>JAFBJW010000242.1:660272-1198941 GCA_016785235.1 Pseudorhombus dupliciocellatus
CCTGATCCCCCCCCCCCCCCCACACACACACACACACTGCTTTGATGTAAGACATTAAAACACACCCAGAAGACTATTTTTCTCATCGCTATATTTATACTCTTCATATTGCTGATGTAAGTGTTTGAAATTTCTGCGAAGGCCTGAAGACATGTCCAAGTCCAACAGGCTTCTAGCTGTCAAGTTATTGATCCATTTCATTCAACAATCCCCCGTTCTCTCCCTGCTCACGGGGCTTCTGCGCGTCTGTATCATATGAATTAAAAGTCAAAGAAATGTATACGAATATTTCATATGAGCTCTTATATGTTTGCCAGTGTTACGTCTGTGATGTTCTGTGAAATCCTTTACCATGCATTTTTGTGTTTGTTTGTTTTTTTCTCAGTGATACCGACATTAGCATTTATTTATTTATTTTTTTAGAAACTCCAGTGTTATAAAGGTTGTACTGCACTTGGCTTCTTCACCATATCTTTAACAATAGGGACGTTCTGGGATTGTGAAATTCTATTGTTATTTCACCCATTTTAGATGCATGTACGTTCCCCTGCTAGTAGTCTGTTTAATTTAGTTTTAAGTCCAAGTGACATAAATGACAAATTGCTGTTATACTTATAAAGTACAATGGCCACCAGTGTTGACTTTAAGAATTAGATTAGGTTAGTCAAAGTATAATTTAGCACTTGTCAAAAAGTGGAAGAAATAATACTCAAACAATTTATAATATTACCTGGTGTGGCCCAATCAAAGCCCAACTTTTCCCTTTTTTACATTAGATGCTGATACTAGCGGTGAGGACCTTGACTGTAAATAAGATTAGGATTTGTATGTCTGTTGGGATTAAATAAAACAAAGTATTTGAAAACACACCTACTTCAGTGGAAGCCTTCCTACTCTCATTCCTTTCGTCAGTGCTGAGCAGGTTCTGAAGGATAGAGGTATTTATGAGGTAATCACTCCGGGCTGAACGTTTATTAGACCGACAAGAAAAAGCATTCAACCTGCAAAGTCACACACAGATCCCAGCTGATTCCTTCATGCTCATGTCTAAAGATCCAAGCACTCTGCAGCTGCGTCCGTGGACAAAAGTTATGAGCTGCTGCCTGCCAACAGGGTTGGAGCTGCAGTTGTTTCGGGGGGGGGGGGAGTGGAGCCAGAGTTGATCCACACCTCAGCGATAGGTTCCAGCGTGTTTGGGCAGGACGCAGTGCCTCGCTCTGCCTTTTCTTCCTCCTTATTCCATACAGAAACCTCAGAGCTGCTGTAATTACCACAAGTGCTTGACGTTTTTTTTGCTTTTTTTTTTTTAAAATGAGAACGCAGGACGAGGCCAAGAGGGGCTTGGAGAAGGAATCAAACGGAGAGATCCGCGATCGACATCAGCCTCAAGGTACAGTGGCAAGAAATACTGAAGTAGGCTGGTGCTTGGACTTGACCCTCTGTGTGATGACATGGTGAAATCATTGTTTCTACATTTAGTTGTACTTTTTAAAACTGAGCATTGGATTCATTATAGTGATTTTCCACATGTTTGGATTTGGCACGATGGCAGTAGCTAACCATGCACACTTCTGCTTTACTTGTTGATATTTTACTTTTAAAGTACCCTAGCTTTAAATACGTAATGACAGGGAAGTTAAAAGACAAGTTAGATCCTTTCAAACACATTCATTCCTGCACTCCTTTGGGAGATGAGCATAGACACTCTCTTGTGATCTGTCAGACTGTGCTTTTCAAATTAAACCCAAACTCTCCATATGCTGCGTGTGTTCAGGATAGTGAAAGCGCTGGCGCGATGGTTTTAACTCGTGAAACTGCAGCATGTTGTGCCAAGTCCCGGTTTTCTTTTCCAACAGATGAGAGGAAAGAGGTGCAGAAGAGAGCCTTCACCAGGTGGATGAATGTGTTTCTGCAGAGAGTAAGACGTAAATCAGTTCACTTTCACCCTGACATTCTGCTGCTCTCACGCAACCCCCAACACGGACTGTGTTTTGTTATTTCCCAGTGTGATCCTCCACTTGAGGTGCAGGACCTGTTTGTGGACATCCAGGATGGCAGGATGCTCATGGCCCTGCTGGAGGAGCTGACCGGGTGCAAACTTGTACGAAACAAATAGAACAATATCCAATATTTACACAACCCACATCTTTTTATGTGCTGTCCTCTCCCCCTCCATCCCTGTTCATTAGCTCGTTGCTATAGTAAGAATCATAATCGTAATCCAAAAATATCCTGGCACTTAAAGCAAAGGATATTAATGGATAGTTTACACAAAGTGAACGTTCACAAGTGTTCTATACTCGATGCAGCGCAACTGAAGTACCCGGGGATCGATATCGGCGCTTACAGACACTTTCATGACACCACAGGGGCAGCATGGAGGCGTTTTCTTGTTTACATTTGAATATTTCCCCCCCAGTTACTTCAGGTGTATTGGATTTGGCTGCAGCGCTGTTTACCCATAAAACTACCCAAAAGTATTTTGTGGACTTGGTGATGAGAAGATAATGTCCTGTACAGTCCTGTTGTTGGTGTTCTCCTTCTGAGACTCGCTAACTCTGCCATTATTCTGTATTAGCTCTACAGGTTCAGGTCGTCCTCTCATCGCATTTTCCGACTGAACAACATTTCCAAGGCCCTGGAGTTCCTGGACGACAGACACGTGAGTTCATTTGCATCAACGTCTAAACAGCGACGTTGTTTTGACATGCACTGCGCCGACTTTCAACTAAACTCGATTGTCAAAAAGACGTCTCCTCCCATGCCGTCCCTCAGGTGAAGCTGCTCAGTATTGACGCCTCAGGTGTTGCTGATGGCGTCCCGTCTGTTGTTCTGAACCTTGTCTGGATCATCATCCTGCACTTCCAGGTAGTGTTTGTGTCCCAGCGTATCACTGTGCTAATGCAAAAACTGGATAGTGCTTCTCCAGATAAGGAGCCAGAACATCTGGGATACAAACGCTGCCAACTAGTGGATTGGGAGCCAGAGTCTGTGCTGTAGCATTTGGTGGATGGAGCAGTCGTACCACGGTTAATCATACTAATAAAAAGAGGATGCACTTTATTTTATATAGCTCCCTTCATACAAGAGATGCAGCTCCCAGTACAATATAGATGAAAATAAAAACATGCTAAAATGTCATTAAAAGAAAACAGATTTTAAGACACATATTAAAAGTACATTTAAAATAAAAAGATCTATACTTTTTTAAATAAATGCAAAGATATAAAGAAATAAAGTGTAGGAATGTGGGCAAAAATAACACTAAGCTTTACTCCTGATGTTTCGTGCCGTGCCTGCTCTCCACTCGCTCCTCACTCAGGTAAAGGAGGTGACGAGAGGCCTCCACAGGCATTTGTCTTCCAGTCTCTCTTCCTTATCAGCGAGCAGTTCCTCCTCCTCCAGTGACCTCTCTCTGCAGCCAAATGACATTGGCAGGTGCTCGTGCAGCACCCTGCCAAGCAAAGGCAGAAGCGCTGCCAGGGTGCCAAAGTACCATGGGAAAGCAATCAAGACTCTCCTGCAGTGGGTCCAGAGATGCACATCAAAGTGAGTCTGCGAAAGATCAAATCGCTCCCAAAGTAATTTCGGTCAGGAAAACATCCAAAATGCAATTATTTCATAACCTGTGTGAGTGAGGCAAAGAAAAAAAAACATCTGACCTGGCTGTGGTGGGACGAGGAGGATTTTTCTGTGATGTCATTTTAAATGCGCAGGTTTGGTGTGGAGGTGCACGACTTTGGGAAGAGCTGGAGAAGTGGGCTCGCATTCCTCGCTTTGATTAAGTCCATCGAGCCGGATGTGGTGGACCTGCGGGAGAGTCTGTCCAGAGAGCCGAGGGAAAACCTTGAGCTGGCCTTCATGGTAGCCCATCGCAGTTTTGATATAACGCCTCTGCTGGAGCCTGAAGGTAAACAGAGTGCATCACAATAATCTGTTTATTAGTTCACCTACGTTAACTGCCCTGCTGAAAACAGACAGCAGTCCCACTGACCTCGCTTTCAGCGAGCAGTAAAGGTAATGTCTGTCTGTTGTGCTGAGGTCACGCTGATGGACCCATCATCCAGCCACAGGGGCCGTAACAGGCCGCCATTAACTGTTCATCCGTCCTCCCACAGGTGTAATGTGCTCCTCACCGGATGAGCAGTCCATCATTACCTACGTGTCCATGTTCCTGTGGCACTGTGCTGGCAAAGATGAGGTGAGTGAGACCTGTTTAGGGTTATTAAAAGGTCCTTGAGGGGTGACATCTTTTACTCAGGTGAATAACATACAATAAATACAATGAGACAAAAATTCCACAGGAAGTTTCCCACCATGAGTTTTCCTCTGGTTTTATCATCAAACACATTTTATTTATTTGTATTGTTTTACTACCTTTTAACACAGGATCAAATAAGGGACATCGGAGTTCCTGATATCCCGAACTTTGGCTCCCTTGAGTCAGTGAGCTTCGGAGAATCGGCCGTTAACAGCACAGACGCTCGAGCTTTTCTCAGAGGCTCGGGGAAGAGCAGAGAGCAGCTTCTGTGGAAGCGGTGGTCCAGGAGATCCCCGGTGATGTCTCACCTCTCCTCCAGCGACGGGGACATCGTGTCGTCCTGTTGTCACCAGAACGCCGCTGAGCAATCGGCCGCCACCTCACAATCCAACAAAAAGAGGGGCAGGCATAGACAGCCCCCCAGTCCTCTAGACGCGGGCATAGTCAACCCAGACATCCGATCTTGGATGGAGAAGAGCTCGGATCAGGTCTGCAGCAAGTCCAGAACGGATGAGAGTCACTTGTCTTTGAGCTCAGAGGAGGGAATCTACAATTTGTCAGTGCTGGACTCAGATGAGGAGGATGCCTACAGCTACATCCTGGAACTGAACAAGGAAGTGTTTCAGCCGTATAATCAGCTGAAAAGACCAGTGCAAAGGGTGGAGGAGGAGACAGTGGAAGAAATGTGCGAAGACTCGAAGCCCCTGGATGTGTGTGACGTGTTCAATGGTCACAGATCTAAACCGAAGGAGGGGTCTGATCTAGAATCTGAACACGGCGCTCAGTCACTTCACAGGAAGTCGGATTGGGATGAAAATTGCAGTCGACCCGTGTTCGACATGGAGCTAGAGGACGGGAGCTGGAGAATAGAGGAATCTGAGGAAGACAGAGGTGTAGGAGGACAGGTTCATGGTGAGGGAGAGAGGGCGAAGGAGACTGAGGGTGGATATGATAAAACAGAGGCTCTGACAGATCAGGCAGAGGTTTTCAAAATGGCCGATTGTGAGGACGCGCCTGAGGAAGACAGAGACGCAGGGCTTTCTGGGAAATGTGTCCAAGCGGGTGAGAGGAGCGAAGGAGACGAGGAGGAAAAGGAAAGTTTGACATTGGGCGAGAAAGGGCAGGATGGGAGGTTAGAGAAGGACGAGGCCGTGAGTGAAGCTGCGAGCGCGAGAATTCACACACGAGAAGAAAATGAAAGGAAAGGCTCTGGGCTGAAACCGGACAATTTAACTGAGAACCGAGTGAAGACGACAAAATCCGAACTCACCGATAAGAAGACGACGTGGAGAGAACATCTGCGGGAAACAACCCCCAAAAATGACCCTGACGGAAGCAACAGCGTTCCTGCCAGTGTCAGGTGGGTCTTGACCAGAGGAGAATGTCCGCACAGTGTGGTGTGAATCGCTCCTAATGTAGAACAATCCATCTCTGGAGGGTTCAGGTGAGGGCTGGTCAGCATGAAGGAGCCTGGACGACACTCACATGCAGTGAACGGTCCAGATAACCTCCTGTTGTGCTTCACGTGGGCTCCTCTGGATATTGTCAGGAGGGTTTACGAGGCTTTTTACGGGTCTGGCTGGAGAAACCCGGCAGCAGCGAACAGGCACATTTGCATACCCATATACAGTCTCCTTTGTCTGTCTGAGAGCAGCTCAAGTTCCTTCAGGGGCTTGTGAACATTTGAGGCACCAAAAAACAAAGTGAATATTTGGAGGCTTGAAAAAAGTCTTTGTACAGTAAACATCACTTTAACTCCGACTGTAATGAGACAGTTGCTGTCTGGGTGTTTGGTCAGTCCTTCCCACAGATAACTGCGCCTGTGTTTTGTTGTTGTTGCTGCGGCGAAGCGACTGTTTCTCCATAATGACGATAAACGTGAGGCGTCCTGTTTGAGCTTGAATCTAACGCTGGTGTGTTTGATCTACTTTCCAGTGCCGAGGGAGGATTCATTCTTCAGTCTTTAGCCGCCTCTTGTGACATAACCCCATTAGAGCTTGAAATGCTCTTGGTCTTTTGGATCCTGCTCTACTGCTGCTTCATCCTACCTCAAATGAACCTCGGAGCCCCCCCGCTGTAAACCCTCCTTATTCAGATATGCTTATTAGCCCAGTTCCCGCTAATGAGCCAAACAGGGACACTTAAGGCTGCGTTGACTCTTTATCTGTGTCGCTAAATTTCCCTCCAGGCAACATTTAATGATTATGTTTGCCTCTCCATGCCAGCAGATATAATTTGTCATCGGGGCTATAGTTTCAAACACATAACACCGTTTTCTGTTGTTCAACAGATTTTCAGCTGCCAGCTCTTACACCGCACACATTATTATACAAGTTTGTTTTTTTTTTTTTGTGCGGAGGTGTTATCTGCTGAGTGCGTTTCAGAAAGCCGTTGTTTGTTTGATTTGTTTCTGTTGCGGAAGCAGTCCACATGGTGGCATTGCAGCATCACGGCGGCGACCGGCGGCCCGTGACAGACTGCCTATGCAGCATTTTGCCGCCCGCTGAGGGGTCCATGGGGCCTGCTGTTTAATTAGAAGCTGTATCGACGTGGCGAGATTAAGCTCATAACATTTAATGAGCACTTTGACATTTCCTCGACTCACTCGTTGTGTTAAAAGCAAAAGCTGATCCACATTTTAGACGAGTCTTGTGACATTTTTATGACTGTAAAAATAATAAAGCAGATGTGATATACATATATCTTCTGGTCATTTTAACAGGACAGAATCAGGCCCGTTTGTAGTGTATTTGTCAATACACCAAAGTGCACACCTTCAAACTAGAGCAAGATTTGAGTATACAGCAGTTACATAAGTGTTCAAAATCCATGTTGACCAGAGAGTGTAATAAAGGGTGGGGGTGAGTATGCGCTGTGCTAAACTGTCCAGCACACACACACACACACACACACACTTATCCCTTGTTGGTGAATTTCTAAGAATTTAAAAGCAAGCTGCCGTTGTTTGCTCGGCGCTCAACTCATAGGTCAAAAGCTGCAGGCCCATAGATCGATGTACTTTCAACACTACCGCCGGCCCCACGCTGAGCCCTGGGAACACCGCTTCCCCGTGGCTGCAATTTGGCGGCAACTCTTAATCAGGCCGAGCTGAGAGCGTCGAATAGTTGAGCCTTCTGAGAGAAGAAGGAGGGGTCAAGCAGCAGCGCACACCACCTCTGAACCCAGCCCCAACCTTTGAACTTTACCCTAAAATCACCCAATAGCGCATCATCGCAGTTGGGCCTGGTGGCTGCTCTGGCTCTGTGGTCTCAGGGCCGGAGCTAGCTTTGACTTGTTCAACTATCATCAAAGATTATGGTGTAAATGACAGTTATATCAATAAAAATGAATTTAATAGACTCCATACTACCTTAACTCGAAATGTGTCTTTCAAAGGTTGCTTGAAAATAGTAATATTCATTCATATTCATGCTCTCCGCACAAAGTCATAAAGTTGGGAAGCCTTCGTGCGCATTCAGGGTTCAAACACTGGGTTCTGTCTGAGACACTTTCTTTATCACCACAGGACGCATCACCTCATTAATTTTCAAAAGAAAAACAGTTTAAGTGGAATTGAATTTCAGTTGGATTAGGAAGATTATAGTTAGTACACTAGCAATGTGTGCTCTCATTGTGTCACGCCACCTGCTGCACAGCATATTGAGCACCTGCCTCTTCATTAGTCACTGGGTTTTATGGGATGGAGATGCTCACTTGTGCCAGTTGGTGGTAATACATTTACGCAGCGGGTGCTTTTTTATGGACGTGCAACCTCCGTCTTTGCCAGTTTATTTTCATACTCCATCCATAACCTGTTCCCTTTATTAAAAACACATAAATCAGGTCATCCAACCATTTGGGCGGCTCCTCACGGCGCCAAGAGGCTTCCAGCTGATTCCTGCGAGCGGCGTGACGTGGAGGGACGACTCCTGTGAGGCGACGACGCCGTTCGCCGTTCCACTGAGCTTCACCGCTCCTGCTCTCCGAGGCTGAGCCGCCACTCTGACAGACACGTCAACATTGAAGGCTGGAGGTGGGGGAGTCCACAGAGTTGGAACAAAAATGAGGTGCAAACCATGTCAAGCGCTTTCTTCGACGACTTGCATTGACTTTTGTGTCAGCAGCTTTGAGGATAAGTGAATATGAAAACTATGAAGTGAAACAGAGAGAGAGCAGGGAAGGGGAACTGGGAACTGAAAGGAGCTGGGTTGAAAATGCGGAGTGTTGCAAACAAACATAACACGTGGCTGGGAAACTTATTTCTTGAAACGATAAATACATTTCTATCTGCTGCACTTTTTCAAATAGTGCATAAAACAGTGGAGACATCGCTGAAACAACGTGCACATGTTTTTAAATGCTCATGCAAATGATCCATCCAGAGACGTCAGACATAGAGCAGAATGTTTCTGTTGTGTGTTGTGTGGTTTCGTGTGTAGTCCACGTGTAGTGTGCGGTAACATGACTCTGCATCAGGAGGGTGAGCCGGGAGGGAAGTTTACCATGTGGGTTTCAGAACTGTGACCGTGTCGTTGAAGGCACATGCCCTCCATGCAGCGTGGCGGCTTATCTCTGAGTGAACATTATATTGATCCATGTCGCAGAGCAGCGCCCTCACTGTGGTGCCCTGTAGTCACTTGCACTCTGTTGTCCGGGAGCATGATGAATGATGCTGAGCAGATCCTCGGTCAGCAATAATTACTGCTCTCTATACATCAGTGAGCCAGAGCTTGCAGTCTGCGTGGCACACGCTGTAACAAGACAGCCTGGAGCAAATCCATTAACACACTGATTGTGTACACAGGCGGACAGAGGCACGGACCT
Organism: Pseudorhombus dupliciocellatus; assembly: GCA_016785235.1. NCBI lineage: Eukaryota > Metazoa > Chordata > Actinopteri > Pleuronectiformes > Paralichthyidae > Pseudorhombus > Pseudorhombus dupliciocellatus. The sequence goes on from JAFBJW010000242.1 coordinate 669,358, forward strand.
CAAGGTTCCAACCAAGGAAATGCAACGGTGTCCAAAGCTGAGGAACCCTTCAGGTCAGAGAACCACCATGGTGCCCCCCCGGCCATCAGCACTTGGGTGAGGTCCCAGAGAAAACATCACATTTTCAACTCGGCCTGTGTGATGGACATGGTGAAGCACACTTTCTCCTTATCTGAAATGCACAGATTCACTGGGGGTTCTCTCTCCTGACCACTTCTCAGGGGCCTCATGTGGTTATAGTGAACGTCCAACGATACCACGATCTATAACCAACTCACATATCTCAAGATGACCTTGATAGGATTTCAACTTTCCTGCAAACGAAAGAACTATTTACATTTGTGTGGTCAAAGGTCACAGTACCTTTATACCCTAGGACAGGCTTTTTACATTTCTCACTATATTTCACTTACACTTAAAATAAACGGATTATATTTTTAATGCTCAAACATGTCCTCACAAAACAGGTTTTTGTCCTCTTAAATCTTATATTTAATTCCTGTCTCAAGGCAATTGTTGACACTTGGACCTGGTTTAGTCAAAGGTCACGTGGACTGAAACCGCGCTGATTTATTTGCTTTTGCTGATGTTCAGCTGCACGCATTGAAATCGCATAACAGCCCTAGTTATTATTTGGAGCATGGTGTTGAGTTAGGCTCCCAGTTTTCCAAACATAGTATCACATGTCTGACTTGGCAAAGCTTTTTTCTTTTTAACACCAGAGTGTCCCGAGTCAGGGATCAAACTGCCGACCCCAACCAGCTGTCTTCCTCAGGTTGTGGATTATCTGTGTAAAGGCTCTCGGCTGTTCTCAATTGACTACAAAAGGATTTTTGCTCCCCACCTGTTTCCTGCTGTGAGACCGTTGTTTATCAGGCAATTATCTCAGAGTGCTTTGTAAAACCAAATAGTCAAAAAGAAAGTTTCACTGTACTCGTGTGGCCTCGGGAGCTTCAGGACATTATATAAATATATTTTTCTTTTACCTTGGCACGAGGAAACCTTGTGTAGTAGAGGATGAGAGATGATGAATCGAGGATAGTTTGATGAATAGGACAATAAATCTATCACAAGATGGCAGCCTATTAATCAGGGAAGGTTCACCTGACTCTCAGGGAGACCGTTGGGCCCCCACAGCTCCAGTGCCCTCTTCGTAAGAACTTGTAACTCTGACACGAACAATCTGAACAACCTATCTCACTCTCATACTGATCAGCTGTGTGCCTGCCGGTGACACATCCGTCAAGCTGTCTGACGCTGGTGACATCCGTAACGCAGCAAATTCACTTTCGTTGTTTCTGAAGGAGGAGCAGGACAGAAAAAACAAAACAAAGTGCCACATATCACAAAACACGTAAAGTAAACGTATTATTATTTTTTGGACTTTGTTTGATGCTTTTTATTCCTTGTGTTGCCAGAATATAAAGTGGTGTCACACACTCACTAATCAGAGTAGAAACAGAATTGAAACCTATCAACAGTTGCCAGGTTCTATGGTTGGCCACCCTCCTGTGGAAGATTAGCTGAGGGTATGAGTGTTATATTCCTTATAATACATGACATATAAACTAGTTTCCCCTTTGTTCTGAATATTGAATGCTTTAGAGACATAGCTAAGATCTGAAGCTGATATTTTGAAGGTAATAGACAAGTCAACAGACAGTAGACTTTGAGTTCACTGACCAATGGTATTGATGACTTGCTCGTGCTATGCAATCTTGTTATTTTGCAGAAAGGATTTCATGAGTGATTTAATACAGACTATGACCACTCATTCATTCATGTTTCTGTCAATTCTGAGAACGATATCTGGTGCATCAGTTAATACAGTAATGATGAAGGTATGTGATGCAACACGTTGCAAAAAAAGCACTGTCCTGTTATCTCACGGGCAGTTCTTTATCCATGCTTAGTTTAGTGAGTGCTGTTGCATCAGTGAACAGTCCAACCCAGTATCTGGAAGCACGGCTCTGACATGAGGCGCTGGTCCTGGTTAATCTTTGACCAGACTGTCTGCTGAGTCTTATCGGCCTCATATATAATGGGGACGCGTCTGGCAAACAGTCTGCAGCAGCAGGACGCTAAAGGTAAGCGTTAGCTCCTTACTGAAGCATGCTAATGCTTTAAGATAACTTTAATAGATATTGGTAAAACTGAGATATGGTGGTGACCTATGGAGAATTATGAATGCATGCATTCTGAACAACGGGGAACTTTTACCCAATTACCACCAGAACTCAGCTAACGGCACGTTGCTAGGACTGATGGGATGAAATCTCATTAAAAAAATTGTATATTATGTTAAAAGCATGGTTTTGTGCTAACCTTTTTTCAGACTTCTGAGATCAAAGTCTGACTATATAGCTTCTGTGTTGATCAGAAATCAAACTCACTCCCTTTGATATTCCCAGACCGGCTGATACAATGCGGGGTATCTTTACCAGCGGTGCTCTTGTAGCACTGCTGCTGGCTGTAACCTGGGCACACCACCATCATGGACACTCTGAGCAAGAGCATGACAGCGAGGTGAGCTGCCACAAGTTGTCCTCTCCCAACGCCGACTTCAGCTTTGCCCTCTACAAAAGCCTGAGCGCCAAGGCTGCCGCAGGAAAAAACATCTTCTACTCACCACTGGGCATCTCCACCGCCCTGTCCATGCTGTCCACGGGGGCCCGTGGCGAAACCCACAGGCAGCTCTTCTCCACCTTGGGCTACAGCGCTTTCGACCAGGAGAAGGTCAACAAAGCATATGCACACCTCCTCCAGAAGCTTGGCCACAGCCAGGCGAGTCAGCAGTTGGACGTCGGCAGCGCTGTTGCAGTGCGCTCTGGCTTCAGCCCTCTGGAGACGTTCCTGAACGACGTCAAGGACTTCTACTCTGGGGAGATCTTCAACGTCGACTTCACCAAACCCCAAGAGACTGCAGCTGAGATCAACAGAGTCATTGCCAGCAACACGCAGGACAAGATCAAGGACATGGTGAAGGACTTGGACCCTGAAATGGCCATGGTGCTGATCAACTACGTCTATTTCAGAGGTAGGAAGCATGCAGTCACATTCCGTGAGAACAGGCCATGCAACATCCTCGACATACACATACAGGTACAGTATCCACCTTGTTTTCACCCCCCCGCCCCCTTCACTGGCTCTGACAGGACAGTGGGAGAAACCCTTCAACCCCAACCTGACACACACGGCCGACTTCCACGTGGACGAACAAACAACCGTAAAGGTGGACATGATGAAGAGGATGGGACGCTACGACTTCTACCTGGACGATGTCAACCACACCAGCGTGATCATGCTGCCCTACAAGAGCAACACCTCCATGATGATCGTCCTGCCTGACGAAGGCAAAATGAAGGAGGTGGAGGGCTACATCAACAAGGACTACATCACGCACTGGCACGACAGCCTCTACAGGAAGTAAGGGAGACATCTGAATTTTGATTTCTCACAAACATGGTTGACAGAGATAGCGGCACAACTGAAGGGAATGATTTGTGTGTGTTGGGCTGTTATGCAGAAACATAACTAGTGTGAAGTTTAATGTACGACTGTGTCTGTGAGTAATTTAAAGTATCTCCCAGTGATTCTGACTCTGCTGATGTTCTGTTTTTCCTCAGCTCTGTGACTCTGTACATGCCCAAGTTTTCTATCTCCGCCAAGGCCTCCCTGGCCGACACTCTTAAAGAATTTGGAGTGACAGACGCTTTCTCAGATCACGCCGATCTCTCTGGCATGTCCACTGAGGTCAAGCTCAAGGTCTCAAAGGTAGGACGCTGCCCGGAGCATTTTCTAGCTGAAAGTATCTAAATGGTTTTCTGAGACGTGCTGCTGAATAGCCACGGATGCTGACTGGCTCCTCCTCCTGGTTCCCCTGCAGGTGTCTCACCAGGCTGTGCTCAGCGTGGATGAGATTGGAACAGAGGCAGCGGCTGCCACCTCCCTTGAGATCATGCCCATGAGTTTGCCCGAAGTCATGACACTGGACAGGCCCTTCCTGGTCTTCATCCTGGAGCACTCTACCAGGAGCATCCTCTTCATGGGCAAGATCAGCGACCCCACGGCCATGTGAAGGTGCTCGGGGAATGACCGTTGATAGTTGATATTGGATTTTCACACTGTAGTACGTTTCAGTTTTACCTCTGCAATTCAATGCCCCGTCGAGATGTCGCAGTGGAGAATAGTTTGATTTCACAACACATCTGTCATCAGCGTGCACAGGTGACCCGTTATCACCATCTGTCATCTAACGCTGGTGACCCACGTGACAACACACCCGCCTTGTATCCAGCCGACAATAGGAAACGTAGGATAGAGATATGGATCACCCACGCCACACTGAGTCATCGTGTTTCAACATGAAGTGAAATAAAGGCATGAACAACCAACATAGTTCTAATCTTATTCTTTAGCTAAGCCACCAGTTATTGGTTTCAGACCTAGTTTGGATTCAGATGTGATTTATTCGCTCTACTTTATAACAAAACAACTATATAAGGACTTCACACTGGGAGACATGATGCTCACTGCTGCTTGGTGTTTCCTTCTAACCATTCTGTTGATAAGAAGTTATGGACAATCTATAAAGTACGTGTTGCAGTTGAATTGTCGTAAAACAGTTGTCATAAAAACTCAAACAGTATAAAGTATTTAAATACAAAGCGTCTCTTAAAAGGTATAGAAAACAAGAATCAATGTAATTTGATGAAACACTGTCAGGGGTTTATTTTACATTCACTCTGTGCCAATAGATTCTCTTCTCCTACATCTTCCACACTGGACGTTTAACTTTGCAAAGCAATCAGTGATGGCTCGTAATGAGAAGCTGCACTTTTAAGAGTTGTGCGCTCGCACACAAAAACAACTACAAATGCTGACGCCAGCATTTGGTGGCGGTGGAGTCGACATCAACGAGCCATCAAATGCCAAATATATGTCATAACACTGTGGTCCAAGTAATACAGAGCAACGCAGATGCCTGTGAATGCTGCTCGTGTGCTACACGTGCTAAATCTAGCTGTAAACTTGTAATTAGACCAAGCAGTGCCAATCGAATGTCGGCAAATACAGCTGCCCTTGTTTTCTTTCCAAAGGCATTGGTACAAAAAAGAAAACTCTTATACTGACATAAAACATTATCTGTGTGTGGACAGGAGAGGGTTTGGTGTGGTTGCTATCACTATCGCCTCAAAGCCTGCGTTGCCTTGGGATTCCTCCCACAGACTTGATTTCTCTCTTAATTGATGATGAATGTTTGCCTGTCTGTGTGTCTGTTGGTCCTGTGATACCCTGCTGGCTTGTCGGACCCCACCTCTCACCCCAAACCCCACAGGATAAGTCAAATCCTTAATGGATGGAGAAGTGGAACTGTATAGATGAAAAATAATACGCTGGCATATGTTGGGACTAGGAGAGGCGACGAATAGATCGATGATCCGGGCGTTAAAGGAAAAACATCTGGCTTGGATGCATTTTCCTAATCCCCATGGTTGAACCTTTACATCTGTGCATCAGTCACTGTCATGCTACTGAGCTACAGGTCTGATGAGGTCAGGCTCAAACTCTCAGAGGGAGGATCATCGAACGTTTCCTCTCCTGAGAACAAGATGAATCAGATATACAGATGTTTTTGCTCTGCACTGGTTCCCCAGACCACCTCTTCTGGTCAAACTTGAGAGTGACATTTTGACTCGTTCGTCCAGAAGATGGTGAAAGGGGCTCCCCACCCTCTGCAGCTTGTTTCCAGCTACACTTTGGTGGCCTCCTCTTCCTCATTCCCACCAGGCTGAGCTGAGTGGCACCGAGGCAGCAGCCACCTCCATCTTCGTGGTAATATATTTCACTTCGCCACCATCTGTCAGAAATGACAGGGCCCTTCTCGGGTCTCAGGCTGGAGAGCTCCACTGGGAGCATCCTCTTCATAGACGAGATCAATAACCGCACGGCCACGTGACGAGCACGCTGGGGACAAAAAAGAGAGGCTGGTGATCACAGCTGTCATCATGAGAAACCCATTATGATGACAGTCTGGCTTGTGACTCATTAAATTAATACTCCTGTAAATGTATTCGTGTAGTGTCCTGCCTGTCTTTGCAAGATGGATTTTACTAGTTTCAGAAAAACAGCTACTCCAGAAGTGTTTGGGCTTCACTTCAATTAGTCTCCGTGTGTTCTGTCAAGGGGACGAATGAAGTGCAAAGTTGCGTTTGGTCTGATTTACAATCACTATGATACTGATGCATTTAGAATAAACAGGTGAGCGGGGGCCGTCTTCTTTGTGCTCAGATAACACAGAGGACCAGATGTTCTCGGCTCAGATTCTGAGTTACGACTGGCCGGTGCCACTATATAAGTCTGACATTTTAACTCATATGGCCGCCATATTCCAGACATCTCTATCTGTCTGCATGTACAATACACCCAGACCCATCCATCTGGTTGACTTCACAGCCGCTACGTTGATCCTCCAGGGTCCTGCAGTCTGGACACACAGGTGTCCAGTGCTCTGCAGCAGAGGCTGCTGGGACTTATCAATCCATCGATCAGAATGACAGCAGAGACGACTGATGGTCCAGAGCGTCACTGAACTTTGAATAAACGTGCAAACTGCTCCGGGTGCAGCAGCGTCTGCGGACTCTCCCCTGCAGCTGGTCTGTACAGGTCACTGTTAATGTTTCAGCTGCAGCCATCGCGACCACAGACCAAGCAGTCAGTCCATTCACGCAGACAGCATGAGTCAGCAGCACTAATGCAGACTCCCAAAAGATGATCTATACTTAGACGCTCAACGCAGCACGACGCCTTTTGAGGGTCCCTTTCCCCCTCATTTGACTCAAGCCATGCAGGTCCAATTAGCTATGATCTGGCACCACCAGGACAGTCCCCTGTATGAACTGGCATCGCAGCGGTTTCAAAGGTGAGGTTTTCACATGCAGGTGATGCAACCGAGAGAGAGGATGTGTGACCTGATGGTCATCAGCCTTACGCGGCTCCTCGTCCTTTGACCTGTCAACACAGCAGTTGCGGCAGAGGTGTTTACACAGTCAGACCACACACACACACACACTTTGTCTCCCCTGTCAGTGCCAATACACACCCACACCCACACACACATACACGACAGAGTGTGCAGCCGCTTGCAGTCCATCCACTCTGCCCAACAGAAACAGACACCGCCGAGAATTCAGTCCCGTCTTTTTCCAGCAGACTGGCCCGTGTGAATATTGAAATTACACCAGGACAGAAAACAAGCATGTGCTTTATTGTTTTTGAGCGCTGTTCCTCGGCATGCAGTCAGACGCTGCGTTCTTCAGTCAGCCGACTCCGGAGACCTGCGTGATTTGTGTCATCGATCACAGCGAACATTAACTCACATCATCCTGTTGCGCCGTTGTCGTCATTTGAGAAGCATGCGTCGCGCTGCCGCATGAGAACAAGGCGCCATCGCGTGCACGAATCAACCAGCAGCTGGGAATGAAAAAGAAAATGAAAAAGAACAAAACCCTTTTTTTAAACAGTCATGGGAAGAATGAGCGATGAGCAGTGAATGTGATTGCGTGTGTAATGTCCTAGATTAGCCTCACACGTTGTTTTTACTGAAGACTCCCTGTGCATCGGCATCAGCCTTCGCTTTCTCCTCCCGGGACCCTTGTGAAAAACAAGCAGATATTTTATGGATTGCATGAAGAATATTTCACAGTGTGAATACCAGTCAGTTTCTTATCAAGGTTACACACGCAGAAATCCTGAAACTGAAACTTTAGAGCCTTTTCAGCGATTTCACATCGTGTGATGTTGCTTCATGTCGTGTTTGTATCCTGAGGCCATATAAATATAGTCATGAGTCTGATTTGATCATCTTGTATTGAGATGTTGATGGTATGTGTTTTTAAATCCGGCGTCAGTGGTTCGTTCTTAGGCCTGGCCTCGTGTCATATGAGTGGGGGTCGTTCAGGATTAAAGACCAAAGGATAAAAGCGTCCCTGATCGCAGCTTCTCACTTAATTCCCAGATTCCGGCTGAAGTCTGGATCGTGTTGAGGAGCAGCTTCGCAGGAAGTCTTATATCCCGCTAACGTCACACAGATCAGATTGGAGGCTGTGTCCGTGTCAAGCAGCTTGAGCTTGTGAAGTATTATAGCTTCAGTTGAATTGGTTGTTCAGATATTTCCTCCAGCTGTGCCGAGTTCAGGCGACGTGTCAGTGAACAGACTCTGGTGGTGCATTGTTCCCTGGGGATAAACTGAAGCTTTCCACTGATAATTTGCTGTTACTTCTTCTCTGTTGTTGCCACATTAACCTGCGTCCCTCTACTCATGACGGCGGATGGATAGATGCTTTTATAAATATCCTGTCTGGAAATTCATGCGCCATTGTTGCATTAGCAGGAACAACGGCGCCTGAGCCTTGATAACCTGTCATCAAAGTGCTCTCCGAGCTAAAAGGTGCAGCCTGCTCGCACACAGAGATTCAATTATTTCAGTTTCGCCGTTTGTTCAAAGAAACACTTGAAAGCAAGAACGTCGCCACTCCGCGTGCACAGCGGCGGTTCTGCGAGCACGAGCCTGAGACAAGAGCGAACCGTTCCTTCACTTCAAACTCCCCAACACGGCGCGACGCTCATTCGCTCATCAAGTGGCATTTTGAGACTTTGAAGATTGGGGACGGTGGCCGATGCTCCCCTCCTTTGATTGGTCACTTTGAAAACTTGTTCTTTTGGAAGTATAATTCTACTGTGTGTGTAGGAGCGATCCTGGTGATGGGTCCGTGCCTGTGGAAACTGCTCTGTGCACCTGTATCATTTCAGACTGAGTGAACACCATGTGTTGGATGAGTGCTCAGCTCGCTGAAGCATCGCTGGCTCAGTGACCAACATGTCAGATCAGTATGCTCTTTGCATATCACCCCCCCCGCCTGCAGCAGTGATTATAAAGCTGCTATCTTTAACATGGAGCAGGATGAGCTGGATCGCTGTACAGGCTGAATTTATATGAATATGCTGGAGGAGCCAAATCTGCAGTGCAACCTGTCACAGGCAGGAACCAACCAGGCTGCTGATCGGTTCTGAAGCAGCGTTTCTCCTGCTCCCAGCCGATAACACCCTGAAAAAACAACGGGAAGAGGCTCGAGCGTCGACTCAGAGTTCTGCCTCCGTCTCTCCAAAGATGCTGCGCGTGACAGCAGGACGCGTTACGGCCACTTTGAGCGCGTGTCTGCGCTTCATCTGCAGCCATGGCGAGGGGTTTGCACAGAGGCTCCATTAGATGTCGACGTTCCAAATGATCCTGGCTGCTCGTCAAAACCACACTTTTAATTACCCTGCTGTTTATTTGGAAAATCATTGTTGTTTGCTGCTGTGATCCAGAATGATCAGACAAAAGGGAGAGAAACATTGGATCTGGAATGAATATGTTGTAATTAGCAGAGCAGTGTTTATAGGGTGATTAATTACACCAGGATTACAGTCCGGATGAAGCAATGGCCCGTGGCGTTCTGCGGGGCGTGGGGCCGCTGCACACGTGCAGGTATTGAGTGGGTGGAGAACGATGCAGAGAATAAGCCCCTCGGGGGTTTGACATGCCGTTTAGGTATATTGCTCATAAAGGTGGAACGGCCAGGTGGCGACCCACTGGGACAACACTGATTGGTTTGAAAACTGCTGCTTTGAAGCCTCGAGGTTATTGTTTAGCCCAGTGAGGACGCTGCATGTCCACGTTCATCTGTGACCTGCACTCACTGAGGAGGAGCAGCTGGTTTCCACGCTCCATTCCATGCCATGCTTTATTTTCTATTTTTCCTTAAACTGTAAACTCTTTGGGAAACTGAGTGTTGAGTGTTTTGCAGATGTAGTTTCACAGTTGTGCCACAAGGGGGCGAGCACTACCTCAGGCGCGATAAAGCGCACTACTGCTCTGACGCCCCCTGTCTGTCCAAAATGAAAAACATTGCCAATTACTCTTCACGCAACCTTGAAGAGACAGATTTCTTTAGACATTTCCACAGATAATATATTCATTGATGCACAAGAGTCAAGGTAGGAGCCATCCAATATCAGAAATACACAACAGAGAGGTACACTGCTGTCTGCGTCTAACAAAAGGAGGAGGCAATCAGGCCTGGTGATACCTGAGGAGAGCCAGCCCCAGACTCAAGGTCCTGGAGAGGAAAAAAAAACATGAAATTACTCAAAAACTGGAATGTGATTTCAGGGCTGAGGCTGGAGCTTGTTTAAAAAAGGTTATTTACACATTTTCAGGGTTTGACCTTCAAGAAATAATTCAGGAAATAATGAACATCTTTTAATTAAAGCGTATTACCTTTTGTTGCTTTATATTTGGGCAAAGTAGCAGACGACCTTGTGGCTCAGGACGAATTACACTTTAAAATACTTCAGGCTTTGAGCAGTGTGGCTGCAGCCAGAAGTCTCTACAAGTCCATTAGTCAGTGAAGTCATGCTCATAGATATACAACACATGCGTCCTCACTGTAAAGAGCCCATTTAATGAGGTCCATGACACTTTGTTTTGATGGAAATTAACAGAAACTGCACCCCTGGAAATGAAATATATCACTTGATCAAGAATTATTTCTCTATTTCCAGTTTTTTATTTCCCTCTGACTTGTTATTCTTCGCGCCATCACAGTGCAGCAGGGAGGTGACGTCTCCTCAACATCAGAGCACGTTTAAAGGAAACAACTGTGACACGCTCCTCCCTCCCTGCTCCTCCCTGCTCCTCCCTGCTCTCCTCTCCTCACAGGTGGGTCCGATCAGTGGGGCCCTGCCCCTGTATTTCAAGGGGGCGGGTGCAGAGGGAGGCTCGGTCTCTGCCAGCAGCAGCCTCGTGCTCGGTAATGTGCTTTCTCATTTGTTTGTTCTTTCTGCTGCGGGCAGGAGGTCTGGCAGGCTGTTTTTTTTCTGGCCTTTATCACCAGTTAAGGTTTCCCTTCATGTTTATTTGTTGTGTGGAGGAAGTTGTGCGTCCTGCGGTCCCTGTGGACTGCCTCATCTGATTGTTGTTTGTGGCCAGACCCCCACTCTCCCGTAGTTTGGTAAACCTTGATAGTTTATGTGTCTGAACACAGCGATCGGTCGGCGTCCTCATTTTATATTTGTGTCCACAGGGGTGAGCCTGATTTTATATCTTCTCTTTGTGGCTTTAACAATAAACCACAACTCCAAATATGAGCAGAATATCCCACTTTAATCTCGTGCCTTGCGCTGGATTTTATTTTCCTTGTTTAGAATTTTTACCATGTGGATTTTCTGCCATGTATATTAATGTGTATCATAGAGAATAAAACATGTTTTTATTAAACCTGGGCTCACAGGCAGTAAAATAACGGAGCAGATTTGACCTTGAGCTGCGTCTCAGAGGGGGCGGCATCTGTGCAGCGACGTCGCGTGAGTGAAATCAGCCGTGCTGTCGCGCTCGCCATTAAACCTCCATTTACACGGAATGTCTAATTGTACAAAAGCAGAAAACGCGGAACTGGTGGAAACCCAACAGACCGCGTCAGATGAGCCCTGGTGCATGCTGGGAGACATGCTCTCATGCTCACCTCCCAGGATGCTGGGTGTAAAATGGTTGTTGGTATTGCGATGGAGTAAACAGATGGCGAATGCTCAGAAACGTGTGGATGGCCGGAGGCGTCAGAGATGCCTGTTGAAATAAAATCTTGATTTTTTTCTCTCCCCATGATAAAATAACCTACAAGTCACCTTTATATTGGAAAGTATTTCTTACAGTTCAAGGCTATAGGCACTGGAGCCCCCCCCATCACAAACTGAACATTTATTTTTGAGCCCCTGCGCAGAGATGTGTTCATTAGTGTCGAGCTCCGCGACTCTCCCTCTCCTCCTCGTGAGAAATCTCTCACATCTCTCCGCTTTGGTTATTATTCCTGCTTGAGGGAGATCAAATGCGTGGCGTGCATGCAAAACAAGACATGATGTGACACATTGTGGAGCGGGCATCTATAATGCACACAGGTCGAGGGCGTGCCGGGGAGTCCTAACGCCGGCTATTTTGGGGGGCGACGCTCTCGTCCCGCGCGGCCGTGGACGGATGGACAGACGGCGTCTCGCAGCTGTGACCCCGGCTGACAGACAGGGGCAGGGAGAAGATGCAGAAGTGATGCACTGATGAGATAACTGCATGTTCCCGGAGGGGGGGTTTATTGACGGCGGCCATTGTATATTCCAGTCCTCAACACATGAGTGACATTCAAAACACACGCTGCCGCCATCTGACAGAGGGGCCGCGCACAAATTCTGTTTGTTCACGTATCAGCTGTCGTATGGAGCGATTACACCGATGGCTCGTCTGATTTAGGGTGGAAAAATGACTCAGTGCGGTGGTGTCATTTTGTTATGGTGGGTAGGAGTTTTATTTTTTTACATATATTTAGATATGGACACACACATGCTGCTCTGAGGCTCCCAGGCCATTTCAAAGCATCTGTTTCTTTACTGGCACACAATTATTAATCACTCTGGAGTCTGTCCGCTCCATCCACAGTTTCAGCTCGCTGTTGTTTTGTTTTTGGTTCCCAAGTTTCAGCAGCCATCTTGGACTCCATACATCTATAGTCGGTGGATTTAGAAGTTCAAATGAAGTGTCAGAAATAGCAGAAAGTGTTTTATGTAATTCGACGTTCTGCTTCTTCACCTCTGATGCTGCTGCCTCCGGAGGCGGGCTTTAATATTACATGCCAGCGCTGATTTGATCTTTGCACCAATTCTCTGACGATTAATAATTTGAAAATATTAAAAAATAAAACCCAATGTGATTGCAATGCGTTGTTAAAAAGCTGAGCAGTGGAAAATACAGGTTTGTGTTGACATGAAGTGGAGAATTAATTAAAAAGCAGATACATGACAACATACAGTGTGAATGTACTTGCTCCATCCCACACTGATTCCGTTTTGAGGGTCGTTGGCGGCGGCGTGGAGCCAATCAGAGCTGACACTGAGCCGGGGGCAGCTCCACGCTGGACGGGCCGCCAGCGCATCACAGGGTCAACAAACAGGGAGACAAACAACAAACATCCACATTGACACCTCGGCCAGTTCAGAGTTTCCAGATCACCTCACCACCAAATACGCTTCTCTGAAACCGACTACACCCCCCCCCCCCACCCCCTGCAGAGCAGACACACACAAATCCAACAACTCGCCGGTGATCATAGTGAAGCATTTAGCAGCTCCAGAGCCCTCAGGGGTTATTGGAGTTCAAACCCAGCACCGCAGGAATGAACTAAAGAGCGGTTTGCTCATATTTTATGCTATACCTGCTAAAAAAGTCATGACATGTTGATGTTTGGCTCACAGCTTGTTTCTGCTGCTCCCAGGGGGCTGGAGAAAATCGATCACTCCGAGTTTTAAGACAAAACTGAGGGCGATCTTTGAATGAGCTTTATTTAAATAGTTTTGTTGTGCTTTTTTCCGACGCTTGTGATGATTCTGGAGGTGGGGAGACGATGACAGGAGACGTTTTTGGCGCAGCTGTCTGCTGCAAACAAATCTCCACCTCACCTGCACAAATGAACTCCACTAATCAAACGGGCTCTCCAGTGTTCACATAATGAACTCCTGATGGAAATCAGATCAGGAGCCGCGGCGATGAGACACTTTTAAAACACGAGGAGCTACAAGCCCGCAGTCGGGTACCTGATAAGACAGACGTTTCCCTGACGGCAGCAGCAGTGCCAGTCTATGAGATTCCAAGCGTTACACGACAAGACACCGTGAGGAGGGATGATTTGTGATGATTTAATCACGCTGTAGCAACAACTGGGGACCAATAATTGGACAGGGAGGGAGAAGCAGTATTCTGCTTGCTAGTATAATGTCCTGCATGTATTTCCCTTGTTACTGTAACAGTGATGGATGAAGAAACAACCGTGCAATTTGGGCAGCCTAGCAACGGCGCAGGGAAAGTTACAACCATGCCGTCAATGTTTTACTCCCTCTTCATTCCCCCCTGAGCTGAAAGGACATTTGTGCATCAGTGTCTTGTCTCTCTGGGTTGACTGGGCCTACTGGTCCAGTGCATAGACTGTACATTGGCAGCTCCTTCATAGCAAAGCTAAATTGTCTTGATCGCCCCCTGGTGGCTGGAAGTACAAGTCAAAGACATTTTTCTCGATTATTGTTCCTGTTGTTTGATTTATTTTTGGTTTGGCTTCTGAATTGCGTTCGAATTCCAGATATTTGGCTTCATTTCTGAGCTGGTGGGCGCAGGTGGAGGCGTGTCGGGTGCTGTTGGCTCGAGGCTCTGCGGCAGAAGGGAAGGATGCAACCACGACTGCCATCCAAATTGTTTTATTTCCATAATGTTGATATTTTAGCTGGCATGCAAATGTTTGCATCTGCTAGCCTCACATGTGTTTGGCCTCCAGAGGTTCCAGGAAGCTGTTTTAATGTGACTGTGGCTTCGTCACAATAAAGGCTCTTAATATGATTGTTGGGGAAAAAAAATGTATATCCACTGTACCTCTAAAATACTGGAGTACAGGAATTCAAAATCCTCTTAAATCTCTGGATCATGACTATTGTTGTAGGAGGGAGTCATTTCATTATTTGTTTGTGGAAAAACATCAGCAACAAGATTATGTACAGTATTGTAATACCCTTTCAAACATATCTATAATAGATCTTGTGGTATATGGGCACAGGTTGCAGAGCACACCCACACACACGTACACACACACACACAATCACACCCTCTCTCACCAGTAGGTGGCACTGTTGTGTCACGGCAACAGAGCTGGGGCCTTGCACCTCGCCATTGTTCATTTAATGCCCTTCTCATATGAGTTTGTAATTTTCGAGCAGAATTAAAGCGCAGCCGCTCCGCCATTCACTGCTCTATTTTACACATCAAAGTCAAACGAGTTGAATGCGGCGAAGGTCACGGAAGGGCCCCCTCTCTCCTATCGCCTGTCATCATCTGTTTGGACGCGACGCCACAGTTGCAGCTCGGGAATACATATTAAGTGGGGGGGTGGGGCAGGCAAACTACCCAAAAAGGGAACGCCATTTGTACTTTAAAATATTTTTCTGTCCACTTGGGCAGAGTCAACAGACGGAGCGGAGTCTATCTTCTTCTAAGCATTAATTGATTTATTTTTTGCATCAGTGGTGAGTTAGTGGTGTTAATGCGCACTCTGGAGGCTTTTTAGAATTCTTATTCAGGGTGTTCCTCTCAGGAAGACAATATTGTAGACAATAGTGTTGCAGTGAGCCGAGAGGAGAACAACCCGGCATCAGTAATAAACACGCAGTGAATATACACACGTGGCACAGTCGCAACACGCTAAATGTTTGGTAATAACCTTGTTAAATGTGCATTGGAGCCGACAAAGAAAATGAGGCAAACAGCTCGGCTGACAGAAGGAGGCTGCTGCTGCTTCAAAGACAAACAATAAGAAAACTAATAATGTTCATTATTTATGGCCTGCCACAGGAAGTCGAGGCACAAGTACAGTGAGAGCACTTTTTTTTTTATGTTGAGGCCTCTGTGGCAGAAAAGTCACAACAAAGTGAAAACTCTTTTTGCGGTGCGGGGCATTTGGTTGTGATTCCTTATTACAGTAACTCGCGCTGACAGTCCAAAGCCCGTCACTCACTTTCAGCGCTGACCTACAATCTGCGCCTGTCCCCGCGCGCGTAAACACCGCTGCCGCGTCTCGGGCCGTCTCCAGCGCCTGCCGTCGTCTTGTTTGAATGTGTTGTTCGCTGCCGCGGACCTCAAATCTGAAAGTGTGTCTTCGCTGTTGACAAATGGGATTAGACGCCGGCGCGTTTCAACATTGAAACCCGCTGCGTCGGAACGATTGACTGCCTCTGAATCGCAGTTGTAATCTATCAGTGCGGGTCAGTGGTAAGACAGCAGCTGCATTTCATTATTATTCCCCTGTCATATCGCATCAGGCCCACAGAATCACGGCCGCCCTCCCCGGGTTCTCGATGCACGTGTCGACTGTTTATTTGTTTTACACCTGCAGCTCTGAGATGTGGGGCCGTGTGCAGTTTATCCATCACATCCAATCCATGTCCCTAATAGGTACACAGCAACTATTAGGGACATAAATGCGCACGCATGTACGCAGGCACACTCTGAAGGGCCTCGTCCGTGCACGGCATTAGCAAGCGCCTCGGGTGATCCCGTCAGACGTGGACAGCTCCAAGTGCGTCAAGTCCCTTCATCGTCCCGAGTCATCAGATCTCGCTTCCCTGCTTGCTGCACAAACAAAACAACAACGCACTCAGTGGATATAGAATCAGAATTTAAAACATTGCAGCTGATGGTTGTGTGCTTCATTGTCAATACTTCATCCACCATGTCCGCCTCCAGGAGCATATCACGCCTCTAAAACTTCTTCACCATGATATTCCTCATGGCCTTAGGAAGGATTGTATCTCTACACCTTCACTGATGAATAAGTTAATATGAGCCCACCCCCTGGCTCCATGTTGCATCCCTCCCTCTAAGAGTCCCCGCCCACAACTTGACAGGATTTGTTCTTTAGGCTTGTGACATCACAAACCCTGGTGGTCTGAATTCATTTTTTTTCTCTTAACTGGCATCTGTTGACTGTGCGTGTGTCAAGTTGAAATAATCAGGCAAAGAGTTGGTTAGAGGCTCTATGTCATCAGTGGGACGGATATTTTGTCTTTCACATGTGAGGACACACAGGTCGGATCAGCTGAGGGTGAAATCCTGGTGTCATCATTTGTGCTGCAGAATTTAGATTTCGTTGTTTCCAGCACATTGACGCCAGCTTCGGTCCTTCTAAGTCACGCTGTTCCGTTGGAGATATTTTTATTACGTGTCCGTTTGAAAGGCCATCAAGGCGCCCACTGGTTCGTGATGAGTCCCCCGGATGGCTCTCCAGCTGCGTTCTCACATGGGCTCACTTGTGCTTTTTTTGAAGATTTACTAGAGGGGGAAAAAAACCCTGAGAGCACGTCTGCGGCAAATGACTCAAACATTTGTGTGTTCTCACACGCAGCCTCTCCGGAGACGGGTTCACGTCTGAAAGTAGCTGCACGCATACAAACAACAACAATCCACCTCTGGATGTGTTTTGAAAGAATCTCCGTTCCCACCTGCACTGAGTGACACTTGTTATTACCGCTGTAAACCGCACCATAAAACCACTTCAGCACCTACAACCCGTCTCACGGAAACAATCAGAATCACAGGATTGTGAAAGACACACTGCGGCTGCGGACGCACACATTTCCTCTCCGGAGAGTCGTCACCTGCGTCAACGAGACCGAGTCGTTCCTGGTCAGTTATTATACTCGCGCACTTCACAGGATGTGAGCGAGGACTAAAAGGCAGCGGCAGAATCGGCAGCTCATCCGGAGCATTGAGCACATTTGGAATACAGCGAGAAAATAGCTGGTGTCCAATTAAAAACACACTAAACAGCGGGACATGCAGAGCAGAAATAAGATGAAACTTACTTTCCAATTGACACGTAACAAGTGCTTTAGTTCCACAACGGTGCCGTAGATACAGTTAGGACATGAGATGTATGTGTTGGGAAGAATGCCACACAATCAATAATGCATTATTTACTTCCTATGATTGCAAATACTAGTATGAACACTAATCAGGAACTGCATTCTTTCCAGTTTTAATGATATGGCTGAACGGTGTGTAGTGATTGCATTTCCAGTCTGTTACTTTTGCAGTATGTGCACCATCGCATGATTAATACATGAGTAACACAAGATTCAGACAACAAAAACAACACATTAATCACCAATTCAGAGCATGTTCACATTAATATTCACATCCGTGCCCCATATTACTTCTTATAACAACCACAAGAGATGCTAGGCAGCTAACGGCTAACCCGATTTTACTTTTTCTCTTGATTTGACTCAGATAAAATCATAAAGGCCTTATCTTAATTAATAATATCCAGCCCCTTTCCGTCACTTTCAAAGGTTCGACTCATTCGCTGTGTCTCAATTCAAAAACTGCACCATTCCAAGGCCGAGTGCATCTCGGTCCCGTTTCAAATGCTTTCTTCCCTCCCATGGGTGGCTCTGTCGCAGGACAACCTATCCCTGGATTCATTGTTCCTCACACACTGGTACATGTGTTTAGAAGGCAAAGGTTGTTGATTGCCCTCAGGAGGCTGGCTGCGGTATAGATCCTAAATGCCCTCCGTGTCCTAATGGTGAACACAAAGCTCGGCTGGAGGATGCTACATGAAGTAAGTGGGCTAGCAGTCATTACCTAACAGAGCGGCCCCATTAAAGCTCCACGTGAGGCGCCATTCTGCTTCAGGAGACACAGATATAGAAACTAATATGTTTGTAACAAGTCATGATGGATTATTAGTTATGTGCCATTTCACACCTGATGTGGAGTTCAGTATAAGAGAGGTGCTGATGTGTGGACAGATGTCAGTTAATGAGATGAACCGTGCGTTAATCAGCCAGTGTGAAACAGTATGTTGAGCACATATTTGTCAGGAGTCAATGCTTATCGAGAGGAGTTGTGCTTATCGTCCTAATGATTCAAAGACTATGAATTATTAATCATCACTTACATTCATCATAATGATTTATTACTTACCCGGCCAATATATCTCGGTGGAACACAATATGGGTCCTAATTCAGTTACTATGGACTCACTTGTATTGCTATGTATAATTTAAGTGTTAATAATACTTCATGTCATATTGCACATTTTCAGACCTCAGAGGAACATGAGTGGCCCCAGGACCTGGAGTTATTGTCATTCCATTGACTGGCTGGCAGTACAATGGGACATTAATATATAATACATATAATGTAATAATATGTAATCTATTATATAATAATGTATAACATATAATATTTTTACAGGCATTGGATAATTGATGCATTTACACTAATATTAGCGTCTCAAAGGCGAATATTGTTTTATACAAGTAAATCATTCAGTTCAGACATTTTCTGACAATTGACATTGAAAAATCAATCAATCGTGAAATGATTAAAATAATAATCATAGTCTGCCCATGTACAATAAACACAGTTGTCTGTGTTAATGACTTGAGATGAAAAATATTCACACAACCTTGTGACAAATGGACACAAAAACCAGTCTTGAAGTTAGATTGTGTCTCTCCCCAACATCGAGGATGAAGGACCAGTCACAGACGATTTAAATACAGACATGCAATTTTCCAAGAAATGTGCAAAAGGCTCCTGGGAGTCTGGGGCCACAGGGTTTTATACTTTGTCCGCTTCATAATTCAACCTCAATTCAGGCAGAACCTTCCCAAAAAAAGAAAAGAAAGAAAAGAAATATTAGAAGCTGGACATCAGAAATGGAACAGTTTACATTTGTTCATTTTATGTGTTTATTTAATTTTTTTGCTGCATCTGAGAGAAGAAGCTCAGTTCCACTCTCATGTCCGTCCTTTATGTATGAACCTGCAGCTGGCAGTCAGTTAGCTTTGTTTAGCTTAGCAATTCCATTTTAATAGCGAACAGCTATCTTGGCTGTATTTTTTAGAAAACGTCAGGTTTGTTGTTTTATGGGGAAATCTGCAGGACAACATCTTGGCCCGGCGGCAGCTGGCTCAGAAGACGTCCGGCACAGAACAATCTGCGATTCCAGAAATACTTACAGACATCAGTCATTTTTACAAGTGGTAGCAATCTGCTCATCTAAATCTGTGAGAGAGAGAAAAGATTGCACAATTCTTGGAGCACTTTGACAATAAAGCACTGTAAAGCAGAGCCCCTTTTTACTGACACAAATTCAATGTGGATGCTGTTGGCTTTAAAGTCTGACTCCACCAATCCAATGTCTCAACATAAAGCATCAGTGGTATATACAATTATGTCTGTCCTACCAGAATATTTACAGTTGTATTCTATATTGTATATTCACTATAATGGGCTGACGTAAAATCTTTTAACAGGGCTTTTATTTTGAAAAAACATACGTCAACCACACATGTGGACAGTAATAAAGCAGCCTGCGTTTCATTTAATGAAAATCTTCACCCCATAAACCTCATTAGCTCCAATTAAAATAATCACAGGTTTGATTTCTTTCAGCACCTGCAGTAAACTGTTCGCGTCCAGCGTTTGACCCCCAGCGCTCTAAATATGAATGAGTGCTGTGACCCTGCGGTGCGCACACAAACGCTCAGTACGAAAACAGTCTCTGGTGCTTTTTGAGATTTAGAGGGAGGGGAGAAAGAGTCAGTGGAAGCATCACCTCCAGCATCATCGCTTCAGGGCAAAACTTCATCATCTTGCACTCTCTCAGCTCACCTGGACCCCGTCTTTCTCTTCCCAGCATCATCACGGGAAAAAAAAACCCACTGGGAATTGTGGGGTTTGTAAAAATCATGCAAGTTGCAGCCTTGTGCGTCCCTGCGTTTGAGCCCGGTTCTTTTTGAAGCGGGGTGCCGACATGATGAATAGACGAAGCCGAGGTTGTTCCCGTGGCTTAGAGTGGACTATAATCAAGACAAATGTTTGCTTTTGATTGCTCGCTACTGTCAAACGCCCTGAAACGTAGCAAAATTTTTAACGGTAGAGAAACTCGGGGAGACACTGAGACAGAGTCGGCGGATCATCTATTATGTCCAGCGCGTAATGAAAAGGTTCTGCTGTGGATGAGTAAAGTGTTTGCCAAAGAGGCCCTGTCTGCCTTTAGCTTGATGTCATGATCAGTTTAATACTCAGGCTGCTTGTCCTCCGCTATTGATCCGCTGCTTAATGGCTCTCTGTGCACAAACATCATTCAAACTGCACTTCATTGCTGTTGTTTGTCTTCCCTTCGATTCGCTCTTACACCACTTATCCATTAGGATGCTAAAGGATACTAACTGTTGTCTCCCTGGCCATCTATCCATCCATCCATCCATTTATCTCATTCCATCTATTTGTCTTGTTTTAATTTAGGCTTCTGCATCCTCCTCAAGTCTCCTAACTTAGTGCTTGATCTCTAGTTAATCTTTTTCTCAAATATGTTTCAGGGATAAGTGTTTGCTCCATTTTTTTTTTGTGCTGCACAAAGAGCATTGGTAGGCAATGAGTGGCAACGGTGGATGTGCACAGGGCATGACTTCGGCCTGTAATTATTGATGGGGGTTATTTTTTTATACGGAGCTGTAATGCTCATCTGGAGGAGGAGATCTTTGAAGCAAAAGTATTTTGGAGGTCTGAAAACTCCATGAGAACCTGGTGCATCTGTAAAACTACTTTTGTGTTCAGGCGCGGGCCATTCCAACCTTTTTCCTTTTTCCCTTCCTTGACTTTTTCTTGGAAAACACCAATAAACAAGTTTTGAAAACAGACTGTGGGCTAACGCCTTTTACCAGCGTTCACCTCCAGCTGTAGAATACTGTATTTGTGATGTCAGCACGTTTAAATCAGCACCGACTCTTTCCTCATTCAGAGGTGCCCTGTGGCTGGCTGTGTTAACATCGCTGCTACCCACCAAAACATATCGCGTGTCCTCGAGGTTCAACACGAGAGTCGAGGCGAAAATCGCTCTCCAACTTGAACCTGGGGCTTTGAGCCGCTGTAACATTACCGTACGATACTTAAACAGGGACTGCTCTGCAGACTCATCAGCTGGGAACACTCACACTTTAAAAACGTGTTGGTATAATGAAGCAGAGAGAGGACAGCCTCATGACAATCAAAAGGCATCGTCTTCATATCAATATGAATGGGTGAATAGTTGAATGGTTTGATGGGCAGACAGACGGATGGATAGATAGACGGACGGATGCATAGACCAACAGATGAATGGACGATGGATGGATGGATAGATTTAGATATATGTGTGTGTGTATAAATATATTTGTGCACAGCTATCTCAAGCCAGTTTTTTAAAATAAGATTTAAAAGTTGGTTCCATACACACATAAATCCATTCTGTGTGTGTGTGTGTTTCCGTCAGCGCGGGCTCATAAATCGGGGCTCCGGGGTCTTGGCTGGGACTCTGTGGGACAGCAGAGTGTGGTGACGTCGTGCTGTGTCCTTGTGAAAGTGCTCTCTGCGTTTTATGTGTCCGCCGACACCGTGAACCGTGGCCCTGGGATTTATAACACCTCATTACCGGGCCATCATAAAACCCTCATGTTTATAAATGTTAATGCATATGATTTATATTTAAATGTCATCTATATGTCGCAGTTGAAAGGTGTGTTAATGAAGGGTGGGAATGCTGCTGGTGGGGGGGGGGGGGCGGCGTGTGCGGGGGATTGCGGTGGGGGGGGGGGGGGGGGCGGCGTGTGACTGACAGGCAGGCGGAGGTGTCAGATGAGAGGAACGCTGTGAGGGAATGAAAAATGACTTTTCCTCTGATGACTTTGATTCCTTCCTCTTATTGTTCTTCACTTTACGCGTGGTAATTTGTCACGTGAGGCATATCTGTAAGCAATTAATTATGGATACCGCTCCTTTAGCCGCTGCCAGGACTGACACTTTCTTTTGTGCCAGTTTGTGGGCGCTGCTGATAATTCCTTGTTATGGTGATTAATCATTTCACGTACAGGACAGTGTGTGTGCTTCCCACTTCTGATCTCACACTGATATGAATCTGTCGAGAGATTAAAAAAAAAAAAAAAAAGCCAAGGTAGCGACAGAGAGTCCCTCCCTCTGCTCGTCTCCTCAGGAGGTGACACACTTCCATATCAAAGCTGAATTGCAGCTTATTACCGTGGCTGAGTGAAACCGCTGGAACAGTTCAAACGCTCGCGCTCACTTTCAATTACACTTTTTTTTTTTGGGCGGGGGGGGGGGGTAGGTTTCGGGGGGGCGTAGTTTCATATTTATATCAGTGAGAGATGTGCTCATCAAAGCAAACAAAGCGCCGCACGCTCGCCCTCTGTGGCGGCGGACGAGGGACGATCACATTTCACCACAGCGGATAGAAACGCAATTCTTATCCACTTACATGGGACAAATCGAATGTTCTCGCGTCCCTCGGCCTGACCCAGAACCTGGTTTTCATGATCAGCTCTGTGATAGTTTCCATGACAAAGGGGAGATGGCTGAAAGTTTCGGATCAGATGGAGGTGATAGCTGGGAAACACAGCAGAGCGGCCCATCGACGGCCAAAACAAGTGGATTTCCTGTAGCAGGCTAGGTAATGTGTTCCAGAGCCCTGGTAATTGATGTCATTTCAACAGCAGAACTGCCACATGGAATAGCCTGCTTCTTACTTCCTTGAAACGTGGCTTTAAAAAACAGGAATCGATGTGATCAGTCCAGATGCTGGCTTTGATTTACACAGGTTAGAGCCATGTCTCTCTTCTTTCCCCCTTCCTCTTTAGTCAAAAGCTCAGTCACACAAGTCAAAAAACATGCCTGGATATACATTTCCAGACCTTTCCAGAGTTTGCTTTTCACAGCAGGAGAACGTTGGGCTCAGGACCGGTCTCACCATCAGCAAAATATTCAGGCAAATTCAGACGAACAGTGGCGCTTATCTAAAGTACGTATTGGATTTGGCTTCAACTCTGTTTACCCCTGAAACTCCAAAAAGTGTTTGTGGACTCAGACACTTCAACCCCCCCCCCCCTCCATCAGCTTAATGGTGAGAGGATAATGATTGAATTTGATAATGACTGTGTCGGCTGTGCAATCAAGCAGATGTTTGCCAATGGCAGCAGAGAGTATGTTCGCACTGCAGTCAGCATCTTTGCATGGTGATAGATGCAGAGGTGGTTAGAGGTGTCGGCACCATCACACCTCAACGTGTCACTATGCCTGCACGCGTCTGATCCAGCGATCCAGAGTAGAACTAAGAACCTGCGGACAGGGCTGAGTCTGCGTTGATTAGCAAAAGATCAGAAGAACTAATGACGGCGTGAAGCTGTGCTGGTGGCCACAAATGAATGACATTCCACGAATCACCGTGGCGTTCCTGCTCGTCGTCTTTTCCTCATCTCGCCCTCTGTGCTCAGCGTGCTGCTTGCTTGATTGTGTCAACAAACTGGACAGGCAGCCGAACCAGCTCAAGAGTTTTCCCAGCCATTCATCGATGGTCAGCCGAGGCCGGGCGCATTTGCATATAGATATCACTGAGCCTGTGTTTACCTTCTTCACAGGCACAAACGAAATAAGAGAGACAGCATCAATTTCAGCTCGGCTACGGGAGGAGGGGAAAGATAGATGGGGAGAGTGAGAGAACAAGAAAGAGAGGAGGTGATGGACACACACACACACACACAGTCTTTCTCTTTACCTAAATGATTTAACATTTAATATGGTCATCATTCATGTTCTGATATAGCATAAACATTTTAGCCCCTCCTGTATTTTCCAGCTTGTGGTGTGAATCATTCCTGCATTATTCAAACTGATCTTCGTATATTGCTGCTTGATGGCGACTGCCCACTGACTTAGTTTTTGCACTAAACCTGAGAAATGACTCAATTCCCGCCCTCTTAAAATGCACACATGTATATAGACCTGGGCGAACAACACTTTATCTGTGGTGGGTGGATGGAGGCGTGCTCCTGAACACCCCTCGCATTAACTCCACCCCCTCCTCCTCTGTTTCTTTATAGAGATTTTATGGAGCAACATAAAAAGTCTGATTCAGAGTTTGCTGAAATGCATGTTGATGAGTCACAATGCTTCTGGGAAAATGCCTTTTTGAGAGATGAAACAAAATTAAGCCCCCTTTTTTAATTCGGACGTGCTGTGTGTTCACAGATGAGGAAATGAAGCTTTGGAAAAAGAGAGAGCGTCAGCCCGGCTCACAGCAGAGGGCCTTGATTCGGTGCAGATCACAATCAGAGGGAAGCTGCGGCCCAGTGTCAGCGCTCTGGGTCGGACGCAGGTCGCAGCACCTCCAGCAGAGAATTGACCTCAAGCGTTTTAAAAGCGGCCAAGAATAGGCCGGAGGAAAACCGTGAGGTGGAGGTGTCCTGCGAAGACTCCTGATTTTAATCCATCTGAACATCTGTGGAAAGAGGAGGGGAACCTGCAGTTGAGAGAAGACACCCATCAAATCAGAAAAGGGCCGGTCCAGATGCCTTGTGCCTTTCCCAGTTTGTTTTTTTTTACGTGCATTGAACGTCTGGGCGCCGGTGTGTGTGTGAGATTGACGTGCAGCAAATATTTACTTTGTCACGTCCTGCAAGATTCAGCAAGACAGTGAAAATACAGAAATCTGATAGAAATGATCAGATACACAGACGTTGGCCTCTCCTGATTGAACCTGACAACATGATCAGCATCTCCTGGCTCTGAGCTGCGATAACACACCATCTCTTCACCAAACAGGAGTCAGTCTCTTTTTTTAATTGTCTTTTCTCTCCATCTTTTATTCCATTTTCATATCCGGCATTGTTGTCAACCTGAAATGCCGCATGTTATAAAACATTTCATCAATAACAACAGCAGCTATGTTTCTGTTTAAAATGTTATTTCGGGGGGGATAACGTGCACGTTAGATAATCCAATTGTCAGAACAGTGTTTTTCTGAAGGCTAAGATGAAAAAGGAGAAATTCACCGAAATAAAAGTGACCGCAAAAATATGGAACATCATTAAAAAGTATCCAAAGTATACATTTCAAATAAACGCCGATTTTAGAGCAGTCTTGTTTTTTTAATTAGCGCACTCTGCAGGCAGTTTTGTCACCACGCTATACATAATCTAAACAAATGGTACAAGCAATTAATAATTAATTAAAGTCCTGAGTGTGCAGTACAACATCATGCCAGAAGAAAGAATCCTCAGTACAGTGGGAACAGCTTTGAAGTAAATGCTATAAGAGTACATGCATGTACACACGTGCTACGTGTTGCACGCTGCAGGGTTGTGCAAAAGGTCGCGTAGTGTAGTGATTAATAACGACTGTGAAAGTATGCAGACAGGGAATGGGTGTGTGCATATCTGCTTTCCTAATGAATGTTCCCTCTCGTTTCAGTTCTGTTTTTGGTCTCCACCGCTTCCTCGGGGGAACTATCTGGCTCTTTAGCTGCTTGGTGCCTCACCGTGTTCTCCAGCTGCAGGTTGCTGTATTTCTCTGTGTTGTGTCATGTTGTTGTGGAGCCTGAACTGAACTGGGGGGAAAAAACCCCAAGGTTGATGAGAGACGAGTGCGACTCAAAAAAAAGAAGGAAAAAATAAATCGAGTTAAATGATGATTTTGTGGATTTGGACGCTGCTGCCAGCTCCTTTCACATCCACGCGTCACTCGAGCCGTTGTCAATACTGGAATATTAGCGAGAATAGCTTCGAGTTACTTCCACGCTTGGCTTCGGCGCGCGGCGGTCGTTGCCACTTGGATGAACCTGCCTCTTTCACTCCAAGTTATTCCTTAAAATGATTTTCTCCTCTCAGTCTGGTGCCGAGCTCCAGAAATCCCCCACAGTGACTGTCTGCATCCCTGCACATACACCGCCATCCTGGCCGGGTCCTCCTGCTGCTTATCAAGTCTACACGAGGCACGTTGAGTTTAACCCTTTGCCTCTGACAATGTCCACATGTGAGCAATCAGCAGAGTCTGCTGTAAAGAATGTGTCCTCAGGTGGTTTCCTTTTGATTGCATGGCCGTGTGTGTGTGTGTGTGCGTGTCTTGGCCTCGTTGCTTTCACACATTGTTTTCATCTGATTTTCATTAACAGCTAATTAAGGCCAAGTCAACATTTATCTGGTTAAACAGTGAAAACGCAGATGCTGTCCCACAGTGTTCGCTGACCACACTGGGCCGGGTGCATGTGTGCGTCTGCAAGTGACACAGCCGGCATTTGTTCCTGTGTATTGACCCGCAGCGGTGTGTTGCCGTGCTCCTGTTTTTTTTTTTTTTAATCCAAACTCATTCAGCCTTCTATTTTTCCCCGCCGACACAGCGGCGCGGCGTGTAGCGGCCTTCTCTGCCTCGTCCCCCGCCTGAGCGGACGTCTTCATGCGGTTCAGGGACAACGCTGCCCCGCCTGGGGGTCCCGCTGTGCCGAACAACCGGGACGCGAATGGGCGGCGAAACAGTGTCGGAACAGACAACCGCTCGCTGTCTCTGGAGGGGGCCCTTACATGATGGCCGCTGGCGTGACTGTGCTCCTTTTGTCACCTGACATCACTCCTGTTCCTGTCCTCGCCTTTCAGGAATATCTTGATTCAAACGAGGGGAACACACACAAAAAAATCCACGTCTGTTTAGAACTGCATTATTTTGGATTTTTTTTAAAATCATGAATTAAAGATGAGGCTGCCGTTCTGCGATTGCAGCGCAGTGCAGGCGCTGAATAACAAAAAGCCAGATCGCTTCACATTTCTACAGACGCCATTCACGTCAGCTTGCACAATATTCTACAAAAGGACAATTTATTTTTGTCCTGTGTACCTTCCTCCCTGCAGTATAAATACCACAATCCATAGCATGACTCTCAAACTTCCCACCAGTTGTCCCTGCTGTTGTCATGGCGACGGTGACCTGGAACACCAATCTGCTCTGAACGTGAAAAAAAGCCCCCCCCCTCAAACATAGGGAACAGCAGACAAACAATTCACCATCAGGCGTCTAATTAAGGCCAAAAATGGAGAAACGAGGCCGAAATGAACGTGAATCTGTCACACGTGCACGTAACCTTTTCCCCATGTCGGCATCCTCGCCTCAAAAGCACAACCGGGGAGTCGTTTCCAACACATGGCGTCATCACAGGATGCGTGTGTGGGAGAATATATCACGGATAATTGAGCCGGTGTGATGCTGGGCAGAGTCATCGTCAGGGGAGAGATAGGCGAAGGGCTCTGGAGGAGAACAATCAGGGAGGCTTAACAAGCTCTCACCGCCTTCTCACATCGTGTAATTTAACCAAGTTGGTGGAGCGGGCGCGCGGTCGGTGTGAGCTGGGGAGAAAAACACTGAGGCTGTGAATCCTGGGGCGTCCTCAACTTCGGGTTTGGACGTGATTCCTCAGGGTTGTCGCGTTAAAAATGATGATATACGTTCCACAAATGTCCCCTACCCTGCACACGCATTCAACATCCTCTGTCATGCTCCGCCCATCATCATGTGAGCTGTCTGAGCTCGGGAATCGGAGCTCGCTGGCCTGAAGATGTCTTCCTGGGTTTGATACTTGCCGTGCGCCGATGCAAGTAAAGCAGACGACCGGCAGGTATCGATTGACTCTGGCCTTCTCCCATTGGTTTGGAGGGTTCAGAGTCTCATGGATGGAATATCCGCGCTCTGCTCTGAGGCCGATCAAAGAGACTCTTCATCTAAAGTATTTTTCAACGAGAAACTGCTGCATTCAGCATCAACCCACCGTATTATACCGAAGGACGTTGTTCAGCCTTAATAAATAGCAAAAATACCACAGATCCATATGCTACAGCATCAACGCCTGATCTGACGTTCTCCTTCTCACTGGTTTTTGTGCCATTTGCTGCACTGATGACGGCATCTTCCTCAACTTGTGCATTTTGAGTAGATTGTGCTTAAACTGTGAATATTCTGTTTCCTCACTTTGGCAGAGTTTCCTCCCGACGTGCTCCGGCTGCTCGACACCTACGGGCATCAACTCTTCTCTCAGCGGAGCGCTGGTATGGATTTTGGCAGCGGCGGTCAGGAGGAAGCTGCTCAGAGGAGACAGAGTACAGCTGGACCCCCCCGCGAGGGAAAACAGACATTGTCCATGCCAATATACTCTTATTGTTTTCTTTTGCCAGTTTCTAATTTCAGTGATAGGACACAAGTTTTAACTATAACTGTTTCAATGTTGTTTTCATCAATTGAAAATTCCAATATATATCTAATGCAGATGCCTGATAACAGCACAGTGATATAACATAATGATAATGTTGAGTTATGCTCAGAGTCATATTCTCTTTTGCTACCATGTGTGTCCATATTATTTACTCCTGTTATCTGTGTCATAACGTCTTTCTATTGCCTCTTTAGTTTGTGTCATTTTACCATCCCAAGCAACACATTTTAATATGTTGTTATTAGCTGACGGCACATGTTCTGCATTTACTCTCTCATTTTCACTGATATGCTTAATATATGATTTAAACGTATTATTATACTTCATCCTCTAGTCTATTATTCCAGTGAATATGGTGCGGGACTGTAATCTCAGATCGTATCTCCTCTGATGTTTATTTATTTATTTATTTAGATATTCATCAATATCGACTGATGTGAAAATGTTTCCCGATATCATTTTTCACCGTATTTTCAAGCGCCCTGTCACGCTGCACAGAAAATCATCCCTTGGATGCTGTTGATGCAGACGCAGAGAGCCTTTGTCCTCACATCCCCTGCTGCGCTGCATGTTTTAATAATCGGCGAGGTCAAACCAGGCTGATCCTTTGTGCTTGCTGCATCCAGGATTAATTAACAGGCCTGAGCAGAGAGTAGGAAAAAGCCTGAGAGAAAAGCCACGGAGCAAATGAAATCATGTTGACGTGACAACTAGAAATGTGTGTTCAGATAGGAATATATATATATATATATATATATATATATAGAGATCATTTGATCATTTAAGACATCAATGGAAAAGGCCTGAGTTGAATACATTTGAATGTGTAATGGTTGAAAGGTATTTCTGGAGATGTAGTTCTCCATCCTCGCCACAGGGGGAGTGCGTGAGGACACGTGACTGTGCTCATTAAACAGGAAGCACGTGTCTCTGCTGTAAACAGGAATCCTCTCCAACATGCACCTGGATGGTGAGAGGTGAGTTAGCTGCTCACAAAGTGACTCACAGCCCAGAAGTTACAGCATGATACTTTTAGGATGGTTTTAGGATGTGGACCGTCACTGTGGGAGGTTTAGAAGGTTTTGAAGTTAGCATCATAGCATGTTTGCTAATGGGCTGTGATGATACCTCCTGTGTTCGGAGGCCTTTACCCGACACTGGGTGTTGTTCAGTTATGAGCGTACTGTGGCGTCGGCCTAATCTGAAAACGTGCGTTTTTATTTGCGTGGGGGATTTGCAGTGTGTTGAGCTCTCTGCCCAGCTGGAGTTGCTGCTTACGTCATCACTTTTAAACAAATGAATAGATTTTACAGTCATATCAGGAACGTGACGTCTTCTCCTCTCTCAAGGGCCTAACAGTGTGGTTTTGTTTACAGCCTCCTTCAGTCCAAGAGAACCAGGAGCTCTGCACCTCAGCAGGTCCCAGGTCTGGGGCGCCGAGCCGTGAGATGGATGACACGTCTCGACTTCCTCCCACTGTCGAAAGATGAAGCCAAAACATCCCAGGCACCGTGGCGTGGCGTTCGGCGAATGGAGCAGCAGAAGCAGGTTCTCATCGACAAAATCGTGAGTCCATCTAATCTGTTCAGTGTTTAAACTTGTCTTTTTTTTTAAAATAAAATCTGTTAACAAATGGAAAACGATCTGGAAAGCTGAACACTTGAAAATGCATCAGTGTGATAGGAGCCACCTGAACGGAAAGAATAGTTTATTTGAAGCGTGCTGTGACTGATTAGTTTGGGCCGGGTCCCGGCCACTGTCATGGAGGCCGTCTTGGTGGAGAGAGATGCTTTGTTTTTTCTCCTCCATCTTTATATCTTGTCTGTGGTCAGGATTCACATGGACAGATCAAGTATTCCGTTCCAAACTAAACATCGGTTGGTGTGTGTTTTTCCCCGATCTGTGCTGGAAAATGCATTTGTGTTAAAAAGGGAACAGAGACTTGGTTTGTGTGATGGTCGGAGAAAAGAAAAACACTTTGTTTTAAATCCTGTTAAGATGAGATGAACCTTATTGATCCCACTCCAGAGAAGTCCGCTGCGTTCGATAAAGACAGAAAACAGCTCCGGCCTCTGCTTCTCCTCCAACAAACACGTTTGCGGCCTGTAACATTTACACCGTGACAGAAATGTGAGGATGCTTCTGAAGTTTTACACAACTTACTCGAATGGATTTGCGCTGCAGGTGTGCTGCGATGCCATTGATTTTTCTTCAGTGCTGTAGGGTTATCTAGTTTTTTGGCAATGCCCTAGGTGAATATGAACATGTTTAAATAGGACCTCCTGACTTGCTTACATCATCACTTTTAAACAAGTACAGTAGTATCTAGAACGTGGCGTCTAACACGCACTTGACCGTAGTTACACACTGTGTGTTCACCGCTCGTAGTTTTATAATTAACATGTATATGTTATGATTATTTTTATTTCTCACATCTTTTCTCAGCTCTTTGTCTGTTGCTGGTCATTTGAAATGCGTGACAGATGGCGCATGACATAGAAACAATGACGATAAAAGAACAGAGAATGTCGGACAAAGCGTTTCCACACGCGACACAATGAATGAGAGGAACAGTCACCGCAGCATGAGAACGTCTCTCGTGCTGCTTCATCTCCTCCTTGCGAGCGAGCTGATTGTTTCAAGGCAGGAGCTTCGGTTTGTCCCCTTTGCGGCACCGACGCGGCTGACGTGCACTGGCAGTAACTGCTCTTCCGCACGCGGGGCCGGCGCATGTGAGACCTCAGCAGTTGAGTCCGGGGCAGCGGGTGGAATCAGGGTGAAAGCGATGAGCGAGGACGAGAATTGTTTTTAAGCATGGATAATATCTCTGAGCTTTGGGAACGGATCAATGCCAATCCCCCCGATTTGCTTACAAGGATTTGTTTCCACTGGATGTTTCATGCACTTACATGCCTTGGGATGTGATTTTAAAGAGAGTCCTTGACATTTTGATTTTTACTTGGCTGCAGGCTTTACACTTCCCCTATTGTGAGAAAAAGCATACGCTGGCCCTTTAGTGTCTCTGCAATTTCCATTTTTGGACCAGGAATTGTATTTCCAACAGCCAAGCAGCGTATGCATCGAGAACGGGCCAATTTGTGGTCCGCAACAAGCTGAGCGGAAGCTGGAAATGTTCACGGCCCTCGTCTATCAACAGTCAGTCAAATTGATTCTCTTCCATGTTTCCTTTGTCAAGTGATTTTCATGGATGAGAGTTTTGTGTTGGCAGAGGCCAAAAAAAAAAACATGACAGCTTGATTACAGTCATTCAGAGCATCTCTGCGTTCCACCAACTTTAATTTAAAGGCTGTGAGTTTAAATGTATCAAAAATAATAAATAAATGAAGAGAACAACTGCTTTAATCACCGAGGTTGGTGCTGAGCACGGCGGTGATTTTTGGGTTCCATGTTCATTTTCGCTGAATAAAAGTCACTGCAATTACAGCCCGCTGGCAGCCTTGGTTTGAGAGTAATTCAACAGATTTAAATATGTTGAAGATGAGTGCGTGCCCTCTGATAATCAACTGGGATGTAAGGGCTTGGCAAAGAAAGATGTAGTATTGCTATTGCCTTGCTAAGTCCAATAATGTGCCTGAAAAGGATATTTTAAAACTTGACAAGTCAGGAAATGACCTTCGGCGAGTTTGTCTGGTCACCTTGTGCTGCGCCTTGATTGACTGCTCGTCACAGCTTCATGTAAACGCTGATTTCCACTCAGGATAAACCACTAGTTGTCACTGCTCATTGTTGTGGACCACTGTGGTTTTAGTTCTTCGCACGGTGCAGTCATACGGCAGTGGCAGCGCATCAACAGACGATGTGCTGCAGAGGGCGCTGGAGTTGATACGTCATGGACCTGGTGGGTCTGTCTGTGTGCTGTGTGCTTTCCTTGATATGCGGTCTTACGTTGTTTGATTAAGGTGGGTGCGTTTAAACAAGCTGTTTGTGTTGATTTGCGTGTGAGTCACTCACTGTCAATGTTCATATCAATGAAACAAAGGAATGGTGAAAGTTCTGTCACCTGAGGACATCTGTGTTTTTCTGGGAGAGCACTGTTCAGTGTTTTTCTTATTGGTGGCAGAAAGCCACAGTTTTCATATTAATAGCTGTACGATTTTCTCATATTTTACTGTAGCCTCCTGTTTTCATGCAGATCTGCTCACACATTACTCCTCTCTCTCCCTCTGAGAGACACATTTATTATTCGACCATTTTTTTTGCGATAGTTCTGAATGACCTAAAGTGAAAGCCCCTCGGAAGGTCCCACGTCTGTCGCTTATCACCGAGACTGACAATATACGTGAATGTATAAATACAAATGTCTACTTTCTCAGGATAACTAATCAACACATGAAACTGAAAACCAAAGTGTAAAAACACCTGATGTCTTCAGTGGGACATGACAGAGAGAAGTTCCAGACAGTTAACACCCACTGCCACGTCACATGACCCCCTAACCCTGAAAGCTCAGCTGGGCTCTAACTGCAATCTGGGTCCAATCATTATCACCCTGCTGGCTCCATGTTCGCATTTAACACACTTGCATGAGAAGAGCATCGCTCAGAACTAAGTCTGCCTGACTCCTCGACTGATATCAGCAAATTACGGCTCGTGTTAAATTTCAGAAGTATCTGTCTCTGTGTCTCCCTCCTGGACCTGCACTTCCTTTCGGTGTCAGCTGTACCTATCGTGAATCTAAAGCGACCTCAGAATTGATCTGCGCGGCTGGAAATCACCCAGAATAGCAGAGGGAGTCTTCAGTGTGACTGCTGCCGTCGTTTTTTATTTTATTTTTTTGTCAGCCGGTAATAATAAAGTACTGGATTGAGGCGAGGGCTGGAAGAGTGACTTTCTCCTTTTTTCGGGATTCAAAAGGAAAGGTCCTGCTCCCTCACTACCTGAGGAGCTCCCCTTCAAAGAAACTCAATTTTCACTTTAAAAGGTAGACTGATCTGCCAACCCCTTGCATCGCCCCTTCTCTCTTCGGCTGCTTCTCTCCTCTGCTCTCCTCCCGTGTCCACTCGGTTGCTCCCTGAGCCTGGACGAAGGACGATTACACAAATCTGTCACCCAGGAAATGCAGACACTTTATTTCCTCTCAGACAAAGAGCCAGTGATGGGTGATGAGTTTGTAGCTGCTGGGGGATTTGACAGACTCGGGGGGAATAATAAAGCAATTTCAGCCTGCCAGAAAAGTCGGAGGAAGTCGAGGGAAAAACACACACGAGGAAGATATAAATCACTCGTGTGATGGCAACACTTTTCTGGTGGAGGAATGAGACAGTTAAATTGTACGGAGAGATGAGTGGCTTGAGCAGAACATGGCTGCGCTGCGAGAAATTACACAGCGGCCAAATAAAGATGTATTGTAAAGTTACAGCACTCCGAAATGCAGGCTTTTATGTGAGGAGGAGGATTTAACAACCTCTCCCTGAGTAACTGTAATGCTCACCGACACACATGAAGGGACACAAATTATTCACTCCGCATAAAACCTAATGCGACTTAGAAAGAAACGCACACAAAATTTTTATTTCAAAATGAGGCGCACATGTATTCACTTAATGAAACCCAATACACATATTATTCATTGGTATAATCAAGTATTTAAAATATGCACATGTAACTGACGCCATCTGACGCCTGTAGTGTCACCTGAGAGATAAATAAATGAACTGTCCTCAACCCTAACTCTCCTTTATGGTTATTAAACCAACTGATATTCAGTAATGGGTAAATATACGTTGTTGTTGTTGTTGGTTTGATTGGCGGCTGACTTCCTGTTTATCGTTGCATTGCCACCACCTACTTTAATTCATCATCATCAGAATCTCCTCCGAGACATTTTGGTCACTGTGCCATTCTTCTTCCTTCATGCCCAAATACAGAAAATACTAACTGATAAGAAAACGGCAAAGATAATGTAACATACACTTATTGCCCGCTCTATTAGACACACCCATATGATCCAATACGGCAGCTGTGCCATAAACTGCCCCTCAGGGCAGCCTATAAATATGCGGTCTTTGTTGACACTGTCAGAAAGGTGATAACTCTATTTTATGCTGGTGATTGAGCTCAGGGGGAGTGGTGTCGTTGTTGAATATGATTGCATTATGCTAAAAGATTAAGTCTTATCCTTCAATTTTAGTGTGTGAACTTGACCAAACCAGAATTTTTGATTTGACTTTGAGCTGTTTCCTCAATTTCAGATGCTGAGTATACTTTATAGATATATATTTTTTTTAAATTTGTAGACCCCAAAATAGATTTATATTGAGGAAGGATTTTTTTTTTGAATTAGACTATTAATAAAGACTTGAGGTTCCGGTGTTATATATTCCAGTGGTATGTAAACGTCAACATTTGGAAGATTAAGACTGACTGTCACAATTACTTTTGAGCTCATTTTAGAAATGACGACAGTTAATCATTGCTTATTACTGTTGGCAGAGGACTGAGGTAAGAATTTCAAAGCAGGGTCTTTGTGTTCATACCACCATCTCAAGGTTATTGTCAACATGTAGAATAGAGTCACTGCAGGCTAGCTTCACTCAACACTGGAGTTTAAAAACTAGAGGCTGCCTGAGAAGAAAAAAAAAACTGGCAATGGAACGACCCAAATACAAATAAGCACGCGAGGGCACCTTGTTATCTACTGATGGCTATCTGATCTGTTCTGTACTTGAACTGCAGCAGCCCTCCATATTCTAATTTGTCTGTCACAGTTTCAAAATGAACCAGATTTTCTTTTTTTTTTTACTGCCAATAACAGCAGGAACGATCTGACTTTGATTACATGCTTTGTTCCATCATGTTTTTACCGTCCATGCAGACAGTCAGACATTGCTCCAGCTGCAGTTCCTTACTGACTAGTCTTTAGCCTGTGACTTGATGAGTTTTTCCCCATTACCGCCCCATGGTATGTGAAAGCATTCTGTGGAAAACACTTGATTCTGGCACAATTTACCCTTTAGCCTTTGCAAAATCACATCAGACACACGTTGTTAAAAGTGAAAAATTTTGTCATTAGAAGTAAAAAATTATTTGTTATCTCAATTCTTTTATTTCACTATCTTTCTGCCAAACGACTTTGCCCTCCAGGCCTGGAATTCATCATTTAATGGGCAGAGCAGCTTTGAGTCTAAATCAATATTTTAAAAAGCGCAAATAACAGCAGATGTTGCAATTCATGGAATTTTGCTGTTGAGACGGTGAAGGAAGACATTAGTGAAATGATGTTTCTGACTACATAACAAGACGTTGGGTGGTGCTCATATATCAACGCAAACAAAGCAACATATCTCATTACAACAGGACTGTCACCACAGCGTGGCTCTCGGCTGGGGAGAGCAGCAAATGTAAATTGCTTTAGTCAGAGTCGACACCAGACAACTTCTCTCTGCTCGTGTTGTAAATCCGCAGATACAAAGAATTCTTGGAGACACTGTCTCACATCGACATTTCACGATGACAGCAGCAGCTACAATCAAGCACCCCTAAGCTTCTGGTGCCGTTTTTGTCTTGACATCCCATTCATCTTTAACTGTCACGTTACAAAGTTCCATCAGGGAAAAAACAAAAAAACGAGTTCTTGCTCCATCAGCTTCTACTGCCCACCTGACGGTCGGCGTCGCATGTGAGGCCACGTGGCGACGGCCGCCTTGTTTGATTACAGAAATTGTCTGCTCTTTATCATGTTAATAGGCGCCTTTCAAAAACGGCACCCTTGTAACCTTTGTGCTCAAAGTGCATTAAATTCTTCTGAGATTCCGCTTTAATGGCGGCGCAGACTGCATAATCAACTGCAGGTTGACATTTAAAACATGAAAATTGCAAATTGGAGTGCTGTGCGTGTCCACTGGGTAAATGGTGGCGGTGGCGGTTGGTGGCGAAGAAAGAGGCCGACATCTGCTGAGAAATGAGTTTAAGCTGCATCCCAGAGGCAGGATGCTTAAAGTAGATGTCCCGCTTTTTCATTTTTTATTTTTTTTTTCCCCGACGTGGGCACTGTGGATTTATTTGACAGTTCACAGCAGGGAGAGGTAGAAAAGAAAGAGAATGGA
This sequence comes from Pseudorhombus dupliciocellatus, assembly GCA_016785235.1. Classification (NCBI taxonomy): domain Eukaryota; kingdom Metazoa; phylum Chordata; class Actinopteri; order Pleuronectiformes; family Paralichthyidae; genus Pseudorhombus; species Pseudorhombus dupliciocellatus. Next base: position 706,139 of record JAFBJW010000242.1, read on the forward strand.
GAGAGTTTAACTTTTAACTCTCGTAATGATTTAAAGGGATGCAGCTCCACGGATTAAGGACGGACTTTATCCTGATTTCTATGCAGCTCAGGTTTGTACTTACAAATTAAAGGACGCAGGGGGATAGAGCTGGTTTGATTAAGGGTGGTGCAGTGGGGGAACACACACACACACACGCGCGCATACATATATAAACAAACCAAACCTACACTCCCTTTCACGAGCACCATTCCACTCCGCCGCAGCTCTCTGGTTCAACAGTTCTCTGCGGGGAGCAGGGGAGGCTGCCTCAGCCCAGCCGACCATTGGAAACTCATTATTACAGTACTAAGTGATGGATCATTTCCAAATGATCTCCACGTACACCTCCACAATTAAGCCACCAGCGAGGCAATTACAGATCAGCAATATAGCGGTGGGACACTGATATATTGCCGGGCTTTAACCTTTGGGCCGGTGGACAGATTACACTTATTAAGCCACGGCGTTATTGGACCAATAAAAATCGTTGTGCGGCCATATCAGCCCACATAACTGCAGAGTGGACATTCCTCTTGCTGGAGGAGAGGAGCAGGTGGAATGGTGTTGGAGGAGAGAGAGCGGAGACGGAAATGGGAGATAAATCTCTGCTGTCAATTCACCCCGTTCATTCGGGAAATTTCTAATCTGCACTTTTTGTAATCCATCGGCCGAGCGCTGCCCCCCCCCAGAGATTGCAATCAATAACCAGATTCAGATCTGTATAAAGCTTATTGTCGTCTTTTTTTCTGTTGGTCTGGTTGGGGGCCGACATCCAGCCCACTCACCCCACTTTGTGCTTCTGTTCGTCAAAGCTTATTATTCATATTAGCTTTCTTACGAGCAACTTTTACGACGTCTTGTCATCAAACAAGTTTGTCTTTGCCCTCGCAGCCCTGTGTGTGCATGAACAGGTGCCGCCACGTTAACAAGTCCCAGTACACCGAGCCGCCCGTTTGCTGCAGTAATTGGTCCTGTAGCCGCTTAAAGAAGTTGACTGATGGAATCTGGGTCAATTACAGGTGAATCGAGCAGCTTCTGCCTGTAAACCCTATTTAAATATGTTTTGAATTTGCTACCTCTCTAATTTATGCCTCCTACTGGCATCGTGGCGACGGCAGGGGCCGAGCTATTGCAGTATTTAGAGCCCTCTGACATTAGCATATAGCTCCCAGCATCGCTGTGCTGCTCCCGTGGCTGAAAGAAATAAATACATCCTAAATAAGTTGGGTGTGAGGGATTCATTTTGCTGGGATGAAACAAACTTTGCAAGCGGTTTAATTCTCTGAGGAAGACGCAATCAGGAGCCAGATCCATTTTGCGTCTCTGCACAGGAACGCACGTGAGCTGCCGAGCCATGACTTGCACAATATCTACTGTGACACGAACTTGCGGGCTACCTCGCATAAAGCTATCATCTGAAATGCGAGGTGACAAGATGATGGGTGAGAAATGAGTGTAAATTGGGTGGATGAGCAACGAATCCATGCACAGCGTGGAACAAACACAAGAACGGTGAGCGACAGGCTGAGACAAATCGAAAGAGAAAAGATGGAAATAAACCGACACTTTTTTTTCCCGCAGTAATGAGGACGGTTAATTCAAGATAATTATTTCCGAGCCATGTGCGGCCGCTAAGGTCCTTAATTAACTGCAGAGGAGGCAAAGATAAAGTTTGACGGCAGCACCTTTCTCTTTCTACTCTGTGCCTTGTTTTTTTTTTTTTCTATAGATGAACTATAGATGATGCTCTGTCAAGGAGGCTCAGTTGACCGTGCTATTTGCATAGCAGCATTACTAAGACGCTGCTAAACTTAGAACCTGGTGGAATATTGGGGAACGAGTCGGCTCTGGAAATATTTTTACACCTTTTTTTTCAAACCTTTCTGCTTTTTAGATGTTTTAAAGGCTGAGTAATTGTTGGATGTTGAAGAAAAGAATACTGCATATTTAGGGGGATGGCATTTGAGTGTGCTCACTTCGGTGCAGCTTGATTGAATTTAAGGGCTGTTGGGTCTGTGCTCTGCTGAGCGCCGTTCTCGTTCTTCCACTTATCGAGAGGCTTGTCTTGGCGCAGGAGGAAACAATGCCTCAGCCTCTTTCACTGGAGATTCCTCCCCTGCATGAGAGCAAAATGGCACCAGCTCTTGAAATTCCCTCAGCAAATGTTGCATCACTCAGACTTCCTTGGTTATTCAGTCAAATACAACAATGCAGAATACAGGGATGGAAACAAAGAGTGTTACACAACAAAATGGATCCAGGCGTTCAGGGTGAATCTCAGAAAATAGAGCAGCACAGAAACTGTCTTCCCCATGATACCTGTACTGTATTTGGCAACCCACCCGTCTTTATACTTTGTTTGAATAACTGCATAAACCTCAGTCAAAGCAGCGCAGGAAGTCATTGAAGCACATCCGCTGAGAAGGCTTTCATGTTTATCATAGTGTTTCTTACCCGCTTTTGAAAACTTCACGCTCCAGCTGTACAGCTGTGTGACCCCGGTGTGGCAGAGCCGAACAGAGGAGACTGTGTTTTATAGCTGCTGTTGTTTCCATTATGTCTGTGTTGCTCTGCAGGGCCGCTGCGCTTACTCAAGGCATTCAGCTGGCAGGAGGAGAGATAAAATACAGGAGGCACAATGCAGGTGAATTAACAAGAATGACTGCTGCGTGTGTAATAACCGCTGCCGCCGTACAGCTGCATACATCCACAGATACTGTGCCTGAAGATCTGTATTCATAGAGCACTGTGAGGAGAAGCATTCAGTCCATTAACAGAGGAGGACAGAATAACCTGGCTGTGTCCTGATGGCTGTGCTGAGTGCTTCCATGAAGCTGAAACTGGTGGTGAAACAGAGAAATGAGCCGTTAAAGACTCCATCCACAATACTGTGTTTTCATTTGAAAACCAGCTTGTCAAACTAAAAGGCTCTTTGCCAATGATTCCTTTTCAGTTTGACTTTCTAACACACCTTTAAAACACATGAGGCCGGTAGTTATTCTTTACTCCCGCTGAGGGTCAAAGGACAGACGATGTCACACAGCCTGTGAGACAATTTGTGATTCGTGAATGTGTGTGTGTGTGTATATAAATGGAATCTGACATGACATGACCATGATCCATGATGTCCATGTTATGTTTTCACTGGTGGCCAGAGTAAATGCCAGTTGTTTTCTTTAGGGGGGTGGGGGGGAGTCACAGGATACCTGACAAATCAGCAAAGGTTATGTTGCAACCATGTGTGAGGGTTTAACCTTTGTCTCCAAACATCTTCATTTCTGCCTGTCCAGAATCAAACGCACTCTCCAGAATTTTGAAACTGAAATCCTCAATTCTTCTATTTTATTGCCTCTAAGACTCTATCTGTAAGAGACTTGATGCAATTCCAAACAACACATATTTGTTTGTATACAACCTCGATCTCCTACATCTTGGGCCGTGACGATGATGTGTAGTGTTGGTGTTCGTTAACAACCTGATTCTTTTGGTCAGAATGAAAGGAACTGAGTTTTTGACAACATGAGCTGGAGGTTCCTTTAATACTCGTGACTGGATTTCACTGCTCTAAGGTTTTTCAAAATAAAAACACTATAATGGCGTCGCCTCGAAGGGCAGGGTGACGGAACTCCTCCCCCTTATTCAGTGCATTAATTTGGCCTCAAGTCTTGCAGTGTTTACGAGGCAGCTAATTGACATTAGCTCTCACAATAGAAGTCATTTAGTGCTGGTAAACCTTGTTCACTGATGGGAAAAGAAACTGGTGGGATGATTCTTCATGTAGTAGTTATTAAATACCACAAACAAGAAGAACAAGGAGCTGTTCTTTGAATGGCTCTCTGAGGGAGAGGAACTGCTCTCTGATATGACCGTTGTCTTCAAAATATAAAGATCTTAGTGAACAACCACGGCTAAGATCACCAGTATTATTGATTTGTATATTGTATGCAAACATACACATAGTTGTTTGCAGTTGATTGGACGACTTGCTGCTGATAAGGACAACACATACCTAGGAGTAGTTTAGGCAGCAGATGCTCACAGCGCCACATAGGAAATAACCATCTATATGCTTTTTGACTAATAATCTCATTTTCTCTGCTCCAGTTGTTTCCTTAAATTATGTCTGTCACCCCCCCCCCCAAAAAAAAAAAAAAAAAAAGTCTGTGACAAACACAAGTAATGAGGGCCTCCTGTAGCCCTCTCCTGCTCTGCAGTGGAAGCCCGGCGATTGATTACGGCTCTGTGGGAGAGCATTGATTTTTATCTCAAATTGAGTGAGGGAGAGGACTGGATCCACTCAGCAGAGAGAGGGGAGGTTCATCTCCAACAACAAAGGCACAGTGGATTGGAAACAGGGTCGGACTTGACTGAGCGAGTGACCAAGCCACTTGCTTTCTCCGCGAATCATAATAAATCTAAGAGCAGTAAATCTTTATTTGCGCTGTGCCTTTCAAAAGAAATGTAACAAAGTGCTTCAGAGAGCACTAAAAACAGAACAGAGGGAATTAGGATGGAGTTGAACTGTGGCAGATCAAGAACAAACTGAATAATAGGAAATTACAGAGATAAAGCGAGGAGGAAATAAAACAAGTCTGACAAGAGTATGACCCAAAAAGTGGATAAAACAAATAAAATGTTCCCATATAAAGACATGATGACAGACACCAGCGATTCGTACATTTTGAATACTCTACTTCCCTTAACAAAAATAGGCTCATGTGCTTGGACTCTCATGACGCCGCGCATGATCGGCTCCTGCTAATATTTCACAATAAGAGCCTTGTTAAATCAAATGAATGGGCTCAGTCAACAGCAGCGCTGCCGCTACACTGAGGAAATGGAACAAATAAACATGATTTTCCATAATCGCCAGAGACAGATGAATGGAAAAGGTGAAAGAGACCCCGATTCGTGCGTCACGTGGGCAGCGAGGCCGTTATGTAACCTTATGACAAGGATGCTGAATGGAAGATGCTCTGCGTCTCACACGGCCATGAGAGTCCTAATTACTGAGTGTGGACAAATGTCTGACGAGAACAGCAGGAGTATTTACTCACATTCTGTTTAGAAATTAGATTGTGTATTGTGTGATGTCTGGGCTGTATGTGTATTTCCAAAGAAACTGGAGACATGAATGTTGTTCAGCCTCGAGATGTCAGGGAATCACAAGGCCTCTCTGAGCACTGTGAATGTGAGCACACGTTTTAATGGTAGTCCATTATGTGTTGGACCACAGTGCTGGACTGACTGACCGACACACATCGCCAACCATATAAAATAAAATAGATACAGGTATTTTGGGTGGAAAGGTCATGTTCATCTCAGCTCCAGTAAATGTTCCCTCTCAGGCCAGGGTCAGCTTTTAGCTTGATTTAGAGTGCAGGCTGTTCTGTATGTTGCGACTCTGCCTCTTCACTACTTTGTAAGCCTGAAAATCGGCTCTGTTTATTTTCGCATTCACAACTTAAAGGGATTTGTTGGCTCAAGGACGTTCGAGCAGGGCAGATCCTTGCTGACATGCAAACCCGCTCTCGACTCGCCCTGCACCCTGCTCTGAACCAGCACCAATAATAAATCAAAAAATATATACATATCCTGTTGCGGGACACGTCATAAAGAAACAGTGTTTGGCCCCTAAAGAAGCATATTTTCCTCCAACAGATCATCTCTTCTCAGTGTATCATCCTGGGTAAATCATCAGTTTGTGAGCGAGCTGCCGAGATGGATGGATTGATGGAGGGAGAGCAGATAACTGAGAGAAATATTGTTTGATGACTGTGGAGTAGATAAGCACAGCCCAGAGGCTATCAAATGATGAGTTTCTGAGCTGCGGAGCTATGGCCTGTGTGCTGAAGTGGAAAGAAAGAGATAGAGGGGGCGAGTAAGTAAATCAGGAAGCAAAATGAGAGGGTGGATGTCGATGGCATCCCGCTAACCGGATTAGCATATGTAATAATATCAGCAAAGGTTAATGTTTACATACCAGAGAGGCTAATGCAGGCCAGGGCTTCATAATGGGATGGAGGGGTTAATGGGGACTGGTTAATGGTCAGGCTAAATGGCTTGTGATTACAGCCTGTGACTCTCAGAAAGCACGTGTCTGAGATGAGTCATTATACACAGCAACTAGATCATTCTTATAAATAGCTTTACATATGTGAGTGTAAGTGTGACTTTCTAAAATAATATTAAAGAAAATAACTTCCTAAATCTTTAGTTTCCGCACAGAATGAAAGTTCCCCAGATGATCATTAATGAAACTAAGGAGAAAAGTAACATACCAGACTCATGCTTGAAAATTCCTACATTCATTCAAAATAGGGGGAAAAAATTTGTCTTCGAACTGTAGTGACCCATTTGAATTTTAAATATAAAGTCGAGAGGTTTGGCAGAAAAATGTGGGGGGGGGATGTGACAGGGCACAGACAGCAGCACAGGAACTGGGATCTCTGGAACACTGGGAAAAAAAATCTGAACCGGCAGCAACGCTCAGCAGGTGAGGGGGGGCGGGGGGTACACACTAAGACTCTGCCTACGGAGCCTGTGAGTGGCTCCCACTCTGGGAATGGAGATTAGGGCTCGCTCAGTCGTGCACCGGCGGGCCGGTTTAAATAGACATATGATATTTAATCATGAGCTGGATTTTATTGAACCGGTTTAATTGGACCTTGAGTTTGACATCTCTGCTGTAGACGGGGATGGAACGATCAGAAGGGAGGCTGTTTGTCATCGCTGTACCCTGCTGTGGGCTCAGTGGGTGCAGGGGCACAGACCAGTGGAATGAAAGCTTCCTTCTCATCGACCCTATCCAGCTGGCCCATATATTAGATCAATGTTAAAATGATAATGAGTAATTCTTGTTTTACTGACCTTTGGAGTCCTGAAAGGCACCTAAAAATAAAACCCATTATTATTATTATTATTATTATTATTATTGCTAAAAAGAATATGAATTCCTTCTCTCCACTAACATAGGGTCCTGAGACTGTTGCATGTCCAGCTGTTAGTGCTCGGCTTTATAAGTATGACCCAGTGAGTACAGCATCTTGGAGGAGTTAAAGGCAACTGTCTTCCAATCTGAAAATTCCTGCCAGTGGCATCGACAGACAAAGAGTCCAAGTAGAACAGTTTCCATTGAGTAAAGCTTCCTTAGGGGTGAGAGACAGATATTTAACTGGAAGTTCAGACGGTCCCAGCAGCTGTAGGTCACTGAGGTTGCCACTTTACAAACGAGACATTTGCATATTGATTAACAGACTATTCAATACATAACTTCAATTTACCTGCGTGTTGCAACATCATTTACCTGTGCGGTGATCCGTGTCCCCCTCTTTCTCCACCTTCCTTGCCAAATGACATGGAATTGGCGTTTAACAATGCGTTCCATTCGTAATTAGAATTGTCTTTTGCGTTCAAACAGTAAATGGTGTTTGCATGTTTGTTCTGGGGAGCCACAAAAGGAGTGCTGCAATTTCCTCTCTGCTAATTTACACAAATCAGTCACACACAAAATAAAGGCAAACGCAGCCTGCTGCATATAGAAACTGCAATGAAAGACAACACAGAATTACAAAAAGACGTTTTGAACAAGGAAGATGTCAGCTCAGAAATGACCCTGGCTGCAGACAACAAACTGCTGGATGAGACCCATTCAATACAGGAGCAGCGATACGACACGGTGGCGTCAGTGGAGAGGAGGGCTCGAAGGGCGATAACGCCACCAGGTTGATTTGCTTGTTCCTGGGGAACGCGTTTGGCCGGACGCTTGGTGATGTAGTGACTACTCTCAAAGTCGCTTGGTAAACTGCAGTAGCAGACAACCGTTAATTTAGTGACGGTAGTTCCTGTGTTTTCCTCCCTGATGTTCAGTTAGTCTCTGCTCACAGTCTTCACTCTTTTGTTCAATTATTTAAGGTGGAAAATAAAGCTATAAGCGACACACCTGTTAGCTCATGAGCTCATTTTCTCTGCATGTTACCGTGTGATTCGCTGTGGACCTGTCGGGCCTGAATTCGGCCTCTTGCCATAAATCCGTTGGGATTGGCACCGGCTCCACCCCTGGTCCTCGAAGGATGAGTGGTATAGATAATGGAGGGATGGATTCAGTTTACGTCCAGTTACACTGGAATAACTTTTTATTCCTTTATGCTTGGCAACAGAAATAGTTTCTTGTCCAAATTGAACCATGAAAATGTTTTAAACTGATTGGATTTACACTTGGTGTATGTCTCAATTAGAAAACAATTTACAACAATTTTTCTCCATGAAAGTGCTTGTTTTCTTTTTTCTTTTTTTCTTTTTTTTTTGCTTTTCATCTCATCTTTACTTTGATATCTTTAATTTAATATACTTTAGCTGTAGGGTAATCCTCTGTTTCTTGGGCTGCGTGATAACGAGACTATTGTTTGACTTCATCAGTGCAGCTCGCAGCTTTCGGTAAATGCTGGTCAAGATGAATAGGTTTGTCACACTCAGTTAAGACCCCATCAGCAAATTGCAAGTGTGAAGCAGGGTGAGAATGATATGAGAGCGCCGGCTGCTGAAATCCAACTTGTTCATAGATGTTTCTAGATCATTTATTCAAGGGCAATTAATCAGTTTTTTTTTTAATCAAGTTATATTAGTTTTTACGGATCATTACCTATTCTGTTTGACTTTACATTTGCTCTGTCTTTTTTTCTGTAATGATTTCCTGTTCTTTGGACGAGGTCTTTGCCAGATTGAGAAGTGGGACCCAGATGTCTGTGATCTATCTTTCCACTTGATCATAGTAGATTCTGATGGCTGATCGCTGTCAAATGAAAATAAAAAATGTCTCACGTGTTTTCTGGGTTAAAAAGTAGGTTTTCGTGTTAAAAGAAAAGTTCTCAGCTGTCTGTAGTGTAGTCTCTGAATCTTTAGTGCTTAAATGCTCTATGTTCTCTAGCTACTTGCCTGGAGGGAACTGTAAAGTTGTGGTAAAACTGAAACAATGAGCTAAAAGTCACTTAAAGACTCCAGAGAGCTGTGGGGGGAGCGCAGAGTGAAACGATAATTCGGAGGGAATTCATCACAGGGAGTGCTCTCACACTACACAAGGTTTTTCATTCTTTCCTTCAAATACAAATAACAATGACAGCAATTTGCTTTTATCGTTTTTAACTGACAAGTAGAGGAGTCGTACGGCCATAATTAGTGAATCACAAATGGAATGGTTTTTGTAAAGACAAATTCCTCTGGCAGATTCTATGAGGCTATTGATGCACGTGGGTTATCGGCTCTCTCGAAGTAGATCGAAAGATGCAAAGATACTTAATTACTTTATTGATCCTGAGACTGCTTTAGCGGGTTACATGGAAGAGGCTTCAGTAGAAATGCCTTGTTACCAGGAGAGCGGGTCAGGTTTGAAGTATTAACTCCTGATTTAACACTTAGGAGTCACTGTCTCCTGGGGAAACCTTTCAGGCACGAGCCTCCTCTTCATGCAGACGTTATCGCTCTCCATGCTGCCACACCTGACCTCCCATAGCCTCTCCTGCTCGGATGTGGGGCTTCATCAGCACCTAGTGGAGGCAGACATTTAAAAATGTCACCTGGCGTATGATGCATATTAAACAGTGCAGTGCCGGTGTTCATGGTACTTTAATTAAAATCCCTGGTGAGGAAAAACACAGTAACAAGAAAAAAGCTGGTGCTTTGCCCAGTTGACCATTGACTGGGTGTAAATAGCTGAATAATCGCCACTATTCTCACCTGGGTGCACATTTTTTTTGTGATTGAACACGATTTAAGTTGTGGAACTAATTGATTGACTGGTTTGCATGTGAGCCTCAAGATTTTAGCTATTATTTGTGGAGATAGTCAGGGATTGATTTATATTATAATTAATGACTCATTTAGAATTCCTGAGTGATAAACAGAGTTGTAACCAGGCTGCTGTTCTGTAGCTAAGTAACTGTTTAATGCGGGTGGGCAAAGGTAGCATAACTTCCAAATGAATCTTTGCATCTCTGACTGTGCCACCGACTTCTAAAGGGGAGGGGGAGACCTCACGAAGGCAGCTGAGTGAAACTGCAGTCAACCAACGCTGAAATATCCAGCAGCCATTTCACACTTTATCAAGTATGACTTAATTATATTTTTACAACGTGCAAAATATTTTTTATACCCTATTTTATATCTTGTTGAGTATATTTGGTCCACATCAGAAGATTGTAATGCTGCTCCATTTGGTGAATATTTAATATTTGGAGGAAAATTCACTTGGTTATCCAGAAACTCACAACTGTGTGTGTGTGTGTGTGTGTGTGTGTGCGTGTGCGTGTGCGTGCACACTATCCCCTTCTATTTTAAATTGTGATAACTGAAATGGCGCCTGGCAGAGGCTGGAATGAACAATCCTCCTCCTCAGAAGAAATACAAATATATTTAGACATTTTACCATGACATTTCATAATTAGTTTGAAAACCATACTTTTTTTGAAGTTCACATATTAAAGACTCCAGCACGAGCTATATACTTCAAATATTGTCAGCATATATTGAAAATGTAGAAATGACACTGGAAGCCAAACAATCGGATATTGTGAACGCACAGCGTGACAGCACAGGAAGGATGAAATTGCTTTTAGACGCCTGGCATTGTGACTAAGACAATAAGAAAAAAGGAAAAAGAGAGGCAGAGAGACGGAGGGGAAATAAAATAAATAAAGAATAGCACACACACATGACAGTAAAGTGGCGAATGGGCGACGCTGACTGTGTTTTCTCACCCGGGCTCGGCGTCAGGCAGCTGTAGCCGCTTGACGGATGGAGCTTTTAATTGACTCCATCGGCGTGGGACAGCGTCAGCCAGTCATCAGAGGAGCTGATGCAAAACAAGCAAGGCCTTTGTTTCTAACAGAAGGGCCTCCATTAGACCAGATAATAGGCCAAGCTGTTGATATCTCCCTGCCCTCTATCGTGTCTGCGGAAGGTAGACGCTGTATCTCCCACACCCATCCAGATGCTTTTCAATTGGCCTGCATATCATTCCTCTTGATGTATCTTCCTGTCACACTTGCTTCTGTTTTTCTCAAGCTTTCCTGCTGAAGTACGCAGTGAGCAGCAACAACAACAACATCAATACAGTTAATCTACCAACAAGATACAGCACAGCGCGGGATCCTCTGGTCACAGTGTGTCTGCACATGAATCACAAAGGCAGGAGAATGCTTTTAAGCAGCTCCTGAACACTGTACAAGGAATTCAAAGAAACAGTCTGGTGCCATTTCTCATCTTTGCTTGCTTCCGACGCAAGACGCAGACTTTTAAATCCCTGAGGCCTTTGTCAAAGATTATTTTATATTACATCTGTCTGATACGATTATTTCAAGAAATTGGTCTGATGTGATCATATTTACTTTGTTTCATTTAATACAATGGTGAAAAAGGCAAAACACAGTGTATGTGTGTATCCTGTATATCTGACATTTAAAATCATGCTTTTTAAAGAAACTGCGTAACTACATTGGCACATAGAATCCAGTATACAATACCTGAAATATTCTTAATTTCTGATCTAGAATAGTAAAGAAAGTGTAAAGAAAAATCTCGATCTTGGTTCCTCCTCTGTCTTTCCCCTTCCACCTAACCTCACTCAAACCAGTCCACTAGTTTCTAAACAGGCATGCTGAGACCAACTAAAAGAAGAATAGTTATGCAAACGTAACCTTCTCGGCTGAAGTAGCAATGGGTCAAATCGGGTATTGGAGACGTCTGGCTGTGCAGGCTGCTCTCTATCAGTGTGGGGCCGGTTGAGGGGGCACCTCTGTGTCTCCCTTAACAGGTTTGATATGATAGACATGGAGAGTGGCATGAATAATGGCAGGAGGCAGCCGGGGGCGGACCACCAAAGGGTAGATGACCTTGGAGAGAGGTAGAATCTAACAAAGCAGGGGGCCACCTTGTGGGACCCCACCCTCGATGGAAGGGCCCGATTGCGTGTTAGTGAGGTTGTTGTCAAGATAAACAAAGACACATTTGTTAAGCGCGTCACGCAGCACATCGCTGAAGAGCCTGGAACGTCACAAGGGCATTGCTGAGAGCAAAGGGTCTAACCAAGTATTCACTGTGGCTCGAGGAGTGTTCAAAGCAATTACCCTCCCCTGCTGTGGAATAATGGACTGGAATTTAAGACCGGATTAGTGGAAATGGTGGGTCCTTGCAACAGTTCCAAGGCAGTGTAGATTTGTGTAAGGCCATGGAAATCAATGCAGGGGTTTCACTGTCTTTTTTTTTTTTTCATCCACAAAGAAGAAAGCAGCCACAGTCAGGGTGAAGGAGTGATGGATGATGGGAATCACCACCACTCACCAATCAGGGCTCCAGACTTACTTTCTCCACTAGAAGCACCGGTGCTTCTCGAAAAAGTTTCAGCACGGGGGAAGAAATTGCCGGCGCCAGGCGCCATTTGCAACGTGCAGCTCAACACCTTCATGTTTTTCCCCATGTTTTTGTTTTAAAGATAATAGATGCAGAAATGTAATTATTTTGAAATCCTAAAGAGCTGCTTTCAGAGTCAGAGGGAAAATTCCCTCATTAAGTCACATTGTGCTTCTGAAAACATCAAAATAAACACAGGGTGTATGGGCAGCTCATTAATTATAGCATAACCACGACAAAACCAGAAGCTCCTGCGACAGACTGCATCGGCCACCCTCCCCTCAGAGCACATCTCCCTGAGGACACCTCGGCCCTGGCACCTCTGAACGCCAACCCTTGGGTCTGTTAGCTCGTTTGCCCTGACTCAACCTCGTCTCATCACAGCCTCCTTTGCATCAAACTCCTTTAAGCCGTTTCCCCCAAGAATTATTCTGATCAGGTCCTCCACTGTGCCCACACGCAGGGACCTGGTTAAAAAGATTTTAATCTTTTAAGATGTGCTAAGAACCCCGGAATATATTATTCGGAAATTGGATATTCTACACTTTTACTTTTGTTACTCTCTGTAATGGCTGGGCGATAAAACGATAGCTATAATTATCGCTGTATAACTTTCCCTCAATAGAAATTTAAGGTATGTCAATATAACTCACTCCGTCCGTGATTTAACAGCCAACAGAAGCTGGTTAGTAGTTGATCTAGACCTTTGTGATGTTTTCATTAAAGTCACCCATTCCAAGTAACAGGTGACAGGTGACCAACATCGATAACCCAGGAAGTGAGGGAGCCAGGGTCCAGGGTGACATGAGGGCGATGAAGGAAGAAATACTCTTAATAAAACACTTCAACTTAGGATTTTATGTCCCACAACTTGGCTCATCAGTGTGAGTTCCAGAAGCAGCTGGCAACTCTCAGCAAACAAGCTCTGGTAAAGCCAGTGTACACAGCCTTCCCCCGCAGCAGACAGGGACAAAGGGAGGACACCAGGACAGCTGCTGCAAGCAAACACTTCTCTAACAGGCGACTTGAATTCAAACAAATAAGAAGTGGTGAAACTTCACAGCTACAGCAGAGGTGTCTTTAGACCTCTGGTATCTTCTTGGGGTTTGTCTTGCGAGTTGAAGTAGATGAGCTTAAACAGAAAAGCTGGAGAAGAAGAAGAAGAAGAAGATGTGGCTGATGGAGAGGAACTGTCAGGACTTTATGGCATCTATGTTTTTTGGAAAGTGTTTGACAAAGTGGATTGGTAGAAGGAGGAGGGGACTGGGGCGGTTAAGGAGATTAGAAAATATGGAAAATAAGAGTTTTCTGGGGGTTGGAGACTGAGGATCGTATTTGTTGGGAGACATGTATTTACCAGCTGAACGTGGCGACCGCTAAGCACTGAGTGAAAGCTTTGCTGATTCAGTTTCCTCTTGGCTTTGTTGATTTCTCCTCCAAAGTTTCTGTTATTTTCTGTCTCTGGAGGCACTGACCATTAAGTGTGATGTCCTAACTTGGCTTGGTGAGTCTGGGCTCAGTGCACTATAACTATAAATGTACTGCCTCCTGGCTGTAAACTCCCTGTATTTGTACTACACTGTCATTTTGACAGTGTGTTTAAATCCATCTGTATCACACTGTGTGTTTGAGCACATTTATATAAATCTGCCACGTTCGCATGTCACTGCAAAGGTGCTGCATTAATGAATTCTGAGTCTCAGTGTGATTGCATCCCTCTGAGATTTCCTCCTGAGGTGTTTCTGCACTAATTTTTGCATTACCCTCTGATTACAGCCATTTCACAGAGAGTCCCTGCTCGTGGTGTGATGAATCGCAGCAGCGTGTGCCACAGCAGTGTTAAAAGTCAAGATAAATCTGGCAAAGAGTGAGATGTATCGGCTGTGACATTTAAATGCATGTTAAAGAAGACATTCGGGGTATTTTGAGGTGAAATTGCCAAAGGAACAAGGACAATGAATCCCTGCAGAGTGAATCATGGAATATGAAACAGAAGCGGCTCGGCATCAAGAGGTTGCCGTTGCCAAGTGACAGCGCGTTGAAGCTCGTCGGCGCAGAGGTTTGATTCTTGATAAGCCTCCGGAGCGCCGCTCCCTCGGCACGGACCGGGTTTCTGAAACTCATCCCCTTTATTTTTCCCTAGTCAGATGTGTTTGGATGTTTGCAGCAAAAAAAAAAAAAAAAAAATGATGAATAGGAGGCTTCATAAGAACAACTGTGAAATTTATAGACCCTGTGACTGTACAATAACAGGGGTTTTCAAAGTGGGAGGCAGGCCTCTCCTGCGGGACTCCAAACAGTTTCAGGGGAGGCTCCGTGAGTGGAAGAGGAAAAAAACAGAAATCAAGGAGATCTAAAGGAGATCAGGTAGAAAAGAAACGTTTGATTTGGAAAAAAAAAAAACAAAAGAAAAAGAGTTCAGCGAGACAGTAGTTTGGAACTTCACTGTTCTTCCACTTTCCCTGAGTCAGAAACTGCAGTATAGACAGTTTTATAAATTTGGCGCAGTCTGAATACGTGTCAGTCAGCTGCACGCTATCTCAGCGTGCTTCATTTCAGACTCATCTGGTGGTGTTTAAAACACCAAAGGGAACTAATCCTCAGCAGCGTCTTATTGGAATTCTTTGTCTAACCGTCAGCCAACATTGTTTAATATTGTAGTTTGGCTAACAAATACATTTGACAGCTTGTGAAATTTAAAAATTGTAAGCCTCACAATGGAATTCAGTCTGGCCTCTTATGAAGGACAAATGGTGAAATGAGGTTGAAGAGGATCTGGCTCCAGAAGTTGGTCTATTCTTTTACAAAGACACGATTTGTCACTTTAATTCTGGTCCATCTAATTTCCCCTCATACTAAATCTGCTCTTTCGGATTCCACAACTGCACAGGTGATGACGTTTTCACTGCTCCTCGGATTATTGGCGTATAGCTCAGTAAAAGCATACACAGCCCTTAGGGGTCTCTGTTTTCAGGTAGGTGAAATATATAAAAATGCCGTGGCAGGTCAAACTACCTCTAAAGTGGCTGTCAAGGCCTCAGACTCCAGAGGGCGAGTGCACTTTCAATGGAGGTGAAAGTATTTCTGTCAGGATGCCGACTCTGCAGGCGGCTCGCTCACGCACTATAGTGCACCGTGAATTATCGTCAGCTCCTGTCAGACAGTGCAGGCCCGATGCAGATTATTTAGTGTAATTGGAGACTAGGCAGTGGCCACAGAGGTCTAATTATGGTAGCCGAAGCAAAAAGGGGGTGCAGAGAAACTCGAATGGAGCCCACGCCTCCATCGGTCCACTTAAAATCATTCACGCTGCACCAAATTTCACTCATCAGTCATCGGAATATGCCCGATTTTTGTCATCAAGATCCATGAAATATCCTCAGGGAAATCAGCGGAAATGTCAAAGGAAAGGTGAAAGGGAATGAATTGAAAAAGAATCCTGGGTTGCTGAAGAAATGTACCGCGTGTGTCATTCTTCAACTGAAACACAGAAATCTGATCTGTGATCAATGACGAGACATCGTCTCCTTGGTGAGGTTAAAAAGTAAAAGTACATGTCTTCCATGCACTACCTGTTAGCGAGTTTACGATACAGACCTAGTTTATAATCTTTCTTTTTTCCTCTCAGTTTACAGCCACGTGGCGTACGTGTATTTTTACATTCAAGGAGCAATAGTTTGCGTCATGACTTGTCTAATGAACTTTCGATTAGTTTTCGCACGCCTGTGTGTTGGCAGTTTTTTTTTTCTAATTGTTAATTGAGATGATCCTCAGGGAATATGTGAATCTGAACATAGTCTTCTTATACTATAATATATACTTATGTGTTGCTGGATCAGTGTGAAAGAAGTTCTGTGCAACAGGTGATAGGTAGTCAAAACCCTACCCAGAAATAATGCGCCCACCTCCTGAGTGTACTAATACATTTAGTAAACGAATGCACTTGTAGCGTTTTGACATTGGCAAGTCGTGACAAATGTAATTGTTGAATTGGCGCCCCAACAGAACACAACAGAGCAGAGCAGAGGGTACATTTAAGCCAGCATTATACAGCCGCACTCGCACGAGAGATGGTGCACAGTCAAGGAATTAGTCTCTCAAATTTATTTATTCATTTCCTTCAAAGAGGCAATTTAACGCATGACTTAATCCATCTTTGTGATGTCGCTGAAACGCCTGCTGCCCTGCAAGACACGGGCTGCATATTTGGGCCACAGATAAATACCCAGAGCCAGAAACATTGGATCGCTCCGAACAGGCAAGGGGGGGCGGCGGAGGACGGAGGACGGAGAAGGCGGCGGGTCGCAGATGCTAAGCCTGGCAATCTCTCTTTCAATCTGCGGCCGTATATTGGCCACTTTATGGACAGGCACATTTTATTCGCATTCATGACCCGCGTGTGAGTAAAAATATAAGTGAGTTTGAAACCCAGCCGAGGGGAGGGGGGGGGGGGGTTTCTTGGCCGAGGGGAGGGGGGGGGGGTGTTTCTTGCGGGGGCTCAACCTTTACTGATCCACAAAGGGCCAATCAGGCTGCAGAAATCAGAGGAATGATCATAGCTGATCAGGCCCTGTTGTCATCAGGCCCAGCGGCACGTCTGGATGTGAGCTGACTGTAATGGGCTGCTCGGACAAGTTAGCAGGGAGGGGGATTAGCGCGTTGCGGCGCCCGTGGAGAGGTAAAAGAAAGTCGGCTCACGCGGATGGTAACGTGCACCGGGGAGCCGAGCATCTGCATGGTGTGGCACGAGGGTAAATAAAGAACCACGAGGGCACAGATGACGTCCTCAGCATTCCAAATCAGAAGCCTTGTAATTGGGGGGAAAAAAAAAACGCGTTCCATCAATCTGATGAGAAAAATCGTGGCTAATAATTTAACTTAATCCCAGCGACACACAAAATTGTCACCTCATCGTTTCTCTTCATCATCATCGCGACACTTTTACAAGGCCTGCGTTGCTGAAGTCGACAGCAGCGATGATGACGATAATGATGATCGCTGCGACCGCGGCGATAAAATAATTTCAAACTCATGCTGGCACCCCAGCACATTCATTTCCACCCGTCCCCTCCTGCTGCGCGGCCCGGCCCAGGCAGAGGAGCCGACGCAGCAGCAGCAGCAGGCACGTGCACGTAGTGTTTACGAGGCTTCACAAATTAAAAACTCCCCACTCCCCCCTGCTCTTATCTCTCCTCCTCTCCCTGCTCACCACTGTAGGACAACAGGGAGAGTGTTGTTTTGTTCAAGTTTGGTCTTAACGTCCCTGCCTGTTAATGGGCAAATAAAACGCTCCCTGGGACGGCACGTCTGCTACGCATCGCATCAAGGCACGGTTCCGCCGCTTGGATGACCCAGTTAGACTCAGGGAGTGGCGTGCGCGTTAACGCCAGCACCATCTGCGTCGACAGAACCAGTTTTATGAGCGTGTGCATGTGCAACAACCTCCTTCCTATCTGACGTGCCAGTTTTTTTTTTTCTAAAGGTTTCATTGGCAGATTTCTCAATTAAAGAATGAATGTAGATGTTTTCTTCGTTTACACGAGGCCATTACCGGCGGTAATTTGACAGTTTGTATTCACACTGCTTTACGTCTCATTTAGGAGCCTGAATGGCTGTGAGGGGAGCTGACTTATTTAACGCCTATGCAGTCATTAGTTTAGAAGAGTGCCTTTGAGAAGAATATCATCATGACTCATAACAGAAGAGCATTTACTACATCTTTAACTTTTGAATATGGGCTTCCTACAAATACATATGAGCATTTTTCTCCAATTTCACTGTCATGATGAATTACATGCCCTGCAAATTATGACAATTATTATAAAAACTGAATTTAAAATGTGGAGAGGCTCTCAAGAAAATGTTATTAGTCATGCTTCTGCCCTAGAAAGCTCTAAATCCTTTGGGATTGGGCATATTTTGAAGATGTTATATAATGTCCGAGTTATAATGATGCTAATGCCCTCATTATGCTCTTATAGAATGAGTTCTAATCCCTTATCACCTCAAGCACAGTGGTATTGATGTGTTCATTAGCGTGTCACTTCTTTCAACCGAGAGGACCAGACAGGACAGGGATCCAAGGACTAAATGCTATTTTTCTGTTTTTTTTTTTTTTTTTTTACTGGTGAGTCTGCTGCAGTTATTTTTTTGTTCTAAGCCTCAAAGACATTAGCAGTTTCTTAATAACAGCCCTCTGTTCCTCTGGCTCTCTAATGAATTTCCGAGTTCTTTGTCACTGCGGCTGCAGCCTTCGGTGAAAACCTCAGCGCGGTTTCCCCCAACGGCCCGCTAAAGTCAGCGGTGAAGAATGCGCGCGGCGGCCCAGGTTGCTTTCCTTCCTCTTCGTAAAAAATTAATGGAACCAAACAGGCCATCCATTCCCTTCTGCAGCTCGAGGAGTGAGCCGATTGCGATCGCCCTCCCTGCTCTTGCCCTCTGCGGAGCCGGGAAGCCGGGGCGACGCGTTTCATCTCGCCGCCGTGGCGTGCAACATAAAACCTGCATCTCCCCTTCGCTACAGATATCTGTGACCTGATTTCATGAAGCGTTTAGCGCAGTGCCACCTGCCTTTTTTGGAAAAACGCTGCTCTCTTTGGACTTGATCTCCCGACATTTTCAATTCAAAAGATGGGGAAAACACACAATCGCGAGTCTAAATGCCTGTGCATGTGCTGCGAGCTGTGACAAAAAGAACTCGGTGCTCAGAGTAGCGACAGTGAAAAGAACACTTATTTTGAGGAGAGGGGGAAAAAAAAAACAAAAAACAACTAAGGCAATTTCTTGTAACCGGCAGACGACATGACTCATGGGTCTGCAGTGAATCCCTAATATCTCAGCCAGCTTTGCATCCCATCTTCTGGTGCCTCCCTGTTCCAGTGGAAAGACACTCTGATGTTCATTTCGGATCAGAGATTTACACTCAATCCATCAGCCGCTGCGCGGGGAGAATATCACAGGGATCGCTAGACATTGGCTCAACAAACTTTTATAACTGGAGGTTGGCGGGATTGATGTATTCTTCCGAAGCTACATTACACTCATGGCTCTCCAAAGACTGATGGAAGTTTGTAATATATATTTCCTCCCACTAATGTCTCCCTTGACTGACTAAACGTCACAGGAGGAGAGGAGAGAGCGCGGCGAGGGCTGTACCGAAGCACTTCCAGCTGTATTAGCAGCCGCTCGGTTCAGTTCCAGCGACGGGCCTAAGTAAGCAGTTCTTGTCAATCTATGGCGTGCCACAGAAGACTGGGTGCTCTCCCAGGAGAGAGACCAAGTTTATAAAAGTGCACAGAGAGCGCCTCCATTCTTTGGATGTGCATGCACTCCTCAGCTGCCAATGTGGGAACTTTCTTACTCCATTAAAATGCAAAATGTAGACGTTTCTCAGCAGAGTGGGTCAAGGGGAAAGCATTAGCGGTGCATGTAAAGTGTCTCTTACAGTTCCCATCCGTCAGGTCTCACAAAGAGGGGATTCTCCAAACATGACAACTGGCAGCCGCGGCACCCAGCAGGGCCGAACAGAGGAGGGGATTATTGGAGAGATAGAATTATGAAGCCAAAAAAGTGGAGCGGTACACCCAACCTCCAGGCCCGCCTACGATGGCACATCATCTCTGTGATTCCTTTTCAATGTCACACTTCATGGTTTTCCACATTCTCTGCCTTTCTGCAGTCAGTGTTATGTCTGCGGTGACTGGAGCTGTTGCAGACTTGTACTCAGTTACACTGGCACTTGTTGGACTGTTGTTTTTTACTCATGCTGAACGGGACCTCTGTAACAGGTGGCGTGTTTAACATCGTGAACACCAACGAGCAGCTGGAGGAGTCCCACGTAAGGTTACGGTATATATCAAACCTACACCTACTCGAACCGGTGGTTGGGCATCTTCACACGTGATGGTTATGGCAGAGAAGTTTGTGAGAGTCTAAACAACGGTATATAGAAATACTCTGCTGTGTTTGTTCTCTCTTCTCATTCTCAATATTATTTCCAGTCGATGCTATTTCTTAAAGTGGCATAAACAACTCTGAAAAGCAGAAGAAATGGTGAACAGACTGGTGGGCTGAGGAGCGTAGGTCATGGATGAGGAGAAGAAAAAAATGTTTGCATTATAAAGAAACGTTTAATGGCTCCGACAGGACTGCTCTCCAGGGTTGAAGCAAATATGCGCTCTATTTAAAAACCAACAACAGGAGCAGAACCCCCAGAGCAGGCTCCAAAAGATACAGACCTGTGGTAAACCTCAAACACAGATAAGGCTGTGGCTCACTGGAACAGACTCGTGTGAAACGATGACACGAAGTCAACCTCGCCAAAAAAAAAACCCAAACTGTGGAGAGAAGCAACAGCTCGTGACCCCCGAGCCGCCACCTGATCTGTGGGTCTGTAATGGCTCAGTGGAACTGGCACTTACTGACGACTTCACTGCTGACAGAGGCAGCAGGATGAGTGCAGAGGTTTACAGGGAGCAGTCTGAGCTCAGATTTTGGGCAATTGAATCACAACTCCTCCGACAACATTTCATCATTCAGCAGAACATTTAATCTAAACACACAACCAGACCCAACCGGAGAGGTGGAGCATCCTCCCCCGGCAGAGCCGGTCGAACTCGGCTGCACTCCACTGGGTCAATGCAGAGAGATGCACTTCTATACTTTTCTGAAGTTTATAAGGTTGTTATGAGTATTTCAAGTGTGGTATTTATATTTATATAGATACATAAGCTGTAAAAGTACCTGGAACTGTGGGTCACAATGATTCTATATCAATTCATGGCAGTCAGCGCTGAGACGGGGGAAACTTTCCGAGCTTGTTTGGAGGAGGAGGAGGAGGTGAAGAAAGACAGATTGGTTGATGGTCAAACGTGATGCCATCAATAAAAGACGATTTACCAAGAGGTTGCAACATGCTGCTGCTGTTAGTGAAGTGACTGGGAGAGGACGATGCCTGAAACAAAGTCATCTGATTTAAAGGTGGAGGCAAAAAACATAATAATTTCTCTTCATCAGAACATGAAGAAACGTGTTCAGCTTGTACGCGTTGTTAATCCAGACCCAGCTGTGATGTCAGAATCACTCAAGTGTTTATCACATAATAAACCCTGTGTTGTGAGCGTTCGGGTCGATCTGTGTAAGACTGGACTCATTCAGCACAGACGGCTCAATAGGATCTATACCATCACGAGACGGGGGATCCTCACAGCCGCTTGCTTCCCTCTGATCCCTCATGCGCTCGTCTATCAGCGCCAGTGCATTCGTCACAGCAGCATTTACGTTAGCATCAATCAGACCAGTTACATCACGCATCAGTGTCCTGACCTCAACTCCGGGACGGCGTTTGGAAATGTCAACATGCTAATATATGATCGACAACATTTCTTCTGATTCTTACTATAGCTTCTGATTATTCTAGCCACTATAGTCAGATTGTATCTGTTTAAGCATCAGCCCTCCCCCCAGTGTTTTCCTGCCGAGCATGAAAACACAGTCACGGTGCCCTGATAATGTACCTGACATGTATCTGGGGCTGAGGCGTTTTTTATTTATTTATTTATTCATTTTTTATCAAAGGATGAAATAAAACTAGAAATGAATTCCTTTGTTGGAGCCGCCTTTTCACTGTGACACCCAGCTCTGATTCACATCACATTTGTCTGAAACTCCACACAATTTGAACACAGTAATGGTATTCATATTTATTTTGTTCTGACATGACACTTGGGAAAGAAAGAAAACAGAGTTAGGTTTTACCTGGCTCCGCGTGGCGCTGCTGGTGAACAACGCTTTTCTTTTAACCTTTAAAACCAACTCAGCCTTGATCTGCATGGCAAATCATTTCTTACTAGGAAGCGATCAATTGTTTAAGTGACTGGTGCAGCGTTGCTCGTTTCATATTCTGCTGATCACAACTGCTCGTGTGACTCTCCTCTCTGGAACGATCCCCCGCGGCTGTGATGCACTCGTCTGGCGGAGACCCCGAAACTGCCAGAGTTAATATTTACAAGAGGATTTGGATGTGTCAGTTTATTGAGAATCCAAAGAGCGTGTGCAGCAGGAAGCCCGCACTTCAAGGCCTGATAGGGATATGTGATATCGAGAGTGTAATCCTTCCAGTGGCTGGGGATGTACGATCATGCCATACTTGACAGGGCCCACTTTTTGCTGTTGAATCAAAGAAATGCTGTTTGTTTGTTATTTTTCCTGGCATCTGCTGCAGACATCGACGCTCACTGCCTGCTCGTTCGCTCTCCCTTCCCTGTGTCTCTCTGTGAAAGCTCAGAGGACGCCGTGTTCCAATCAGAAAATGAGAGAACGCTGGATTCTAAAGCCCCAAACCTGATGGGAATTACAGTCTCAACACAATCATGCTGTAAGGGGATGCTGCACTAATAACTCCCCCCCCTTCCTGCACTGTTGTTTACTCTGTCTTTGTAACATCAGCCAGTCAGGGATAAAGAGTAACTGCAAGTGCACGTGTAGTCAGCCAGGCAGCGCTGAACACCCCCCCCACCCACGTGATTTGATAAAACACTTGGCAGGACCCTGTGGCTGACCTTTCCAGTTGCCCTGTGAGCAACCTTCCACACATAACCAGGCAAAGCAGCCTCTGATGAGCACTGAGGGTCTGGCCATTGACTTTCTCACGGGCTCGGGCGTGTGGATTCGCTTTGTGAACGTGTGTGTGTGTGTGTGTGTGTTTCTGTTTTGGTAATTGTGGACGCTGCCTGCTGGGGATTGTGGCCTTTTGAGGCTGCAGAAAATGTCGGAATGATTTAGCCCTCCTGTCCGCACATTTGCACAGATGCAACTGAGACCTAAACACAGTGAAGTTTTGCGGAACTAAAGGGACGATGCTGTTGCTGCTTTAAATGAATCCATGTGTATGATTTTCTACTTTTGATCCTCCATCTTTGATGTTGTTAAAAAAAAAAAAACAAACCAAGCTGATTGGCCCAATGAATTCAGGTCGCAGAGGCTGCCATTGCCCTCCTCTGATGCTTTATCCAAGTTTTCTTTCACTGACGGACAACGAGCTCCTCTCAACATGGCTCCATTTTGAAATCTTTACAGCGTTGCAAAGAAGCAAGGGATTAGGAGAAGACTGCAAGAGGGGGAAATCCAGTGGAGAAAGATTGAGATTCAGACGCTCCGGCAGAGGCAGATCACCCCAATTCCCCTTTAAATTTTAAAACCTTTAAGCAACACACATACAGCGCCTGATGCAAGCAATGTTTTGTCTGTTTTTAAACGTGCAAAATGAATTCTGCTGGATGGCAATGCCGTGCCAGCTGGAGGCATTAATCTTCTTTAGCGAACGGAATATTCCCTCCATATTAAAGCATCGGGACATTTGAAGCAGCAGCCGGTGGGAATTGGTTGTATTTATAACTTCTCACTTTTATACGTTCTTTGGCCATTTCCCTTGCAAAACGGCTGCAAGGCGCAACCGATGGTCCCGAGAGGAAATGTTTTACGATGATGCGACAAATCAACAGGGGCCTCTCCGGCGCAGACGGCCCTCACCCCCAGACAATCTCGGCCTGTGACACGGCGTGGGCGGATGATCGGCTCATAATGTGCTGTCTGCAGAGTGGGATGTGCTGTTGTGACACTGAAGCATTAAGACAAGACAGAATGTGAGTGGCAAAGTCTGCTCCCGTCCCGATGACGACTGTGCGAGTGTGACGGCTCATGCAGAGGTATTATTTATTCAGCAGGACACTTCAGAGTGTGTGTGTGTGTGTGTGTGTGTGTGTGTGGGGGGGGTGTTGTTAGTGTGTGCACGTGATCTGTCTGAAAACTGGTTCAGCGTGTTTCATGTTTATACGACTGTTTCGCTGGGGGTTTGCGTCGGCATTACCCAGGTGGTTTGTTGATATTCCTCAGAGAAGAAAATGTAATCAAGCCACTCACGGCAGAAAAGAATCCAAATTCCTTTCAAGTAACCTGGACTGGACCTGGACTAGAAACAGCAGCTCAGCTTCACCCACACGGAGGGAGCACCTCTCTACTATAATGGCACCAGGTGCTTTAGTTCCAAATATTCAAATCTTCTGCATTTATAAAAAGCACAAGACAGGTTCGAGCTGACAGACTGTCATATGTGCTATTTATACACACACTCTGGCTGTGGAGGTAATCAGAGCCACAAATGAATTGCACAGATTGTGATTAGAATATCGTATTTACATCTGATTCAACATTCAGTGAATGCAGCAGGCGGCGCGCAGAACAACAGCCCCAGGAACGAGCGTCCACTTTGGCTCAGAGATGAACTGATTCAATTTTGGTGTTCGGAGATAAAAAGGTCAACGTCACATGACCCCTGGTGGATATGAATGCGATATATCAGGAATGCCCAAAGGAAATTTCATTGCATTGGACACAATTTGCTTTGACTCGGGGATGACCTGATTAGATTTTGGTGCTGGAACTTCGAAGTGGCTGTGACCCCTCAGAACACGGGTCCTTCCTTCTGAATGTGATATTTCTGATCACCTGAGGGGAGGGGGGAGGGGGGAGGGGGGGGGGGGCCTCTCAGAGTGGGGGGGGGGGGGGGGGGGGGGGGGGGGGGTCCTCTCAGAGTGGGGAGAGATGATGGACACACAAAGCATAGTGGAGGGGAGACGTCATTATTCTTCAGGAGCTAAATACTCCACCTGCTAACTGTGTGTTAGTGATGTGCTTCTTGGCTGGTACAAGGCTATAACAGATTGTCTGCTATTCAGGATGAGATGTGTTTGTGTGGATTTGTTTCTGAAAGGATTCTGGGTGTGCTCAATCCCAGACTGTCCCCGGCCGCCCACACCTGCTCCTGAATAAAGCATCAGTCAAATCCAGGTGAACCGGTTTCAGACAGAGCTGCTCATTTAGCTCGTTTGTGTTGGTGACCGGCCGCAGCACGTTTTCAACATCTCACTGCTTTGCTTTTTCCTGGTTGCGGTAGCTGTCCCCGTGGGTGAATCACAAAACCAAATGAGGGCCACAGGAGCACTCATCTAAATTCTCTCCTGATGCAGGAGCAGAGAGCGGTAATGAATGAGCGTGCGTCTGGTTCCCGAACTCCCTCTTTCTCCTCTTCTGAAGCCACAGAGACACTTTTCACTGTGCCCTCATGATGTGCTGACCCACCTGTCCCAAGTCAAAACTCCCACTTAGTCGCACCATCAAGATGTTTGACACGGATTTTAAAATGTTGCCGGGAGCCTTTTGGCCCCGACTTCCTCTGTAAAATGGCCTCGCTTCAAGTTTTTTGGCCCCTGCCTTGAGAAACGGCCTCAGCAGAGCGCTGGTTTACAGGAAGGCGTGACACAATCAATTTGCAGAGCAACTGACACAATCAGCGCCTACATAAATCATATCGGCACCGCCAGCCCCCCCGGCGCCTGCTGAGGTGACACTTTCATGGCTCTCGGCCAGAATGCAACCTGCCAATCAGCGAAGAGTGACAATCACCCCGGAGCAGCCACTCCGCACTGTCACCACGATCGCTCCGTTAGTGGGGATTATTTCCAGAATGGAAACTGTAATGGTTTGCAGCTTACCCGCTGGAACCTGCACTCAGAACACTGGATTACTGCTCGACACGATCAGAGTGACAATCTGCTGTCTTTCATCAGAGCCTCCTGAGCTCCCATCCTGTTTCTAGTGCTGTTATGCCCTCTTTTTTTTAATACAGCCTTTCTATGTATTTACAGTCAACCAGTTCAGCACCTGCTGTAAGCCTGCCTCTTTGAATTGTTGTTGGCTTGGCTGCACCTTTCTGTCTGAAACCGTAAAGACCACAGGACCCTGAAGCTGCTGTGCTAAGAGCCGTTCACCTTCAAAGTTTGACTCAGTGTGCAGATCTTCGAACGGGAGATTCAGTTGCTACTGTTGAGAACTTGCTGATTGATAATGTTGCTAACCTTGATGAGTCTTACCTGCTACTACAGAGCACCGGCCCAACTGACACCTAATCTGACAAAGCACTTGCTCTGGCTCTGTGTAATGCTCATCCCAAGTAAAGTCGCTTCAGAAAGATGACTGAAATCATTTGAGTAGTGGTTCTTAACCTGAGAGGGACTGAACTTTACAAGATTCATACGTGCATCCACCGAACCCTTCGTCATTGGAAAAAAATAACATCTGATTTTGACAGTGAGTGTGTGTCTGGAGCTCTGTCGAACCCCCTTTTTTTCTGGTTAGAATCCTGTACAGGATTAAAATTTAAGGAAATCCACCAAAGAACAAGCCTTAGTTGTGAAGAAAGTTTAAATTTAAAAAGCAAATCTGCTTATTCATGTTGATGCTGCACAGAGTGTGTGTTTATGTCCGATGTTGTTGAATAGATGGATAGAACAACTGGTACCAACAATCCTGGACACTTTGTTCTGGCTGCAGCTTCCTGGCTTTTGTTTTTGTCTCCACATGAAAACCAGTTAATTGTTCAGACACACAGTCCGATATAATTAATCACCAGAGGACGCTCCTGCTCAGTTAAAGTGACACGCCGTTGCTTTATGTTAGCAAAAATACCTCGGTTGGTTTGTGAAAGTGATTCCTGCTTCATCCCGGCGTGATACACCTGTAATGTTGTTTAGCATTCGCAGCTGATCAAAGGGCGATTTTTTCTTATTATTGTGAAAATGTGAAAAGCCTTTTATTTGCCTCCCCGGTCTCTAGTCAGAACAGAATAACTGTTGTTAATGGACGGAGTAAAAATAACTATTTCCCCCCAGCATCTTGTGAGTGCATAAATTGAATGTATTCACTGCTGGCAGATAAGGTACGCGTTCATAGTTTATTCAGTAAGAGTTGTTGCCCTGTTTGGATTATGATTACAAGCCGAATACATTTACATCCTTAACTTTACAGCAGCTAAAGCAGCACGTTTTCAACACACTCCTTCGAGACACTAGCCTGCCAGTCAGGTAATGTATCTGACACACACACACACACACACACACACACACAGTAAGAAACTGTCGCCTGCCAATCCGCTGTGACAGACAGGTTTGAAACGCACTCCCTGTCACGGCAGAGGCAGCGGCACGGCAGATAGCAGCAGGAGTGAGAAACCATCGAGGCGCTCGCTCTCTCTCTCTCTCTCTTTGTGCTCGCTGCATTCTGTGATGATCACAATGCTTCACCAAAGGCTGAGGACCAGGCAGGGACGGCGTGGGTCCATCTCGTCTGCATCACAGGAGCTGGCTCACAGACAGACACCTTATGGAGAGCATCAGCGGTATAAAACACAGGGTATTATTTATGTCCAAACACCCTCAGAGACGTGTTCTCATTGCAATCAAAACAATAGCTGCTCCTCCAGCCAAGCAGCGCATGCAAATTCTAATGAAGCAAATTGGAAAGGCAGAAAGGGAATGGATTGTTTTAATAATAACTTCACATGGTTTCTGTATTTGTTTGACCTGACATGAAAAAAACCCAGATTTTTAATAGCAATATCCTGTTGTTCCATTTAAAGACAACACTGATATTTACATAAATGAATGTTTCAAAAATGTATTTAAATATGAATTAATTTCAACCTCTGGCAGATTCTGTTTAGAAAAAACGCAATAAAAAAACGTCTTGGCGGGCGCTCCATTAATTTTCAGTTAATTTCATTTAGTTGCGGCACTGTTATAATTCACTGAATAGATGAGCTCTCATCCGGCAAAGAACCACACTTACCTCATGCAGCAATCAATAAATCCACTGTAATAGCTAGCTTTGGCTAATGACAATATTAGACGTTTCATTTTGCCTCACTAATTAATTTGTGATCCGTTATTACACAGAAGCTTAGGACATCCAGCGGGCTAATCAGCGAAGGGCAGTGGTATTAAACTGGGCCCACAGGGCTGCTTTTACTCACCACTGGGAAGCTAACTGGACTGTGTAAACCTCCTGGTGTAAAGATAGGAGCTGATGATTTCAAAACCATCTCACAACATGGAGCTGAAATATACTTTCATGACGGCCATCATCAGTCTTCTTCCCCAAACCACAGGCAACTAATTTGAGCGGAAAGCGGTGGCGTGGGACCAGGACAGGTCACGTCCTGTATCTTATGTTTAAATTCAGTGTGGGGCTGTTGAATTGAAGCCAGTGGTTAGCACCTGTTCTGCATTCCAAGGTTAGGAGAACAAACGTAATGAGGTTTGTTACACTGATTGCTGCACGGCTCACTTACACATCATTAAACACATCATCTCTTGACGGTGTCATCGAGAAGTGAAAGGAATTAATGCAGCGCTCTTACAAAGAAGCCTCTGGAGAGAAAACATTACAAGTACAATAACCACGCTCATCGCAAAAGCGGCACGCTCATTTGGATAAATACCAGCTCTTGACCTTTAACCTGGGCGACTTTTCCTCTTTTCATTTCGTCTCAGTCTTAGCGACCTCGTGAACGCGGCGTGAGGGGGCTGAGGTTAATAGCCGATCCAGACGCACTCTGCTGCTCTGTAATTAAACATTTTCCTTCATCAGAGGAAGATATTAGAGTCATTATTACTTCTCAGATGAAGGTATTAAAAAAACAGCCGAGCAGCTCCTGAGCAGGAGGGTGTTTGAACATTTATATCGAGGTCCAGTCATGGCACTTTACAGTATAAGTTTTCACATTTTCGCGTACAGAATAGAATCACATTTAGGGAGGAACAACTTCAAATGCTGATGAAATCAAATTAATTAATGTCCTAAAGGCCTAACTTTACACATAGTTAATGAGCTGACCTACAGTCAGTCAGCGCCATGGATCTGGACCTTTTTTTCACATTTGCCCCCAAAACTAGTTCATACAACTGTCACAGCTAATGAGTATGACTAGTTATTAACTCCTGCAAGTTAGCTGCGGTTGCTAAATCTAAGCCAAGAGCAAGGCAGCAGAATTTGAATGAAATTATATTGAATTGCTTGAATTTGATCAAATACCCAACAAGCTCTATTCTGAGTCATTTTGTGCGTTTGTCGTTAACTGAAATAGTTACCATGTTATGATGGCCAAAACTCCAGAATCAGTAAACTGAGCCTGCTCAAGCAGCTCACCTCTTTAAGTGGAACGTTGTCTGTGTGCAGTTTCCGTCACCCCTGGTGTACGGCTGCTGTAGATTTCTTATTTACTTGGAGGTGCTCTCATCAATATTTCTTACACTGAGAATGAATCAGGCAGCCACGTATAAAAGAAAAGCTATGAAGATGAATGGAATTCACAGACCCTACAGCAGTTTAATAGCCTGGGATTAATCTCAACATGCAGTGGCAATCGAAAGCCAAGCTTAAGTGAGAGTGACCGTTTGACTGGTATCTATGTAGGATAACGTATAAAGATGGACGGCATGACAGCTTCCCAAAAATGAAGTCAAAATATCTCGACCATTCTCTGAGAGAGTGAAGACCTTAATTTACTCTTCATGACTTCACGTGGATGCCCAGTGTCTGCTGGATGTCTGATGTAGCGACTGTTTGCTCTCATATTAATTCAATCAACTTTAACGTTGTAACTTTTGTATTTCAAACTTTTTTCCACTTCCAGTGGCTCTTATTAAATTATTTGGTAATTTTGCACGTTTATTCTTCCTGTAAGTTTTTGACATTTTTGCCCAGCTGCTCCAGGCATCCATTAGTTTCCATTTAGTTTGTTTATGTTGTGTGATCCAAAGTGAAATCCAAACGACATGCTCTCAGTCACATTACTGCGATGGGGTAATACGCCGCAGTCATTTCAAATTCAGCTGATCGTCACATCCTCGAAAGCAAAAATTAACTGACTGAAAATCGGAGGATAAAAGTGTAATGCAGGGGTTTGAAAAAGCTACGGAAAAGAAAATGTATGCAAATGACTAAATTAGAAGTACGCAGCACATAGTTTGAATGAAATGATCTGTAAGTATTTTTTTTCTTTTAATCCGGAAACTCATTTTGGGTCGATGTGACTCTCCACTCGAACACATTTCACCTGGATTTAATCTCTCGTCCCTGATGACCTGATGTGACCCATCCGTCAGAAAATAATCAAGGATTGTTAACAGAAGTCATACATCCTTTAACACATGAATATCTTTGATTTATGCGCACTCAGAGGATTAATATCATCATAGTTATTAAACCTGCGGCATAATAAGTTATGGAAATTTGGGCTCATGAAAGCTTCAGAAGGATACCTATTAAAATCCTCCATAATGGGCTCCTTAGTACACAGAGAGGACGGATTTGTACCTGCACACACTGCACCAGCAGATGGTTAATATTTGGCATGAAGCACCGGAGTGACAGGAGGGAAATTAGAACATTGACATACTGACATTAATATTGGCATGAATAAGTGCAAGAAAACCAAAGGATTAAAAGGATAATTAGAATAACCATATCATACGCGGCATATGCTAAACAGAGGCATTCCTTTTTCAGCTGCTAATGATGAACGTGCCACGCCAAAATCCCATTATCGGATTATTTCTGATGCAGTGTCGCTCGTTCTTGACCAAACCATCGGCCGCCTGCCAAATGGCGTGAGCAGACAAGTGCACACAAGCGTTTGTTGATGTTTTGACTTCCATTTGGAAAGGCAGCCATTCGATTGAAAATCCCTGCCTCCACTCCAGACATGTAATTTGGTTTTGAGTCTGTGGCTTATTTATATGTCACATACAAGCAGAATGTATATTGATGGATGATGTTGCCTGTGTCATGAATGATCAACCCTCGGCTCTTGGCATTTTGTTAAACATACTTTTTTGTTATCAACAGATAAATGCGTGGCAGTATTTATTTGCTCGTAAAGAGTCACATATTTCTATAAATCACATTATTCAGATGGAGATCAAGCAGATGAGCACTCCAGGTATTTGTAAATACTGTCACAGTTTCATTGTTGTTATTTTTACCTCGTGATTTAATATGAATCCTGGCAACATGCATAACAGTAAACAGCAAACATAAAGTTTAGGACTTGTGCATAGAAAACAGGAGGTCAGATTGGTGCTAATGAATACATCTGTAAAGACAGAACTAAGATGGCAAACTTACATATGCAGCCTCCATTTCTAAAGACTATAATTAAATAGTTGGATCCAATTAAAACTTGTCCTGCTGCTATTGCTACTTTGGCTTCAGCAACAAACACACGTCTTAATACTGATTTGATTTAGCTGCAGGTTTAAAATATCTTGTCACAGATGTTACCTTGTATGTATCGTGGTAAAATGCAATTTAATTCTTATGGATATAAAGCAGATCGCTTCAATAAGCTCTGGTAAACAGCTTCTTGCAGTCGCGTTGAATTCTGCACA
The DNA here is from genome assembly GCA_016785235.1 of Pseudorhombus dupliciocellatus. Lineage (NCBI taxonomy): Eukaryota > Metazoa > Chordata > Actinopteri > Pleuronectiformes > Paralichthyidae > Pseudorhombus > Pseudorhombus dupliciocellatus. The sequence goes on from JAFBJW010000242.1 coordinate 737,845, forward strand.
TTTGTGTTGTGAGGTTTAGACATCAGGCGAAAGCTAAAATTCCCCGTGCTGCAGCTCTGCTTGCTCACCTGCACACACAGGACGGAAAGAAAATTCGTCGTGAACATCGACAGCCGTGTAGGAAACGTGTCTTCGCGTGCTGTCAGTCTGTATGCAAATACAGCTTCATTAGTTCTGGAGATGCCGAGATCGAGGTGATGGTACAACGTGTTCTATTAGAATGGGAGACACATGACAGTCCCATTTCCTTTGAGACCTTCCCCTTCACCGTCTTCTAATATATTAAACCGGATCAATTATCCCAAAAGCAAGACACTGGAATAGGATTTTTAAACAGAGTAAGGCAGGCTGCTCAAATCCAAACATGCCGCGTGCTATAACAGCGATGAGGGCATTGCAGTCCTGTAATAGAGACATGCGACATTATGACTGCAAACTGATTGAATATAATGAGCCATGGCTTTTAGTTTGTTTGCTTGTGTCCTTTAATTAAAAGTCTTTTCCTTTCAATTGTGTCGGCCTAAATTCACACTATGCAGGGATGTTTGATTAGCGATTAGCCTGGTGAGGCCCACTAAGATAATTAATTGTCCAGTCGTCCAAAATTGTGCTGCGGGTGCCAAGTGCCCCCCTCCCTTTTCCTGCCTGCATGACGATGCTGTCAACAACTCCGCGGTGCACATGTTCAACACGCAAACCAGCCGAGAGCTGTGCTGCAGTTACACTTTCCTCCAGGAGTGCACTACATACTTCTTCCTATATTTGGCCTCCGAGTTGTGTCTTGACACATCCCCCCTGAATTTCCACTGCTGGTCTCCAAACACACTGCCTGCCTGCAGTGAATATTAAGTCCATTCTCCTCCAGTGTCTCTGTGGGTGTGAGGCCTTGTCCTTGCAGAGCAGAGCGCACTCCACGCCTGACAAGGGCTCCGCTTTTATCACCTGATGCTGTGAGAGCCAAATGAGGGTTCGGCCATGTTCAGCCATTTATCATCCGCGATCAGCGGGCTGCCACGGGGGCAGAAAGGACCTTGGCTACTTGTTTGTGCTCCACTCCTGCCATTTGTTCTTTAAGTCCACCGGGTTTAGTGTCACTGTGGTCGACTGCATTCTCTGCTGGGAAAACAAGCGTCAACGCGGCGCCTGTGTTTACACACACGTCCGGGGGCCTTTGTGCCTGCGCGGCATTGCACTCGCTTCAAGGTAAAATTGATGAGGATGATGAATGTGGCGAATATTCTTCCTGCAGCATTTAATCGGGAGCGCATTTATTCAGCGTCCCAACATCCATTCTGTTTGCCAGCTGTGGTACAAAGCACTCAGCTGAGAAATGTCTACAATTTAGAATGAACGGAGAGATTTGTATACGGCATAAAATAAAAAAGTTCAATTACCTTAAATTTAGCTGATGAATAACTGCAGAAGCTCACACAGCTTTAGCCTTGTTATTTTTTTATGAGGGGGGTCGATGAATGTGTGTTTGAAAAAAAAAACAAAACACCCACCCACCTCAAAGCGGCAGTGTTTGCATTTCAGCTTTAATAAAAGGGTGGGCCAGGAGGTGAATTGGTTGGTTTCCACTCAAATTTTCCAAAATAAGGGGGTGTGTATGAATCTCCTTACACATGTTGCCTTTCATCCACCTCGCTCTGTGGCTCACTCCCTTGGTAATAGCTTGTTTGGACCCTGAACCTTGTGTTTGCTCTGTCCTGGCTTGTCGAGGCAAGACTCATTTTTATTCATTGTTGGGGGGGGTGCACTTAAAGCCCAATTCCCTATTTCCTCAGTGTACTCGAGAAAGTATGCTGCTGTAGGTAAACAAGAAGTGGTGTAAGGGAATCATTGTCCCGAATACAGCAATATTTTTCAAGTATGCTAGTTTCACACGCTCCGAGAGTCGCAATCTCAGGCAGCTGGTCAGACGACCACTTTGGTCCAAATTGAAATATCTGAACAAGTATTGGACAGATTAGTTAGTTTGCAAGGCTACTTCCCATTCATGGTGCCCAGAAGATGAATCCCAATGATTACTCTCTACTAACTCTCACCCCCCTGCATATGGCCAGTGAGTGTTCAGTTCAATGAATGCAGAATATGGTGCGTTCAGGGTCCCCAGGTGATGAAAGCTACTGATTTAGGTGATCTCCTATGTTCCACTATATGGTTTACAGCTTCAGTGTTTACTTACACAGCTGCTGTTGAATCCCAGTGATAGAAGTCTGAACCTTACCACTGCGATTGGAAAAAACTGAAAGCGACTTTCCTTTGACAAATGTTACTGCACCACCGTGACAGTAATCTTTTCACTTATTGTTCATTGAGGGATGTTGTGTTTTGCTTCGACAGTTTTGAGCATGTTGGTGAATCCCTGACATTTCTCCCAGCGAGAATGATGCTTGTGGCTTTCTTCAGATGTTGTCATGACAACTATTAGATTATGTCAGTTGGCTCAGGGCATTCCTCTCAACCTCGAGATGCTTTGTAATAACAGTCGATTTTTCAAGTTCAATCATTTGATATATGACCAAAAAAAATAGGAAATGTATTCCCATCCGCCCTTGCTGCACTTTATTTTAGTGGCATAAACAATGCCCTCAAGCTTCAGGATATTCAGGTTGGGCTAAATGTAATTGACAGACACCTTATTTCAAACTGTATACATTTGTCTTTTCTACTTTACAGCTGTGAAAAACATTCCCAGCACAACACGCCCAGTGAAACTTGTTTAACTCTGGAGCTGATATTACTATAAACATGTTTTGCTAATATATTTTTAGCAGTCAACCCGTCCTTTTACACCCTTCTGAATTATAATAACAAAAGCCCAATGATTTATTCCTGCTCCTTTTGTGGTGCTTTCTTTCCTGGTACCTGTCACCAGGAGAAAGGGCTGATGCAATCGCCTGATATCAACATCTGTGCCTCTGAGCAGACAGAGCTGCCCAGATAAGATGCTCACACGTGTGCAGAGGAGGCTTGCGCCAGTGGGGGGGGGGGGGGATATCCACTACAGAGGGGGGGGGGGGGGGGGGGGGGGGGGGGATATCCACTACAGACAGATAAAGAGAATGACGTGAATTAAGGAGGCTGCTGCAAGAAATAGTACAGGTTGTAACTTCGGAATGAGCTCAACTGATAGAAGACGCCTGAGTGCAGAATCACTTCCACTCAGGACTCTTTACTTTACTGCAAGGATTGTCCACAGTGTGAACAGCTAATCAGCTAATTATTTAAAGGAATGAACTTTTTTGCCTCTTTACTCCTTCACAAGATATTTCTACAGAGAGCAGAGGCTGTTTTGTTTCTTTCTTCCTCCTGTTTTATCCCATTACAGCTAAACTTGGCTTTGGCTAGTTTATTTAGTTTTGGTGTTCCATTTCTGATTGGTTAGTTTGGCCTGAGAGCTTTAAACTTTAAAATTTAAATTTGCACAAAGTGACCTGAAGCATTCATTTCACACACCTGTGTCTGTGTAACCAGGAGACACCGGGATAATGAGGATATCATTTAGACCTTTGCTTCTAATTAATTGAATCGGGTGTCATGGCAACATCAGATGGAATATTTCAGTGCCTACGCAACTGTTTCATCTTCCGTGTACGAGGTGACTGGGAGTATAAATACATACTTCACCATCTGCACTTCACTATGTATAAGTACATAGTGAAAAGCAGATGGTGAAGTCAGTATTGTATATTAAAAAGGGAAAAATCCAAAACAACCCTGATTCATTCTTTATTTTACTGTCTGCGGTGAGGTTTGCTTCCCAGTTCCCAGAAGGCCCAGAATTCCTTGCAGGCTTCCTGTCTTGCCCGGCATTCTTCTGCAGAAGGCTACTGCGACACAAGGCATACGGCTCTTGTCAAAACTTGCCGCGTCTCATCAGTGAAGTCGTGGAGCCGCAGCACAGATGCTGGTTGAGGTCTCTGTCCTGGAGAGTCTAGCTAATCACAGTCTCTGTGGGGAACAGCAGGGGTACAGTCTGTCTTCTAATACTCTATCTGCATACTTAAACACACACACACACACACACAATGCCTGCACTTGTGCACAGTCATGCACGGCGAGCAGGAGGCAGAAGCCCCTTCACACGTTAACATGTCTTGAAGTGCAGGATGCAGTAGAGGAAACATGCGTGTTATTTCCCTTCCAGCTGCGTTCATTTTCATTTTGCTGCCACTGTGTTTTCCTCGAACACAGAAGAGACAGTCTGGGTAAGCGAACCCAAATGCATTAGTCCTAATGGGCTCATTGCATCTGCAGTGGTGTTACAGACACAATCATGTGCTAATCGTCTGCTTCCAGAAGTACGATTGTAAAACAATTCCCTGGTGGTTGAGGGAGGTTATTTTCATGAAAGCGAGCGATACATAGAGTACATTTGATATGAAACATTTCACCTAGCTAGACTCGAGTCTAAATGTTTTTTTTTTTTTTTTGCGAAAAGGCACAGAAGAAAACATTTGTTTTGAACTAAGAAGACAGTTATGTCCTTCGTAGCATTCAGACTGTAGAAATGTTAAAAACATGACGAACTAGAGAGTGGGTACCTCAATGACTGTCCACTTTATCAACATATTGCTTTGAGAACAAGATGCCCTGAGGTTATTCCTTCAAATCTGACTGATTCAAAGCTGAACATTACATTTCGATGGTTCAAGTTCACTGTGAACTCAATAAAAGAAGAAAAAAAAAAATCCTTTTTAACCAGACATTGAAGGCATCTTTTCAAATTTGGTACAAACAGAAATCAAAGCATTTCTATTGTCAAAGGTCAAGTTAGGTTCATAAAACACAACCTTGGATATTGAAGATGACTTTTAAAGTCTTGAGGGCTTGAAGAAATGTCCTGAAATCTTGAACAGCTGTCACTGAAACAGACAAATGTCACGTCCCCTTGAAGCCTTTTGAGCTGGCCCATTCTCTTGTGTAGGCAGGTTCGGCCCATCTGGTTTGCTCCAGCTTCCTGACTGAAGCAGGAGGGCAGGAGGTTTTTGTGGTTGTCAGTGTGTTGTCAGTGTGTCCGGTTGGTTTTTTTAGGGCATCGCTGGGTATAGTGGTTAAGTGCTCGCTGCTGTCTGTGGTGTTCAGGGTCGTCCATTAGGTGCACACGGTCCTGTGCCAACGCCTCTTCCACTCTGAGTCGTCCTCGTTTCCTTCAAATGGTACAATTTAAGACTGTCCCCGCCGGAGTGACAGCAACAGTCATTTCAGTTAGTGCTGCAAAACATATGTTGACGCCCAAGTGACACAGCACTTAAGTTGGCATACTAATTATGATGGGTGTGGAAACGGGGAGAGGGGGGAGTGAGGGGATGTGATTACAGGGCGTCAAAGTCTGCACAGCGAGCATAGGTCAGGTCAGCGGGACGGGTCAATGAGTCCTTGTCAGAGGGCCTCCTTTACCGTTCTCTTCGGTAGGTATTTAATCCCAGACTATAGACCAGTCACTGTCACACATTTAAAGCAGTTTAGGCTTTAAATGTAGGATACTTACGGCTATAAAATGACACACAGTGGTAGCAGAAAACATCAGCATTTGTTAGTTATCAGGATTACATAACAATGACTTTTTATTATCACAAAATCATCACAAAACAGTACAGGCCAGGAAAAGACCCCCTTTAATGATGTTGCAGGGGCAGATCCAGGACAATTTTATTGTTTTCATTTCTTTGTATTTATATTAATGACAGACTGATGGTGGGGGGGGGGGCTGGAGCCAATCCCAGCTGTCACTGGGCGAGAGGCGGTTTGGTACACTTTGTGAATTTTGTACAGTGCTTTTGCTTCATGCTTTCAGATGGCGGTTCTGTGAGTTGAACATTTATGAAATGTTATTGTCTGTGGTCGAGACAGGAGAGTGAACCATGAGAGGGAGCCTTAATGCGAGTGTGGGTGCAGTCTGTTGTGCCAGTGGTTGGCCAGCCAATGGAATAACATCCTCTCTTGACAGGGACGCGTTCTGAAAGCTGTGAAAAGTGGACCTATATTTAAGTTTCAACTCTTTTTCAAACTTAAAGGTCAAGAAAAAAACCTTTACACCTAAACTGCAAATTCTGTGACCATTAAAGGTTGCGATATAATATCAGCTAAAATGTTGTATAATTTGATGGTTTGAGGTAGATTTAGTTGGCATTTCAAAATGTTTAAAAGCCCACAAGGTCCCTTGAGATTATGCACTGCAACAGTTCACAGGCCCCCTTCACAGTGCAGCCCTAAAACCATGTTTAAAATACAAAATTATATGTTTATACATCTGTCCTGCAATTTCTTTCCCACTGAGAAGTCAAGAAATAACGTGTCCCATGAAAACATTTAATGTGAGGTCAAATCAAGTTGGAGGATTTTCCCAGGTTGTCTGTTGTACTGTGGTGTGAGTAGAGGGGTGTAGAGGTATATAAGGGCAGCACACGCCGTCTCAGTGTCATCCATTTAGCAATAAAGACCACACTCACAGAACATACAGTCGTCATAAAAACAGGAGAATGGTAGATATGACTGTTCAATCACACACACACTTCACGCGCTGGGGGTTCTTCGCTGCGATCACTCATCAGAATGTAATATTGCACAATGTAGTGAGAGCAGGTTTTATTTAGAGCACAGGGGCCAAGGAGGTTCATCCAATTTTTAGAGAATGAAATTGAGTTTGCAAAAAAAAGGAGCGATTTATTTTGAGGAGTTTGTATTAGCCTTGGATACACAGAGCAGGTCATTCCTTAAACATGTGCCTCACCACCCAGAGGCAGCTACTGTATCTGTACAAACTTAACCTGGATCTGTAAATTCTGTGATGTAGTTTCACCTTATGCTACATGTCTGGCCAGAAAGCCCACATTTAGATATCCAATACTTTACCTGCGCTTTGTGATCAATACTTAATTACACCGCCTTTTTCCTGGTTTGATGGATTATTGGCTGGAATGAAAGGATTTGTTTGAGTGGTGAGGACAACCCAACAGGCTTAAGACAGAAGCCGTTGGGCTGATCAGTAACAATGCATCATTGCTCCGCAGTCGATGGTAACAAAGTGCCTGGAATCATGCGTAACGACATTAGAGGAGGAGGACAGGGAGGGACAGCAGATGCTTAGTTTGTTAGCCAGGCTGCTACTGAAGTAACTGTGTCAGCCAGGCCACCACAGCGCACAGTAATGTGCTTGGCAAAGAGGTGACGCAATTAATAATCCTGATTCAAACCATGTGCTTCTGTTTACAGGCCGAAAGTTCATTTTAGGAAAACTGTTGGCACAGAGTGGGTGTCGCCCAAGTGTTTAACAAGAAAAACGTAAATAACAGTGTTTCATGATCATTTACTTAGTAAGTAAACTGATTAGCTTTATACATCCATAATGACACTGGCTTAATTCATGCTTTGGCTGGAGGACGTAAACAGTTGTCTGGTAGTGGCAAACATTTCACAGCCATGAATCTTTGCAACGACTTTGCTCCAGACTGACACATCCCACTGCAACACATCACAATGGGAATGTCTGAAATCAAGGGTCTCAGTGATGGAGCCCACTAACTTTGTTAATACCCCCAAACTCCTTCTGGTTCATATTAACAGTCCTAAGTGAACGACATTTTTCTTTGTTTCTTCAATCTTCTAGAAAAAAAAAAAACAAAAAAAAAAAACCCAAACGTGCTGGAATGCAGCCAAGTACATTACCATAACATAGTTTCATATATAAATCATATATATATAAAATCAGGAATAATACAAATTCAAACTGAACATTAACATTTGATTGACCTTTGGATTTGTCTTTGAAACTACCTTTGCTCTGCTAATTAGAAAATGTTAGCGAGCTAGCACCTGTAAACATCTGCAGGTTAGCATTTAGCTCAAAGCACCACTTTGTCTAAATGCTGCAGGAGACCCATCTGTCACAGCAAACACGAAAATGCCATGGACGCTCCCGTTGCATGGAAATAATGTGGGATGAGACTTCATTAACTCTACCCCCACCCCGAGAAGTGTTCAACCTTCAGTCCGTCACGCGGAGTCTTTCTCATTTTCTGTGCCTAAATCCACATTTAATTAGCTTTATATGGATGTGACGCCTCCCAACACCCTGTGAATTACATCCCCAGCAAATATGAACAAATCACCACTTAGAGTTAAGCTACAGTTGAGATTATTTCCCCCATCAACCTGTCCTCTCTTTCCCTTCCCTCAAGGACAGAGGCGGGTGTTAATAAGACTCATTTAGCACAATGCTGCAAATGAAGGCTCACCAGAATGCAAAGATAATGAGATAATAAAATTGCTTTGAAGGAGATCAACATCCAGCAAATATCGCTCTGCTGTCGCAGGTGTTTTCAGCGTCGGGGCGTTTAATCAACGCGCATCAGCATTCACAGTGCAATGAATTTAAACTAGGCTGATGGTTGAAAACACTCAACTGTATATTATTAAAAAAAAAATGCAGGATCTCAGTGATCAGTGTTGAACAAAGCAAAGACATGTCCATCTATAAAATCAAACTAGCAGTACAAATCGCTAGCCACACTGGGAATCTAGTCTCTCAGATCCTGTCATCGTTTGTTCTGCTGGATCGTTTCATGGGGCGTGTCCTGTGAGCTTGGACCACCCATAGGATGTGCTCATCAAAGGGAATAAATGAAGAGAATGTTTGCGCCATGGCAAATGCACGGGCATGATGCAGTTGTAGTCTGCCAGGGGCTAATCACCCATGCCCGTATCAGATGTATTATAGATTAAAAACATAGGTCGGTTTGTTTTCTCTCATAGAACACAGTGATTGATTTATATGTATATAAAAATAGTTTTAATACAGGCTGCGTGTTTGAATGTTTGCGGCCTGCGTTGGCAGCTGCCGCCGCGCTGCATATCTCATGTTTGGAAACCAACGGCAGTTTCAGCAGCGCTGGAGGCTGATAAGTTTACCTTTTATGCTGCCTCGACCGTTGAGTACTGAAATTTACCTTCATCGCTCATCAGGAGCCAAAGATCGACCCCCCCCCCCCCCCCCCCCCCCCCCCCCCCCCCCCCCCCCCCCCCCCCCCCCCCCCCCCTACACCCCCCACCACCCACCCAACACACACACACACCTCGCCGAGCTCTCCCGGAGAAACCTATCAAGCAGTCAGCTCCTATCGAGTCAATAGATTTTAAGCAACCACGGCTACGCTTGTCAGCTTTAGCTGATTGCCTGACATATTTCCTCAGTGTCTCTTGGCTCACCTGCAGTTGTCAGTTCTCCAGACATGGCTGTTGAAGTCATGCCCCTGGTTGTTCAGTTAATTCCCTATACAGCCTGTCTCTTTTTTTTATTTTTTTACCTGGACTCTGGCCAGTTCTGTCAGCGTGGATGTCTCCATTGCCCAGAGTGGTCTGTCTATCTGGCTTTGGCCTTGGTGCATTAGATTTTCTCTCTATGTCCCTCGATTTCTCTCATGGGTCCCTGACCTCTCTTTATTTCTCTCGCAGCCCCGCTCTTCCCTCGCTATTCAGTCTTCTCCTCTTTCATCCTGCTCTATTTTGCCACTTGGCACCTCTTGCACAAATGCCCTTTCCCTCTCTGAACCGCAGCGCTCCCAGAGGTGCTATAGCCAAACAGCCAGCGGTGCCATATCACACGATGTCAGACATATGGAGGAACGCTGTGCCCCAAAGCTGGATGGCTTCACCTCAGCAGCATCACTCCAACAATGCATAACGGATACAGTCACTGTCGCTGGAGCTGTTCTATGCAGAGATCGGACTTTTCTTAAATTTGTCCCGGGCCTTACTGTATTTGCTCTGGAAGTGGCTGTCTAGATGCAAATCGATAAAGTAATTTTCCCCCAGACCCATTGTAATTAACAATCTGCCATGTGCGCTCAGGGGAACTGAAGCCGTTGGATGAAAGCGGCTTCCAGCTGCAACTGAGAGCACTGTGATTTAAGAAGTTAAAGACAGGAAGGCAAGAGGAGCTCTCTGTTGTGAGGGAACAACAGACAACAGGCTCATTCCTCTGCTTGTTAGACTCTGTATCCTTCAGACTGCAATCTGCTGACACACACTGTTAATGTCTGCATTTAGGTGGAGTGCACAGGAGGGTTCCATGCATACAGATAATGAACACCCAGCATTTGTTGATGATGAAATACCTGAGATTGTATTTATTGTCCACCAATTAGTTCTGATAAAATGGAAACTTCATATCAGCATCTGTAGAATGACAGATTAGTGTTTTTTATGATCTGCAAATAGTCATTTGAGATAAAGGAAAAAATAAATAAGAATGATCATTTTTGTTTTCAAAATTCAGGAACAAATTAATCTGATAAATGCATTGATGCCACTCATCCAATGTGTCATTTCACATTTGAATTTAGAATGGAGCATCAATATAATATTCTGATCATCAGATGGACAGCAGTATTCAGATACTAACCCGCTCAAGACAAGTGCCTAAATAACAGTATTTTCTGATTAACTTAAAATTGAATGAATTGAATCAAATTCAGGTGAAATTAGTGTGAAGTATTCTAACATCAACTAACAATTCCAAAAAAACTACAAAAAGCCAATTATAACTAAACATTTTATTGTATAACATTAGTATCCAATATATGGAAACAATTTGCTCATGTGACAAATACATAATTTGTAATATTGCATTGTTGCTTTATTTTTCTCTTCAAACTCTAGCTGTGGAATTCTCCTCATGTACCGTGCACCTACTGAAGCACTGTCGCTGCAGCCCAAGGCAGTGGTGTAGTGTCGGAGCTTTTGGAACGAACGGGGGAAGCGTTTATTGACAACTAATCAGCGTGATTATCCCAGAGACAATCCCAGTCAATCCTAATCACTGCCACATGATTGCTTTGATTTCCTCACAAATGTTTCTCATCATTTAAGAAAGTCTCCCCCTCCATCGATAAGGACAAACACAGCTCACTTAACGTGCATTAAATATGCTCCATGCTTGGAATGCACTGATTAGGGAAATCCAGGTAAAAGCCATTATCTTTCACTTGGCCCAATTAAATCCATGCCAATCACTGCAGAGGAGGATTGTGAAGCTCCTGGGTGACTGTAGGAAACTCAATATAAGAATAAGATGTCCTCAATCTCAGTGTTCATGGGAGATTCTTCCAGTGTTTGATTTAAGATGTGGACAGGTTATCAGTCACATTTACATCATTCATATTGTTCACCAGGTTTACCAACACCACCTTCTTAAAGCTAGTTATCTCTATGAGTTAGTGTCACACATTGTGATTTATTGGTAATAATAATGATCTGCATGTGAACCGCACCGCTAATAAGGCTGTGGAAATATTTGTGAAGCCATGGCTGCAATTACAAACAGTGGCTACAGTCATTTGGTTTCATTTGTTCCCATTGGGAATTATAAGGCTATTAAATGTGAACCTTGTTGACTGAAGGGCGGCAGAAAGAGCCGTGACTGTGAAGGATTATGTTGCCTCAGCTGGTGTGTGTGTGTGTGTGTGTGTGTGTGTGTGTGTGTGTAGGTTTACCTTTTATCATTGAGAAGAGGGATGATGGGATCTACAGAAAGTCTTGCATTAACGGCAGCTGGCAGCGTGGCAAAGAGGAAAAAAAAACAAACAAAAACAAGCTGTTCCTGTGTTATTCTCATTTTATTGTACGGACACTGAAGGGCATCCCTCTCTCCCTCCCTCTCCTCACATCCTCTCTTTGTGTGTTTTTTGTTTTGGCCAGGCCGACTGCTGAATGGCAGTTTGATGGAGTGCAATACATCAGTGTGATGACATGAGATCTGACCGCGTGCACGTTTGATGCCTCGCTCTGGAGCCGTGCGAGCGCGGGGGGGAAACAACAAACACCTTCTGAGGCCGGGCACCTGGGCCGACACGTAAACAAGATACTCAACGTCTCCAGGGGTAACTGAGAGCGGCAGAGGAGGCAGGCAAGTGCTGCGCTTGTTCACTGATCGATGCCATACATAGTGCATGAGTTCCCTGAGAACTATGGCTAGAAGTTGTTCAATTCTGTACGGGAAAGTTCAGAGAGATGTGTTTAGATGAAGTTGAACAAAGGAAAAATATAGGAAGCTATTTGTGAGCGAGAGAACGTGTTGGATAATAAAATAAGCTCAGGCTGATCTGCGGGGCCGGGACAGGCCGGCCTCGAGCAGCAGTACAGGAAGTGACAACAAATACAATATCTGTGTCACCATGATGCACGTTTGCCCCCCCGATGAGTGCTGATAAACCCTGGCCATCGCTGATCTCTCAGAGAGAATTAAAAAAAACAAAGGGCAAATTTCCTCATGAATATGAATGTGTGAAAGGCAGAGCGTGTACCCCTCACAATTATTCATGCTCCCTGAAGCACGTTTGTGAAGAGTAAACAGTCTCCTCCTGTGTACCTAATGCAGAACATTCAGTAGGTGGGAGACCATTATTGATTCCTTCATATTCTGTTCGTGGGGACGTAATTAAACGCGGTCGGCGACGGAACACATTCTTCTCTCTCTCTCTCCTTCCTCTTCCTCCCGAGCTCACGTCTTCACAGTTATTCTCGGCAGCGGTGCCTTGGTTCACTTGAAACTAAAGGTGGAAAGCAAGTTAATTTCACAGCATTTTGCCTCATTATCAACACTGCGGGGCCTGTAAATATACAGCGGTTGGCCTCTGCCTTTGTGGCTTTGTTTTTTGGGGTGGGTAATATATTATCTGCTTGATAAAGTGTAACAGAATCATTAAGAGGCAGAAAATAACCTAATTATACTTTTGTCGAAGCCTTTATGTGCTATTACTCTCCATGAAGTATTGATTACAGTGTTCTAGCTAATACATCTTATACTTTTACTCAAATACAATATATTCCCTACAAACAAAACGTGGTGGAACTTCTCAGATGAGAGGTTCTGTTTTTTTTTAATCATCGATTAGATCATGATTAATTAAAGGTCCAGCGTGTACGATTTAGGCGAGAGGGATCTATTGCAATAATCATTGGGATTAGTTTAATCCTATTTGTGCCAGTTGTTGGTTAAACTGGTTATCTTAGAATTACCAGTTTAATTCTGACAAATGCAACATACTGTGAATGTGAGCCAAGCTGTCTGGGATGTTCTTCAGGCACGTACCATTAGTTTAGTAGAGCATAGTTTCTACAGAGCCGATGGGGGCCATTCAATATTCTTTACTCCGTGTGGAAATCATTATTCTCACTCCCCTGGAAATGAAAGAACGGGAAGAGAACTCTGACAGTTTCAAGGATGCTGTCCTGTCTCTCCCACAGCTCTGTGAATGTCCATGGAACACACATACATGCTGTACGTCACTCGTCTGGGCCTCTGTGCTCCTCCTCCACTGGGGATGTCAGACAGAACCGCTGAGCATTTACTTCTCCTCATTTTGAAATCAAATACAGAGTAAGAGGCATCCAAGAATTATTCTGCTTTTGTATTTTCTTTTTTGTGTTGAAAAGAACAGTAAACCACCTGCTACCCGTCCGTGATCGTTAAATGCCAAGCGTTGCTTCTGCTCACCACTGTGGCACGAGGAGGCGCGACAGAGCTCGACGTGCCTCTCGTGCCTGGATGTGGTTGCCGAGCTGCGAGTTGGACCATTGCTGTTCGGTGGAGGAATTTATGAATTAGCGATTTCCATCTGATGCCAGTGTCGGCAGCGCTGCACCTTTTATGCAACCAGATAAAAAAGTAAAGGCTGAATAATGGTGCTCAAGTAAATGGCAGTTTAATCTTCGTTCGCTCTTTGTCAGACACTGAGTGATTAATGTAAGCAGCTTTGAGTTCTGGAGATTATTTTACCTTAAACAATCAGAGATCTGTCTCGCTGACATCATTTTTTCGATGACATCGGGGAGCGGCTGAGGGAAGGTTGAGTGTCTCGATCAAAGAAAAATGCCTTTGAAGAGTTTTCACATCAGCCCATTAAAAATGTAACGTAATTACTCTGATCTCATTTACACTTGATTTCCTGGCTCGGGCGCAGGGAGACGGCTCTCAGGGCCGCGATGCCCGGACTCGCTCAGTGCTTTTTCCAACCATGGACACTGACAGCAGTGAGCAAAGTACCAGCGCCACTGTATTTGCTCAAGTGGAAAACACTGCAGCGAGGCCATAAGGTCACTGTGGTGCAGGAGCGGGTGTTTAACTTTAATGATTGAGAGAGACTTGTTCAGTCACGTACCTTTAATCACAACTACATGGCCCTTTCCATGTCTGTGCATTAAATAAATATATCCTTACAATTGTCAGGCAGTTCCCTTTCCTGTTGCATTATGTATCGCCCGGCGCTGTTCCACGCAGGGTCCGTTATTCTGGGCTGTTGGAGCCAAAGTGCTGCCATACGTGAAGTGTGCAGCATTAGCAGAATGGAGTCCTGATGAAATCGTGTGTAATGTGGTCATTTCATCGTATGTTAGCATGCAGCGCTCGTGTTTATCTCGGTCCCTGCACATCTCTATGAGATGTAGACACGTGTAGCACCTCTCCTGTCCCTGTCCATCTAATGTCAGGCGCTGAGGCTAAGCATTGCTGGGCTGTGGGATCTGCCTGTGCACCTGTTGACAGCAACATCAGATCTTATTCCCTGCACAGGAACACAACCCTGCAGTTAGAGGGGGAGCCGCCTCCATGTGCAGAATACTGATGCAGGGACGGGGCATCTGCGAGAAAAACTCAGAGAGGCTCGAGGAACATGGAAGCCAGGGAATAAATTCTTAAAGACACAGTCTGTGGGATGAAGCAATGTTCTTGGGGGGAATCGGAAGAAGAGCGGAGATCGGGTTCTGCAGAGTGGTGTGAGTTGGAAAAGGGGAAATGCAGAGTGAGTGGCCGTCTGGGTTCAGTTGTTTGCACAAGTTCTGGAAGATATTTGGAAGATATTTCTTACATTGGAATAAATGTTGTGACATTTTTAGACTTGCTGGGGTTTCAGACAGTTTCGGTCCAAAACTTTGTCTCCAGCTATTGGCTTGATTGGCATACGCACAGTCATGAATTTAAGTATTTTAACCTCATGGGGTACAACCAGCATGTCAGAGAGAAGCTCAGTCAAAAACAGATATTTGTGATATCCTCGTGATGTCTCCTAATGTCCTCTCTCTCCATGTTGGTTCTTTCAGACTGAAATATCTCAACTCTAACTGGATAGACTTTCATTTATTTTGTTACTGCAAGTCGTGGTTCCTCGATGATGAATCCCTCTGAAGGTCTAAAAAAGAGGCCCTTTTAGTGTCTGTGTCTCTTCGGTCCAGTGTCTCTGTCTCCCTGTCCTGAGCTCCATCGCTGCCTTTTCAGCCCTCGCATCAGTCGGCTAACTGCTCGATGCCCCCTTCACCTCCACACTATCATTCCTTTTAGTGTTTTGTGTCTTTTATTCGAGGATTCCCAGAATGCAGGACGACTGGACAGCCAGTTATATAAGCACAGAAACCGACGGAACAAAAATGGACCATTTCCTGTTCCTGGAAATATGAGACTACACGATGGAATACCAACTTTTCTCTCAACCAATTCTGTGTATTCATTCTCCAATCCCTCAATATGGATGTAGCATTAGCCTAAAGGGAAGTAGGGGAAGACTTTTTTTTATTTTTTTTTAAGCCATTTCAGATCGAGACCATCTGGTTGTCTGTGAGGTGAATCTGAATAAGAAGCACTCGCTCCGCTCTCTGCAGCTGACATTAATAAGCCCCCACTTGCTCCCGAGGAGCTGTTCACACGCCAGAAGTGGAGGCCTGCTTGTACTGAGCAGCTCCAAAAAAATGAACCTGAATAATTGTGCAGGCTTACAGCGGAAAAAATGGATACGCCGTGTTGGACAATCTTCCCTGGGTAAATAAACATTTTAAAATAGTGTGGTTAATTTTTATCTGTATTGCTCCACCAGGGTTTTGTTAAGTCTGTTTATGTCTCCCGATCAGGTTATAGGGAAAAAAAGAAATCGCATACCAGACGACGGAGCAGTCAAAACACTGCAAGCCAGTTTAGGTGAATTACAGTATTATTCTCATTTAATAGCTGGCTTAAAATGCTAATCATGCATGCTAATTCCTGGTTTACAGGCCTATGGATTAGAAGCCCATGTAATGTACAGTTAATCCTAGATACACTGCGCCCAATCCGCCTAGAAGCTTTTTCCATCATCAAAAATGTTTCTCTCTAATTATGTCTCCTGAGAGGAGCTCAGCTCCCACTTGAGATTCTCTACAGTATTCTCAGGTTCACATGCATGTGGAATACAGAACGCGTGCCCTTGATCAGGAACCCAGCTACTGCCTTTATATCTCGATCCGCAGATTGGAGTTGATGGACGCCCTTTTGCATATTATTCAGCTGGTAATAGAATTTAATTCCTTCACAGGGCAAAATGTCTGATACTCCGCTCTCACTCTTATGTCTTTAAAATCAGTTCTGCCTCTCGCTGCTGCACCGTCACATTCAATAACCACCCAGCTTCTTCCCACTTCAGTCGAAATATTCAAGACCAATTTCCCAAACTGTGCCACCATTGAGCTCACAAACAATAGCTAAAGTCAAATTTAATGCGACTTCTCCTCCTCTAGTGAGTGAGTTTGTGTGTTCTTCTGTGCTGTGCTGAAATATTAATAACCTATTAATTATCAGAAAAGTGAGAGACATAGCAGGGGGCGAGAGGCAGAGGGATTGAGGCCACACAGATCTGAAAGAATACAAAGAGAAATAGGAAAAAAAAAAAACAAAAAAACAAGCCTGGATTTGGCTTCACACTCTCCAACCCTGCACACGCTCCTCAGAGACTCGTGATTGTTCTGCCCCTTTCAAAGCGTCCGCCTGTGGACTCGTTTCTGATTTCTCTCTCATATTTTGACCAGATCTACAAACAAGCAATATCACTGCTTCTGATTTTAGCAGATGATATTATGACCCAGAATGTGTTATTGAGAAGACGGTTACGCGTGTGCCTCCACTGAAAGTTAGAGCGATATCAAGCTGCAGCTAATTCAACCGATTTTAATCAAGCGAGCAGCTAACGACACGTTGATGAAGCAGTGGGCAGTAACTACCTCCATCTATCCACTCTCAGCTGTCAATCATGTGTTGTTAGATTTTTTTAGTACCTCAAATAACAAATTAGAACCCTTTCAACACGAATACATACATATCAGTTAGATGAGACCTATTTACCATGACAGGATACTGTCAGGACAGTTTGGCTTCACTTTTGGGAAGCCATCATGTTTTTACATAGGATTTGTACGCTGTCAATAAATCAGCATGTTTGCCATTTAATATTCAGCTCTCTGCAGTGTCTGTTCATTACGGGCCGGCTTATGTTGTGGTTTTGAAACAACATGGCAGATGGTCAGTAAAATCACTGCGGTCTAGTTTCATTACTCCAACATGTTAATGCAACACTCCCCTCTCATGCTCAGCCTTTCTACTTTTGATCACCGGGACGGGGAAATAAAACCAGGGGTCCCTGTATTTGAGTCAATGGGATTAAATAGTTTGTTTGTTGCATGTCTTGGTCTACGTTTACTCACATGTGGTAGTAACCCCCCAGTTCCTTACTCTGTCCATCAAATATGTCCACGACACCTGTATTTTCTTTCTTTCAGAATAAGAGTGTGTGAGCAACCTCTTCAGGGATTCACTTTCAAAACAAGTAAAAATAATAAATTCTGAGTCATCAAAGTTTGATCATCAGATGCCTCAGATCTCACTGGGGATTCTTCCCCTGCTCAACTGACGGTGGAAAATGTTATGGTGCTGCCAGCCCAGCGTGTGAGGATGCCCTGTGCAGTAAAGGTTACTTTAAAAAGTAGTAAAATCAGATTTTACTGTCTAGAAAAAACAAATCTTGTCCCTCAGGTGCAGTCTGAACCTTTTTCCGTGTGCCTGATATGATGCAAAATAACAAATCTTCTTGTCATTTCTTGCCCAGCACATGACATCAGAAACAAAATCACGTAACATTTGTTGATGCAAATTTGACGCAACTTGATGCAAATTTGGAAAGTTGTGTTTATGCAAAGTTGTTGTCAAGGAAGGGACACGGACATTGTTTTAACATGACGGGGTGGGGGGGAGGTGATTTGAAGGTATTATGCAGATTTTTGGTAAAGGGGAATTTTGGTGATGTTTTTTTTTTTTTCATGCAAATCTGCAGTGACTTTGAGTTTTGTATTCGGAATTTATGATGGCGCACAGAGCGGTTATGCAAATGTAAAGTGACAGGCGCATGATTTGGGAAGAAATTATTGATTTGGCCTTTAAATGAGTAAGAATCAATTTTAGCAGGAAGGTGCACATGCGTGGTCTGAAAATAATGAAACTGTCAGCCCATGTGCAAGATAAATACTGCCTCCTTTATTAACTTTGTTAGGCAGTGACAGCCGAAGCCGAATGTGCAAATATCGCACATCCTGACAATATCTCGTCTGCTGTGGCCTTTTGTTACATCTAATGAATTATCTGTCCTCATTCCATGAGATCTGCATTGATTTATATGGCTGCAGCAGCTCGAAGCCCGAGAATATCCTCAGCAGCGAGCCGCCGGCCTTGTATTCCCTCAAGTCAGTGTGGGCAATCAGGGCCGGAGGAGAATGAACCGACTGTAGCGCTAATGTATATGCAATTTCTGACATTTCACGACGTACTCTCGGTGGTTTGAATTTGTCCCGGACTTGTGTTTCTTTCTCCTCTCGTCCGAGTCTCAGCTATAGATTGATGATAAGCACGGGCGCAGCCTCATGCTAAATCACCCACATCATAGGAAAATATTCCATTTGATATCTTCTTTATCAACCGCGGCTTCAAAACAGTATGTATAAGGAAAGTGTCCTCATCAAAGATTCTCTCAGAGCCAGAGTGATGTTGCTCTTAATCTCCTGCTTTGCTTCTTGTCTGTGAAGCTGTTAATGGGGAGAACAAAACACTCTGTCTTCTCCTCAGGATATTGCTGCTTGTGGAGCTAATCATGCTGCAAATGACGGCTGAGTGTCTGCGCGCACGCCGCTTGACTCGCGCGAGGACGTGCCCGTTTGAACAGCCCTTATCTCCAGTCCTCATTCGCCATTATCCATGCAACATATTAACCTCTCAGCCTCCCAGTTACTTGTAAACAGACATTTAAAATACACTCAGACGATTAAAAAAAAAAAAAAAGAAAAGAAATGCAGTGTTTGTGTACACGTCTTATCTTAAAGAGAAGCCCGCTCCATTTGCTCGCCGATAAGGGCGCCACGTAATGTATGTAACGTCTTCCCCAGATGTTTGCTGGATTCCCTGAGACTAATGAGCATCGTAAGCCTGCTGACCACGGCCCCTCAGTTTGTGGAGATTATAAAGGCATCGCTGCTCATCGTGAAGGTCGGCGAAGAGCGAGCGATCAGCAGGAGTCCGCATCAAATGGCAGAGGGCTTAGCAGGCACCCATCTCATTGTTTAACAGTTGCTGCTGTGGAAAATAAAGCATGTGTCTGCATGTTAAGATGACACGTTTCAATTAACATGCGCATGTTTTTATTGGATTTATTTCTCTATTCCATGTTCTTCCGTACGCTGAGCCCCGGTTCTGCTCCTGCGCTGTCGTGCTGTTGCACATTAAACATGCATTAGGACGTCATCTGTCCATTCCGTTCCATCTCTGCTGATCAGTTCTCTTTTAAGATTACCAACCAATCAGGAGCCAATCTCAGCTGTCAATCATGTTTCCCCGCGTCACCGTAGCTTCAAACGACCACTTTATTTTTCTATCATCTTTCATACTAGAAATGCAGCGGAAACTGCTTCATGTATAGTACAGATGAAACTAAAAACATCTTCAAATGTTATTCAAAAATAAAAGTTCAAAAGAATCACAATACTTAATAATACATAGTAATACTCCCAAAATGATGGAAACGGTGTTGAAGGAACATGCATGTACTTCGTCGGCCAGTGCCCCGTTCACATATGGGGGTTGGGCGGGGCTTGGCGGGGCTGGGCGGGGCTTGTCTTGCCTGGCCTGCAGGTGGCGATCGAGTCATCTCGGCTGGTGAGGCTTCCTGTGCCGATGGAAACAGCTTGGTGTCTCGCGTCTCATCTGTGCTCGAGGCGAGTGTCTCTCATTGAGGCTTCTGTGACAGCCCCCACTAGCATATCGCACCTACCTCTCCCACTGAGCTGTTCACAGTAGCATTGCATAGTGGGTAATCTGGGTGCCAACTTTTGACAATGCAAAAGTGTGGAAGAAGAAAAAAGACGCCTTTGGTTCCTCTGCATCGATTTAAACCCTTTATTGAAAGTGTGTGACAGTGTTAAATAAGGGCTTTGCTAAATCACTTCTGTTTTTAGTCTTTTCAGAAGTTTTGGAGGTTGCCAACGCACACCTCAAAGCGCCAAGGAAGGCTCCAGCTTATCACCATGGGAATAAACCTCACACTTGGTGGGCTCTGCGGTGGTCCTTTTTGCTTCGTTATCACTTACAGCCACCAGTCACTCTTCAAAAGAATCCGAAAACACCCTCTGCCTGTGGTGATTCTATTTTCAAGTTAATGTTTTCGCTGGGGAACGAACATCTCATCCACGCTGATGCACATTTATAGTCCCTTCCTCTGGGGTGTCTGCGAGAACGAGACTGACCGAGGACGTTTCCCAGAGCGCCCTCGCCTATCAGATGCACGCACGCCGAGTGAGAGCTGCTCGCCAGGCCGATGTTGGTCATTTTCACAGCCCCTCTACTTCTGAGGAAACCGATCCGCGATCAGAGACTCGCGATCGGGTGGTCAGGAAGTATTTAGAACGCATTATTCATAAAATGCAGATTGTAAATTCTTGAGAATAAAATTTGAGATTCATAAAGAAGGAGATGGATCAAGCAGATAAGAGGCTCATCTGGACTTGCGTTTATTATGAAACACAATCCTGAGAGCGTCCTGCTTTGACTTTGATACGTATCCCAAGATCGTGGTGAAGTGAAGGGAAGTAAGTGGGATAAAAGAAAAATAACACAGATGCAGAAAGACACTGTTGAACTTTTTCAATGGGTGCAGTGATGTGCTTGTGCGATGTAGCTATTAAAAACCGGACCGTAACAGCAACAGGAACCAAATGTTAAAAATAAAAAACCATTCAAATGGGATTTCTGGCACGTGTAATTAAATGAAAACCGCAGAGACGCATGTTGAGTTAGTTAACACAGTTGAAAATGTCATTGTGACTGCAGCAGTCAATGGGAGGTGTGAAATTTAGCGGGACAGGATTTGGAAGGCGCTTGTGGGCTCATTGAAAAGGTGTTGCCTTCATGGAACATGATTTCTCAGTGAACGCAGTTATTAGCATGTCAGGAGGAATTACTGTATTTCCAAGGCGATACTCACAAATGAATTAGTCGGTCGCAGTTTGATTTCCCATTGTACTGGTCTCACGCGAGGCGCTGTGCTTCATCCAAAGAGAGGCCGAGCGAAGAGTTTCTCACGTGGGGAGAAAACCCGTTTAGTCAGCCGCCTCAGAGTTGATCGGTAGCTTTTGAAACGACAAATAAAGTCGTCTGAAAAACTAAGACGGAGCCCTTGCAGAAGTGTTAGAAACACGACCAATCATTGCTTGCTCTGGCGTCACTCATTTTTGGCATCACCGCCCGTCCGTCACTAACCCGCCTGTCCGCGCTCCCGCCGAGCGTGACCGCAGTCTTCACATGTGGACGCAGGGACGATAGCCAGAAGTAGAGCTCGGATTCCAGCAGTTGTCTGTCAGTGCACCTTGACGTGAACTGGGGAGTAGTTTTGACGAGAGGTCTGATGGGAGGGGTGGGGGGGTGGGGGTGGGATCCATATTTTCAAAGTGTAGCCTCCACTTGCAAGGATTTCTGGGATATCCAGCGACAGCTTGAACTTACCCCACCACTCCCGTTTTTGCTTCTATGGACGTGTTGTGTTGGGCGTCATGGATGCCGTTTGATTCCAGCCACGTATGAACAACAGCATGTGGACGTGCTCCACTGTGCACGCAAAAATGAATCCCTCTGACAAAGTCTATAGTCCCACCCCCTCCTTTTATGACTTTTTATTCGTGATGCATTGCCTGATTCATTTTGATACTTAATGAAAAAGCACATGACAGACCTGGGGCCGGGTGGCACAGAAAATAACTGGAACAAAGAAACCTTCATTTATGCCCCATCATAAATGGGTTAATCATCAGATACGTGTATTGCACGATATAAATAAGCTGTTAAGAACTATATTGTTAAATGGTGTCATTGGATATGGATGGTATTTTGTATTTTTACCTCAATCACGTTGGAATAACAGTGGTGTCAGTTTTGGGTGAGCTCTTTCTACGTGCGTGTGTATGTATGTGTGTGTCCATGAGCCCATGAGCGTGTCCTGCCACTTGTGATGTGGAGTGCATGCAGTTGTAAGAGAGGTTGAATGAGGAGGAATAAATTAACGGTAGGTGCAGCGTGTGCTCGCTGGCGCCAGTCACGGCCAATCACATCAGCTTGTCTAATTCCCTTTAAAAGCAGTGCGCTCCTCTCCACAGGGCACTGACAGTTGTGTAATGGATGAGGAGCCCGGCTGTGCCCCGGCAATAAGAAATGGATGTCCTCATCCAGGAAGTGCAGAGTTGAAAGGTGGACATATTTCTGCAGCGTCATATCAGCTTTCAGTGTCAGTTAATTACATCGTCCGCTGCCCCATCAGGCAATGTAGAAATGTCCGTGCACTTCGGGGGGGGCAGGGGGCCTTGATGTTGTGACACTCTCGCCGTCTCTCATCGTGGATAACACATCCAGACCCTCAAATCCTTTTCCCCCGTGGAAAATCAGCCTCGTTTGTTTACCTCCCGGGCTGAGTTCTATCTAACAATCATTCGTCACAGGACGCCGCGCCCTGTCTCTCCCTTTCATCTCGCTCCAGTTTGGCCTTGAAGTTTGACCTGAATATGATGCACTCACTCACTCACGCACGCGCCCGCACACACAGACACGCACACGCTGTCCCCTCACGTCGATCCTCCGCAGACAGAAATGCTCAACAAACGAGCTTTTACGATTCCTCTTTCTGCCTCAGAGACGCAAAACATAAACATTTGGCTGTTGCGCTTCTCGCTGGTTTAGTATGCATGAGCTGATGAGGCTCGGGTAGCCGCGCTCAAAGAGCAGAGAACTAATCAGTGAAGGATGATTGTTCCCTCTCACCTTTCGGCACTGCAATTTTAGGGACATTAAATGATGTGCCAATGCTGAATTCAGAGGAGATCACATGAAATTTTCAAAGCATTTGGCTTTTTTTTCCCCCTCTCTCTTGTGCCTAAACTCCCCCCTCTTCCTCGTTTTGTAAAGTGCAGCCAGAGGAGAGGTTGGCTAATGTGTGATGTCCCTAATGCGGACATAATGGGAGAGCCCCACTCATGTCGCTGCGCCAACAGTGGAATTGTCACTGTCGATTCACCGACGCTTTGTAGAAGTGTAATTAGCCTAAACACATGAGGACCGCGTGACACGGGGAGCGACACGAAGCCAGAGAGAGGCCGGGTGTGATGCCGTGTGGAAAGAAAAAAAGAAAAGGAAAAGTGACATAATGACAGATTCTCGCCGAGTCCATTTCCGGCTCCTCTAACGCTGATGCTGCCCCGGCTCTTTTGTCAGCCAGGGCCTCCGAACAAACGATGACTCATCAATTTGCCACACCAAATTACCCCTTTATTTTTTCTAACCTCTCCCCTCCTCCTCATTCCACATTAACCTAAATTGCCTCTGCTTTGCAGTTCAACATGAACCAAATGATAAGCAGCACGCGCAGGGCTTTGCCTCTTTTTCCAACTCATTTCACATTCAGCCACGGAAATTAAATCAGGACAGTGGTTTTTTGACATTATTGTACCCCGGTAATGAACATAGCAATTAGGTGGTGAAAATTAATTTAGAGGAAAAAGGGACTCAATTCAGATTTAAGACCCTTGAGCAGATTGCAGTGGTGATGGCATTCTTGGCTGTCTGCGTGTTATGAAGCATGTTGCCACCTGGGGGTGCTCTCCGACCCACTCTCCCGCACACGTGAACGGTGGCGGCGGCGGCGGCGGCGGAGGAGTAATGCTGATTGATGTGCAGAGGCTTGGCCCTCTCTCAGCTGCTGGCGCTGGTAATTGCTTCCATCCTCCTCCCAATGCAGGGCAGCACAGTGAGAGAAAGAGAACATGTTTCCACGCTCAGCCCTTTTCCAGCAGGACAGCACACTTCCCCCTGAACCCCCCCCACCCCCCAGAACCGGCAAGAAAAATATTCCGCAGCCGTGCAGGCTGGAGCTCGACATTCTACCCGCACGTCTGTCAGAAGCTGACAGGAGCTGAGTCGGGCTCAGGCTGGATTCCTCACTTTTCTGGGTTGGGGTGGGGGACCTGGTGGGCGCTCTGGCCTCAGGTGTGGCGTCAGAGAAGCAGAGGCCGGGCTGAACAAAGCAGCTGATGAGGACATGCATGATCCCGTGCACAATAGTGAATTTAGACTTTCGGATATTTGTTGATTGGAGATTTGAAGCCTCGTATTCTCCCTGAGAGTTTGGACGAATTTGTATTTCTCCTCTTTTCTGCTCTCTTTTGTCTTCACTGCAATTATTTCCATCCCCTAATAAAACCGAGTCAGTGTGGGCACAGTCGGACCGACAGAGTCCTCGATGACTAAAGCTTTGTCTCGCGTGTAAAACACTTCCACTGGCGGATTTTTGTTTTGTGTAGATCAGATGATATACAAATCAATATTATGCGCTATGCTGCGGAAAGAGATTTTTAGCAGAGGAAGACCTGTGCTTGTTGTTCGAGGATGCGAGTGTGGCTGAAACGAATTGAGGCGGAGGAGGAGGAGGACCGGACTGGGAAACAGCAAGTCTTCGAATCTGTCAGATGAACAGTCAGACCAGGAATGTAGGAGGGGGAACAAGACTCTGCATGAAAGCAAATCCTTTGTTTTGCGGGAGCTATCAAATGCTGGGTACAGGCAAACACTTTCTTGGAATCTATTCCTGGTGAGCCACTGAGCGGAGCAGCGCAACGCCAGAAGATGTTTTAAATAAACTTTGAGGACCACTGCAAACCAACACCTGAATACACAGATACAGCGTTTGGAAGAGCTTAAAAACTCGGTTGTAAAACTGACTTGACACTTCAGTGCGAGCATCTTTAGCCGGCTGTGTGACATTCCACTCAACATGTTATCTCAGTCGCTCCACAGCTTTAAATGAAGGAGCGTGGCACCGACAGTCACCTTGCGCTCGGCTTGATTTCCACTTTTACTACCAAGCACTTGTCATTACAGAGGCACGGGTGCAGATACATGTGCACAATGTCCACACACACACACACAGAAAACAGCCCTGGGGGTCCATCGTCTGCCCTGCCAGTGCAGAGGCCAATCCTGCACCGAGCAAAGGAGTCATGCCTAGAATATAAGACAGAGGAAAAGGTCAGAGAGAGGAGGAGGAGGAGGAGGTGACGTTAATGCACAACACGCTCGTCTCTATCTCATCAGGTTTGAGGAGAGGGCACGAGGGTGAGGAGAGATCATGGCAGAGAGGACAGTTGACTTCATGACTCGTCCAGAGATCACACACACACACACACACACTGTCACACCATCCTCCAAACCTGCTGAAGAAATTCCACTGTCTAAAAATCTGAGTGCACTGTGTAAAAGTGAGAACAGCAGCCAGCTGCGTCTGCAATATGCAGATGCACACACCGGTGCCGATGCATTGTCTGGTGAGAAAACGCTGCGACAAAATGCACATGGCCTCCAAGTGTCGAGCCAGATGACCTGAGGCGGCTGAGGTGGTGTGCATTAGCAATCACATGCAAAGTGACTGCGCCACATGTTGCCTGCCGTCATATCAAATTAGGCATCATCGTAAAAGCCTCGGATGGACAAAGCTATTTTAAGTGTTGTTTAAGTGTAGTTTAGATTCAGATCAGCTATTGGAGTGCTAATGGTCTAGTTATATTTGGTTGGCTTATACATTTGCTGCATTCCCAGACACATGCAAGTCTTTTATGGTGACACCTTGGTCACCGTTGGTTCCAAATTTGTGCTTTTCACGAAACACAATACAACACACTGGGATAAGTTAACTTGATTTATTTCTGCTCTCCTCCTCGGCTGCTTGCTAAGAGGTGATCATTATAATCAGCGCTACTTTTTTCCCCGAGGTGACCTCTGAACAGTGGACAATATGCCCACTATTTCATCTGACAATGCCGGTAATTTCCACCACACCACTTCTAATCCAACAGCCCCTTTGTCACAACTTGTCAGCGGAGCCATAAATAACAATCTATTTCAAAGAGTTTAGAAAATGAACTGAGGGAAGAGAATTTAGCCCTGGATGCTATTACGCTGTCATATCTCATCAGCATGTCATATTCAGTTCATTACAGGACTTGTGCTGACTTCTGCTGCAGGTATTTACTTCTTTTGGCTAAGAGGACTTTGGAAAACTCGGCTCCGCCAAAGAGGTTATGTTTTATATTTTGTTTATTTGTCAGCATGATTACAGCAGCGGTATTGAACCAATTTGCACGAAGAGCCAGGGAGAAACACATTACAGTCGAGTGCCGATCCACTTAAAGGCACCGATCCGGAGGTATTGATGTTAAATGTGAAAAATGAAATGTATTCATGTTCTCCAGATCGATGAGTTTGCACAATTGGCCGCAAATTATCAGGCAACTTGCTTTAACCTTTTACTTTTCTATGAGCAGAGCTTGAGAGATGTGTGGGATTGTTTGGCCTTGGTGGAATTATGTGCTGAACTGAGTGGCACAAATCAGTGATGACTGATTGTATATATGTATACACAGTATGTCTGAAGTACAAGGGCTCGATGGTCAGAGTATTGACAGTTGACAGCCCCTGAAAGCCTCACCAGCAGCACATCAGTAAAATAGATTTTGTTCCGTCTCTCTGAGGTTATGTTGTCCAATATTGGTCCAAAAAAATATTTCTATATATACTGTATGCCTAAAAATGTTGCCTAGATTTGTGGAGGGTTGAGAATATGAGTTGGAGTCATGTCTCAGGAGCTAGGGGAGATAACAGATAATCCGAAAAAGGACACAACTCAAAATAAATTTGAAATCTTTCTGTATTTAGTGGATATGCAAATACTTAACTGTCTGCTCACGTGTTAGCTTCACAAACGTTCAAACTTACTGCTCTAAGGGTTATGATATTAAAAATTCATTTTATTCATGCACGAGCTAGCTAGACAGTTTGGTATATGGATATTGACGGCAGCGAGTGGCTGCAAGAGATATTGTGTTTCTGGCCTTCCCATTACTTGGAACAAGAACTCTCAAGAGTGGCTTGAGGGGATTTCTCCAAGTGTGGTACAAATGTTCGGCTGGTCACTTCTGGATGACCTGAATGGAGTTGGTCAAAGGTGAAGGTCACTGCAGCCCTATGAAGCAGTTGTATGTTGAATGCAACATCTCGGAACACATGGAATTCTTTCACGTGTGGCATAAACATTCAGTTGAACCTTGTTTTTGTTTTGTTTTTTTACCAAAGGTCAAAGGTCAAGGTTTTGCCTGAACTTAAGATCCGGTAGTTCACTTGGATTCAAATATGAACTGATGGTGGTTGGAGGTCAAAGGTTAAGGCCTGTAGGAAATGTCGTGACTGACTGGTAAGAGACCTGTGGTCAAAGGTCACAGTGACACCATGTGAACTGTGAAGGGAAGGTAATTAGAGATATGTACACAAATAAATGGTGTTTAGTAAAGAAACTCAATGAATTAAATAACTGGCTTGATTTCTTTTTTCACGCCACTGTTCAGACCTCGAGGCCCTGCATTGTTGTTGCTTCCCTTATAGCTTTTGTCCTTGGGTGAATTCATTTACTGTCTCCCCTGTAATGCATACCTAGCATTATAATGCCTGACTTTGGAAATGTTGTGGTAAAATTCCCCCTCACACTGTACGAGCGAAGCCAACGCTCACAAATTCCGTCCTCACGCCGTGAGCTGCCGCCGGCTCCTCTGGAGCAGCTGCGGATCAGGGTTTTTGTCGAAGAAGTCAAGGGGAAAATGTGCTGCATTGATCACATGTGTCCGTGCTGAAACATTCAGGAACAGAGACCTTGGAAGGTAGCCTGGAAGAAGTGAGCAGTTCACTTTGGCAAATTTGCAGAAAGAAAGAAACGAACAAGTTAAAGCTGACACTTCCCCTTGTAGCTTTCATTTTGTCCTTTTTGATGCACTGAGGAGAAATGGCAGGAAGTGACGAAGCTTGAATTGTATGAGAACTTTAAGAAGCCCTCCGAAATGTCTGACATCGACATGAAATGTGAATTTGATGTGCTTGATTGCTTGAAGCAGTGCCCTGTAACTTCATCACAGCTGAAACAGGCTCGTATCACTCAGTGTGTGCACGGCCTCAATGGAACAATCCAGAAGGTCTTAAAAGTAAAAGCTTCACAACCACTGATCAGTATCAGGACTTTTGCTGAAATACATTTTTGCTAGCTTTTCGTGGATTCAGGTGAGGAGTAAAAGGAAAAACAAACCCTGAACTGAAGTGAATGGATTATTGACATTCAGTCAGGAGGAGTTTTTTTTGGTTTATTTTCTTCTTCTTGCACTGGAACTCTTCCTCCCCTGCTTCTCCACACATCCTCAGCCTTTGAGCTAAGTTCCTGTGCAACAGTATAATCCTGTAACGTGATCAGAGTCGGCTCATTTTTAATTACAACCTACTCGGGCTGCGGTTCGGGCCATGACATCTTTCTTCAAAGTCCGTCGTGATGATTTCACAGGGGAAGGGAGCCAGGCCTCCCCAAAATAGCAAAACAATAACCCTCAGACAGGATTAGATGACACCAAGAAGCAATCTGGCGCTGATCAAGTGAAATCAAATGTTTGCAGCCCTGGACAAACACTCGTGTACACACACACACGCACACACACAGTGATGCAATGCAAGACCCCAAGAGCAAACCTGGCCTCGTCAAAGGTTGTGTGACAGGAAGGAGTTGATCACACACCTTTCTTTCATCGCCCTTCTCCTCTTTTCTTCTTCCCTCCAAATAAACAATGGCGGTGGGGTAATGAGGCCCCTGGGTGTTCTGAGGACATGAGATGAGAGGGAGACTTGGCCACACAGACTGTATAAAACAAGCAGACATGAGGAGAAGCAAGAACCCAGCAACCTCATTAGGGAACTATGAGCGATGGTGGCAACCATTCATTTCCTCTGCTAACGACTGCTGCCTGCCCCCCCACCCCCCCACCCCCCCACACACACACACAAACACACACGTGAGCACATAAATACTTATTGCATGTGCGAGTGGACGCATACAAACACGTCAAGTCACAGAGGACACATTCAAGCGCGGTGCAATGCTGTTCAAGATTATAACTCTTTTTTAATGGTCGGCGAAGAAATAAAGAGGCAGAAAAACGGGTAAATTAAGAGAGTAAGAGTTGCCTGGGGGCCCACAACACACAAAGTACACTTTATATCTCCAATTAATGACGTGAGTTTCGCGGTGAAATAACATTCAAAAAACGCTTCACCCAACTCACATTCCTTTGCCCATTTATAGGTCATTGATCACGTTTTATTTGAAGGCTTTTATTATGACATTCTTCAGAGAAGTGTGTACAGTGAAGCTCGGGCAGACTTTTTTTTGGACAGGCCGCTGTGTATTACCTTTTTTTTTCACTGTATTCTCACAGGGACTTTATGAGGAACATCTGTACACCTGTTTATTCACGCAGTGACTCAACTGGCCAACAGTGTGTTACGAGAAATAGCTTCTCAACTGCGGCCATCAGAATTAACAGCGTGGACTTCACAGGCTGCAGCGAGACAGATTCACTGAAACTGGGAACACACACACACACACACACACACAGTCTGGTCTGATGAATCTGGATTGTTACATGATTGAGTCAGAGTCTGGAGGGAGCTCAACATCCTGCCTGCATCAAACAGGCCGGCTGGGTGGTGTCATGGTGAGGGCAGTGTTTTCTGGGATGTAACTGTAACCACCCCATTCCCCATTAATTGAACTATTAATAGCTATCAAATAAAAACAAATATCACAGAAAGAGTTTTGAGCTGACTAATGACGAGATGAATGACGACCATAGAAAGACCCTGTAATTACTCTGAAGAGTGAAGGGGCGACACATTCCACATCAACCATCGCTTCCCAGTGACTTCCAGTGCTGCTTCTTATATTTAACCTTTCAGAGAATCTCACACTCTCATCTCAAATGAATCCCACAGCCCCATAGAAAGAGGAACGATGGTTACTCTGTGATAAATGTGATGTAATGTTCCCATCACTTGTTTCCAAGGTGAAGGCATGGTGCTACTTCACCTGAGGATTGTGGGTCTTGTATTACTTCTTGACTCTGGGAATAAAACAGACAATGAATGATTTTGTTTCCCCCTCAAACCATGTTGTTGAGCTCTGTATTAATACATTTACAATCCACTTCCTATTCCAGTATAGATGCTGAACATGTCACGATTTGCCATCTCCTAATGGCTCCTCCAGCAGGATAATGCTCCACGTTTCATGAGCATGGCAGTGAGATCAGTGTACTTCAGGGGCCTCCCCAGTCACCAGATCGTAATCCAGTACAAGTCACTGCATAAATCTGCAGGAATTATGTGACACAATCATGCCAACAAGGAGCAGAGTCTGGAGGGGATGTTTGGAGCGTGTTTAGAGAGCAGAGGGAGGAAACCGTTAGAATTATTTGTGGGCAATGTGTTTCTTAATATATTTTAATGTGGAAATCTCCTAGTAGCGCAGCACACAGGGCATAAATATGAATGCAGATGTTGGCCCCTTGCATCTGTAACGCTACAATGATGATTCGGTGAGTTACCTTTAAAAGACTCTCACCCCACCAATCTGGCCTTTTTTCATGCTTGCAAATTACATGCCAAAAAT
Organism: Pseudorhombus dupliciocellatus; assembly: GCA_016785235.1. Classification (NCBI taxonomy): domain Eukaryota; kingdom Metazoa; phylum Chordata; class Actinopteri; order Pleuronectiformes; family Paralichthyidae; genus Pseudorhombus; species Pseudorhombus dupliciocellatus. Next base: position 768,753 of record JAFBJW010000242.1, read on the forward strand.
ATATTTTCAACTATGTATAAAGGTCAACACGTGATATTTCTGCAGAGGTGCATGTTCCAGCATAGATGTTACTGGGTCAGGTTAAATGAAGATAGAATGCATGTAAATTTTGAAATTCAAAATTTCAAAATAAATGAATATATTTTTTGAGAAAATATCCCTTTGGAAATTATATAAAAAAAACAAACATTTGGAATCCTAATAATATCTGTGCCATATTTTATTCCATTCAAGTGAAGCAGGGAAACATGAGAGAGGTGTAATCTTCAAATTGCCATCTTGGCGGAGAGTTTGCCATTTAAGATTTCTCTAGAATTCATTTATTTTCACTTACATGTCTCAGTTAGCATTTATTCACTAGATCTGGATTTTTGTTTGGATCTGCCCCAAATTGCACACACTCAGAGATATGAATCATAATTCTGTGCAGTGTGATGAAGCATGATTAAATCCTGCATGCCCTCTTTCTGCTGTGGAAGCCCAGGTCTCACATCCCCTGATATTTGTAAGTAGAAAGGGTTAAAGCCCTTTCTGTGATATCCAAGTCGAAATAACCTTCAGACATGATAAAGAAGATTTTGTGTGACTTTAAGAAGTTCTCCCAGACTACAGAGGACACACTAGCATCACAGGTATAAAGGCTCCATCGGATAAAAGCTCTGAACTTTTCTGAATACCGACACAAACAGATACACTGGTTACGCCCCATTCCCTGCAACTACTGCATTGCAATGAAAGGCCGTGGTGCAAAGTTTTCGACAAACTAAAAGTCAATTACTTGGTTTATTGTATGATGCCTGAGCTGCAGCGAACTGGAAGTAAGAGCGAGTTCCTGTGCTACCCAACATATGGACCGCACATTCATTCATTTATCCATTCAGGCCGCCAGGGACGTGTGGCGTGGTTCGGAAACGAGCCTTGTTTCTTTTCTGTTAGCCTACAGACACGCATGGACACCTAAAACACTTGGACACACATAAAACACACACCCTACATACCACCGGGTGTTTGAACAGAGAGATTTAGCCTTGGCAAACACGAGCGTGCATTCATCAAGCCCTCGGCCCCATTTCATTTCCCGTCAGGCTTTTGAGTCTCGGCACAGGTCAGAGCGGAGTGATACCGCTCACCTGAGCTCCTGCATGTTTAATCCCCTCTTCTGCTGCTTCTTCCTCCTCCTCCTCATCCCCCATCCCCCCATCACTCTCACGTCATTGATCCCTTCCCTCCCAGTCCACTCCTCTGTCCCTCCTTCCTTCTTTCTGCATCAATCCTTCCACGTCCCATGTCCCATCCTTCCAAAAGACAAACACTCCACAGGCCGGACTCTCCTCCCTTCGTTTCTCCCTCCCTCTCTGCACAGTTGCTGCGTTTGCTCAGGGATTAGGCTCGGCTTTGTGCTGTTGAGGAAGGAAGGAACTAATCAGGCTCTTATTTGTCGTTGCATTCTGTGTCTTATGGAGAGAAGGGAACCTGACCTGCCAGGAGGCTTACACACACACACACACAAACAGATGCCCGCAAGGCGAGCAGCCTGAGCAGTGTGAAACGCACACATATGTGCACACACACTAGCCAGAGGCAACCTGACACCCCGCCTGCCTCAGCTGGGGAGAGCTGTCCTTGGCTTTTTGTGTGTGTGTGCAGCACTGCCTCCCCGCTCTATTACCGTCTTTGTTCCCCCGGACAGGCCTGGCCTCCTGATTGGCCGCGCCGGCGTGCCGGATATGGACCTGTGTTTCTCCTCATCAGGAGCTCTTGTTTGACAAATTCTGTTTCCCCTGCTGTCGGTCCGGTGCACAAGGTCACGGCGGCGACAGCAGGCGGCCGCTCACGTGACGCACCCTGTCTGTGCGCGTTTGTTTGCCCGGTAGTTGTTTCCAGACATTTGTGGAGCGGGGGGGCGTGGATATGCATACCAACTGGCTCTATATACCCTCTTGAAACCTTATCCAATCAGCAGGCTGATTAGTCAGCGCTCACATCTCCTTCGCTACTTGTCGGCTCCATAATTTATGGATGTAACAGATGGGCCTGGCGTGGATCTAATTCTCCTCAGCTACTTGTTCTTGCTCGACACCATTTTTCTGGTAACTGAGGTGCTGAGCATCAAACCGGACTGAGCCAGGTGTGTGGACCTCCTTTCCTATCATCCCGCCCTGGTCATCTGTTTCTGAGAATATGAAGAGCAGGCGCTTGTGTCGTTGTTAACACGGATTATTCATGTTCTGGCCACGTGGGCCGCACCGTACTGCTCTAACGCTTTTTTCTCTGTCTCTGCCCCCTCCATGCTCTGACAATGAAAGGAAAGGTTGAACATTGTTTTTTTTTTTTTTCCTCATATTTAAAAAAAGACACTGAAAGTGTACTTTCAGCATGAAATTAAAAAAGATAACCTTTAATTAATTAGGCTTTTATTAAATCCTGGTTCCTGGATCCCACACTTCCCATAATGCCACTTCAAAAGTTTCCATTTGTCATTTTGCAGTGAAAACCTTTTTCAAACCACTCCTACACTTTCTCTCAGTTATATTTATTGCTCGTTTGCAATTGTGCCAGAAGGCAAACAGTATCTTGTGTTTGCAGCAAACAGAAGCTGTAGCTGTGTCTGTTCACATTGAAATAATACAAATTTATAAATACATGATATGATTAAAAAAATATTCAATTGATAAGTTTTTTTTTTTAGGGGCATGTTTATTTATTTATTTATTAAATCGCCTTAAGCTGCCAGGCGTGGTAATGGAGATATTGGTAGAATAACTTGTTCGCATGAGGGGAGGCATCTTGGTGGCAGGATGTAATGTTAAAATTTACAACATATCAACACATATCAAACAACACAAAGCTCCATTTTCATGCCGCTAACCCTACACCGTGCTCGGGCTGCGCCGATGATTCAGCCACCACCAGCTGGCTCTGTCTCGCACGCGCTCGCCATTTCTCATGCAGAATCTGTGGCGTGGATGGAGTGGTGTTCAGTTGGCCCGTGGCGCTCCTAATGGGAGCAAGACTCCCTGGGCTGCTGCCACTCGAAGGGACCCGGAGAAGGAGCAGGCGACTCGTTCTCTCCCACGCACTCGGAACTGTGCAGACATCTAGTTACTTTTCCCTGACTGTCATGTGAGTTGTGCTGTTAGGATTTTTTTTTTCCCCGAAATTATTTATTGATCTAATCATGGAGAGCAGCATGACCAGTCAGGTGCTCATCACCCCGAGCACAACGCACTGAGCTTGGAATCAGTCTCTCCCACGGACTGAATGGACAGAACATACAAAGGTCTATATGCCATGTGATGCCTTGGCTGCTGGATCGCTGCTCCGCTCTAACCCTGCGTCGGGCAAGCAACTCGACGGAACAACATTGATTTTGATGTAAAATGACTGAGCGCTTTTAAAAAAGCTGACTTCCTAAAATAATGCGTTGCATACATTATACATACAAGCATGCAGTATGCACTCAGACTGGGCAAGCCGGCCAACGGTGAGCCAGGCTGGTTGGTTTTGTCCATGGAAAGAGTGGCATCATCCCGTTGGTGCTAATATAAAGTCGAGGCGGCTTGGCGTCATGCTTTAGGAAGGGGAAAACCTCCAAAAATGAGCGTCGCAGGCCCACAAACCTGTGCTGGAATGACTAATAGTGGTCCGTTTACCGTCAGCGTTGGCGAGGACACCGTCGGGGAAAGCTGGAGGTTTTCTTGCCAGGCTGAACGCCACTCTGAAAGAAGCAGCTCCCTAAGCCAGTGAAATCTTAACACAGCTTCCATTTGCCAAACATCTCACACACACACATTTGTCACGGGTTTGATCATTAGCACAGATCAGTGCGCCTGTGAGGACCTGTGGGCACCAGAAATGTAATGGGGTCTGACAGTTGGCAATCCGGAGCCAGCAAAGGCATGTTGTGCGTTTGGGGTCTTGTTCCCTGACAGCTCCCCTCTCTGATTTATGACCCAGGGGGTTGAAACAGAGTTCCCCTGGTCCACCTCGTAGTGAACAAACTAATGAATCAGATGCATTATTTATTATTGAAAAGCCAAAGCCCAGAACAAAAGCTGAGGTCTGGCTAAAAGACACAGGAGCATTCCAGCAGCGGAGGGAAGGAATGCTTTTTTTTTTTTTTTTTCTTCCCGGCCTCCTTATTGTGCACGTCAACCTGAAGGGCGTGCCAAGTAAAATATTGGTGGGATAAAAGGTTCTTGCCGTGTTCTTGGTAATGTGAGTCGACAGAGATGGCAGCTTTTACGCTCCGATTCAGGGATCGAAGTGATTGTTGCTTATCTTGATCAGCGGTGGGCTGGCACGCTAGCTGTGAGAGCCAGTGGAAGAGATTAGATCTTAATTGTCAAACATTACAGTGTGATGGCAAACATGGAGGGAAGGAGAGACACTACTGTGCCTTGTAATAATCCTCTGCGGTGTTGACACTGACATCCCAGTTAAAATGCAACTGCAATCACTGAGGACGCTGTCATTCCTTCTCTTGTTACGTTAATGAGAGGGAACTTATTCCGTTGATATCAACTTACGGATGGCATGATGTTCTCCAAGCATGGGCACAAAGGCGTATGCCTCGCCGTCGGCAAGTTTCCACTGCGAGGCTTTTTTTTTTTTTTTTTCAGGAAATCTGAGCTTTGAGTTTTTCCTGACAAATGAAATGATCCAAACTTATGTCATGATTCCTCGGGTTACACCTCAGCCACTCGCAGGTCACCTGCAGTCATTCCTCCATGCAATCAGAGCCGAGTGTGGGGATGCACAGCAGCCAGGGGACGAAATAAATGGAAAAACATGGCAGAGGTTTGCAGAGTGGGATCCTTTCTGTCTGTGTTTATTTCAGTAAAAATTCCTCAGATATATTATAAAATACACATTCTAAAACAAAATCTGGAGTAGCAGTGAACAGAGGTATTATTTTTTTCTGTTTGGAATAATCCCACTGAGGAACTAGATACTACTACTGCTAGTACAGTTAGCACTCCTACAATTAGTTTTAGTATTTGATGAATAATTTCTTGTTGTTGAAGTTATTATGTTGACTTTTCTTTGTTTTAGTTTGCTCTATAGTAAGGTATAGTAAAGGTTTTGTTGGCTGACACGTACAGTTATGTTTGGATCTGAAAGATTTGTAAGTAAAATTACACGCATTCATTCATTCGTTCATTCAACATGTCTATACATTGGTCATGTATTCCTATATAACCTGAGACACTGTGGTATATGTCATATAACACATATGGATCTCAATTTTATTTCAAAATAGACGTAAGAGGTCTGGTATGTTTGGACATTAAGGGAAGACCTTGTTTATGTGTCTGTGAAAATGTAGAGCGATCACTTTGGAACTAGGTGAAGGTGGGGGAGAAAACTTTTGGAAGCAGAAGGGGAATCTAAATTAAACACAATATTTCATTGCACACTCTTTGGTAAACACAGGAAATAAGTGAGTGGTTGCTGCAGCCAGGAGGGCTCACCCCTGATATTCCTGTTTATCTTTGTTTTCCTTTCACGTGATAAGTCCGTCCTCTGGCCCACAAGCTGTTGTTTTAGCCATAAATGTCATTAATCACGGCAGCATTCAGCACTCCCCTCACATTAATAACACTACGTATTTATTTTTGAACCCTCTACTCTGTGTGTGTGTGTGTGTGTGTGTGCGTGCGCACCATGAAACAAAGCAGTTGGTCAGTAGTCATTAAAATGGTTAATTTTCACTCTTCTGTCTTTTGCAAGAAAAAAAATATTTTCTTTAAAATAAGCTTTTTCAACCTTGTGCTGATATGCAATCAAATTTAAATAAAATTAATGCAATAACATTGAATAAAGAGGCAGTAAAAAGAGGAAAAAAAAAATTAAATGAATTGATAAGTTAACATTATGAGATAAAAAATGTATAATATTTGATACAAAGCCAAAATTAAATTATGAAGTAATGAGTTTCTTTATTCTTATCTGTCTATTCTTATTCTAAAGTCTTTTCTTGGTGGAAATGGAAGCGGAGACATTAGGTAAAAGTTCTGAACTTATACAGATTGTTTTAGTTCATTTTGACAGTCACATTCCAGAGAAATAGATATACATAACTTTAATGATGATTGACATACAGTACGTGGGAGTTCAGACTGAAGTCAAGGAAGGAAAGAGAGAAAGTTTAGTGTGAGACAAGACGAGGGGTTGACAGACACACAGCGGGGGTGCATGAAGTGCAATTAACAGGAAATCTGATACGAGCCTTTTATTTACAGAATAAAACCCTGCGTCATTCTCGCGATCAGCAGCAAAACAAGCTCGCTCTAAGCAGCTTCCCTGCACAAACACTTGAATCATTATCACAAATATTTTTTCTCTCATACGAACTCAGGCAGAGGGCCAAGCCAGCATTATTCATCTCCCACGCAAACAGGAAATAGCCCCGGCATGCTCAAACTTTATCTCCGCATCAGCACCGCGCTCCTCGTTTTGCACTGACGATAATGGGGAGCCACATCTGAGCCCGCAACACGAGGTCTCGGCGGGGGCCGTCCGCGGAGGCTTGAAATCGCGTCTGGCGTGGCGGCGATGCTCCTGCTGGATGATTGCGACACGGCGGCGATGGCGCGCGTGTATTTTATTGTGTTTTTCCACTGACGCCTGATCCAACATTGAGACGGCAGATAAGACAGGGATCTCTCTGACTGCTAGCCTGGCTAATCTGCTTTGACAGCTGTGCGACGACACCAGGATTTAGTCGTTGCTCATGCAAATAGAGTGCATATGCTAATACCGGAGCTAATTGGTGGAAAGGGGCGGAGAGGAAGAGGAGGAGGATGAGAGGGCGGCGGAGGGGGGCGCTGCGGTGCGGCCTGTCACTCGGAAGTTAGCTGGATGAAGACGTGTGCCTGAGAGGCTTCCAGCAGCCTTCATTACACATGCGGAGGAGAGGGAGCACAGCGATAACGCCACTCTCTTCTGACTAATACAGATGGCAAATTTGTTGAGTCATTACATCGCTGCCACTCCAGGAGCATTTGAATCTCTTCCTCTCTGGATGTGATTAATGCTTTGTCATCTTTAATGCTAATACACTCGGAGAATGGCATGATTCTAAGTTAACTAGTGAGGCGATAGCTGCCATTAGCAGCACTGAGCCACCTCTATTACTGTTAGGGGAACTATCTGCAGCATAATGGCCTTTTTAGCAGTGATTATAATGCAGGTACACTTACCTCATGAGAAATAAGCTACGGCTAAATTAGCACGACTGCAAACCAGCACTGAGACCGCACTCGTTTTATATCATCTTCTCTCTGCAAATAAGAAATAAATAAATATAAATTTCATAAATATTTTGCCAATACGTGATGATTTCAGATTCCTTTCTGATATATTCATTACCTCTGCCAGTGAGGTCATGGGTTCATCATGGATCCCCCAGAAAACGTATCAGAGAAGTTAAATATAGTGAAGATCCAAGCAGAACTCTATTTATATTTGGTTTCAACTGGAAACTGTTGAACTTTGCTGACTTTAATTGATTCATCAGAGGATAATTAATGGGTAATGAGAGACATCAGGCGTGTTCAGAGGACAGATGTCTGTGAGTGTGTGTAATTTGGTGTAGATAAAAATAAAAATCTGGATCTTGTGAATTTTACTGTGGTTTCATAGCGAGTCTGTCTGGCCTGGAGCTACGCACATATGACCCGCTGACTCCCAACGCCAAGTTGTAACGCAACCCTAGACAAACAGGGCACCCCTTTCATTTGATACCAGATTTAAGAACTTGTAATGTATATTAACATGTACGAACATCGTGTGGCTTGGCGGCGGCACAGCTAGCGCTGTCCCTGTGTTCTTCAGGTTACCAGAGGTTTGTTTTTTAGCTGATGTTATGAAGAGCAGTCAGTCAAGGACCTTACAAACTCACATCGCTGATTCATAGTGGCGAAGTCGTCCTCCCCCAGCACCACTCACATTCCACATCAATATATAACCCAATATAATCAATTCCATTGTCGACTGTGTGCGTTCTAATTTGAACTCACTTTTTTAACTCACCATCTGTCACAGGCTCCTTTTTTTCGGAAGTACCACTCACCTTTGTTTTTAATTTGATCAGACTCCTTTGGCAAACAGCCTGCAGCCTGGGAAACATGGCTTTTCAAGTGGAGCCCACAGGAAGTGGAATACGCCAGCAGGGAGATAGAAGAAAGGGCTCACTTGAATTCAGAAATTCTCATAAATCTTTTTTTTCGTGTGGGCTTTTTTTTTCAGTATTTGCTGGAGGCTAATTCTTTCTTTGTTGATACATTTCTTTTGATAGATTCATTATGTTCGGAGAACTTGAAAGTTGTTCAATGTTTAATATTGCTGTTGGCCAAATTTTCCCACAGGGGTTAATGTGTCTTTCGTGGGCCTGGGGGGGGGGGGGGGGGGGGGGGGGGGGGGGGGGGGGGGGGGGGGGGCTACTCCGTGTGTGTGTACATGCTCCCTGCTTCTCAGATGGGGTCATAAAGCTCCTGAGTTTCTTTTGGCTCCTCTGTATTTGGGCACCTAGGGGCCTTTATTTGCAGCAACTCTTTAATATGTCCTAATTGCTTTACCTTTCTTATTTTTTTATGTTTAAAGAATGACTCTATTAACACTTGAACCACCAGGGGGCGCTGTATCCCTCACTCCTTAAACAGGTAAAATGAACTAGTTTTCAGATTGTTTTAAATTGAATGTGTGTGTCCGTGTGCAACACTATCTCCTTGAGGAGGAGGAACTTTTGTGGCTCAGTGTCACGCCCTCAGCCACAGCTGCTCAGGCTTGGCTGTTTGTTTCCTGCAAACAGACCCGGTTATCAGGCATTTTCAGACCATGGGATTCTATTTGCTCTGTACCTTCCCCATGAAGGTCGATCTCCTGTGCTCGCGTGTATCTGTGGAGGACACGTCCAGGCTTGGTGGATCCTTTTGCTGTCCCCTACAGGACACAAAACTAGGGGACACTTTTAGACGTCGATGGCAGCAAGATGCAGCAGCAGAGAGCCGTCCACTGTACACACACCACACAGAGATGGAGAGGTGTTGTAGTTATACTCCAAACAAGTTGAATACAAAACTTCTGCAGTGTTACTGTAGGCCTGTAAAAACTCCGTAGTAGTACTTTTTATATATTTATATACTTTTTATATTGTTTTCTTTGTGTTTGTTTAGACTTTAGGCATGAGACATGCACAAGTTAAAATGTCAACAGTTTTATTAAAACACCATTTTTTTCTATAGATTCCATTATTTGAGGTAGATTTTTATCCAAAGACAAAATAAGAATGATCACCTTTTTAAACAGCAGGCTACATTCAGATCAGTACCGATGATCCTGAGTCTGACTCTGTCATGGGTTGTTTTGGAGCCAGTTCTCGTCTTATGTGTAAATTCTTGCCCAATCAATGCCACCGATGTTTCTTCTTATAAAAAAAGTCCTTCAGTCATTTAGTTCTAATGTTATGCAAACCACCAGATTCACAGTTTTCCCCAGGAACGGGCTTGGACTCCAGGGTGACTCTGTCCTTCACGGCCCTACATTATCTGAACACGCTACACGCTGATGTGCGCTTGCTGCCAGGTTCTTCCTCTGTGGCTAATTCAGTGAAATGTGCTATACATTTCCCAATTATTACCACCCTATTTTTCTAATTTCTTGGGTAAAAACCGTGACATTCGAATGGTACCGCGGCCCCCCTGAACCCTGTGTGCTGCGGCCCACCAGCGGCTCAGCCTGTGAGCCGATCAAAGGACAAACTGTCTTGGCACTGTCTGACTTCCTGGGCTCACATTTCCACATAACCAAACTGCTTGTAATTAGGATGTGGGCCGGGGGACAAGGAGCAAAGAACAAGAGCTGGAGTAGAACAAAAAAGAAAAAAAAAATAATAATATGATCCAGGCTGGAGCTTAGTTTGCATGTGACCACACAGACATAGTATAAAGACATGAATATATGCTTACTTAGTCTATTATTTATTATATATTGTTCTCTCACTGGCACACACACACACACAGCCATATATGTAGATATATACAGTATATAGCGTCTTGACCAAGACCACACAGACCTGGGTCCTCCAGAGGCCTGGCCCTGGGCTGCCCTGACTGGCTGCTGGATGAGCCACAGAGAAGCGTCTGGGGTCAGAGTTGAAGTCAGAGCTGTATTACTGGCAGCAGAGGCGGTGTTGACTGGCAAGGAGGAAACACCACGGCTCCAGCCCTCGCCCCTCAGGGATTGCTGGGGTCAAGGACTACATCTAGTCTGGCTCCATTGGACATCAATGAACGCGCGTCTGAGCTTGTGGTGCAGTCGGACTGCATCGGCAGACTTGGGAAAACCTTGGTTTTATCAAGTCTCACACCCGTTTAATATCTTACGTGCGCCGTGTTCATGTATCTTAACAAACTTTGCTGTTAGAGCTCGCAGCTTTAGGAACAGGAGAAGTGAGTCCAATCAGATTCCGCACTTTAATACTATCTGCTCGAATGTTTCAACAAATCCGTGACCTATAATTCCAATTAAATTTCAATTAGCGGTCAAAGTCAGCCGTGTAAAATTGGAAACACGCACCCGCTCTCGCACAGACATGCAAAATAACAACATGTCAACACAAACCACAGTAGTGCTGATTTATTTTATTTCCACCAACCCATTGTGGGCCCAATCTTCACAAGTCACATTTTAGAGGGGCACTCACCCCTCTCAAGTTTTTTTTTGAGCATTTGATGGACTGGGCCGAAAATGTCTCAAAAAATAACAAATATGACTCAGTGGCTGGAGACAGCCTGCTGCCTTTCTTCCTCCGTCCAATTGCCATGTGCTGCAGATATTTGAGATACATTTTTATTCTCAGGTAGCTGCACAAATGCCAGTCCATGTCTTGACTTCATAATGTCACAGTCTGTGTGTGAGTTGTGTGGCGCTCGCTTCACATTTAAACACAGGCTACAGCCGGTGAAATGATGGAACGTACCATTTGTTCTGGTTTGGAACTGTTATCAGTAGATAACAGTTAATAATCGAAGACGATTATGTCACTGTTTGCGTTTGTGTGGAGAAACATTTGACTCAAAAGAAAGGGCCTTGATGAGAGATGTGATGAGTTTGCATGTTCTCCCCCTGCTTGCTTGGGTTTCCTGCAGGTACTCCGGTTTCCTTTCACAGTCCAAAAACATGTCAGCTTAATTGGTCAGTCGAAGGTACACTGCCCTTAGCTGTGAGTGGTTGTCCAGGGTGTGCCCGCCTCTCACCCAGTGACAGCTGGGATTGGCTCCAGCACAACTAACCTTTAAATAAACAGGTGCCCAGTGCTCGGTGGTAGCAACAACTCTAATGACAGCTGTTTTTCCCTTTCTGCTTTGAATTAACAGTTGAACAGCTTTTTGTGCGGCAGCGGTGGTTCTGCCTCTGGGGTCTGTGGTCGAGTCCCGCAGCAGGCCTTTACTGGCTGCAGCTCGGTTATTGGAGGTCACCTTGTTTAGAAACAAGAATGCGACCATCATCACCACAGCCCATTTCAAAGAGGCAGGTTTACAACTGGCACTGCGCAGCCATAAAAGTAAAGGGGGTAGCAAATCAGGAACTGACACCATAACATCTCTAACATCTTTATGTGGGCGTGTGACTTCCCGCTGAACCAGACTCACTGAAGACCGGAATATTTAACAGCTGGGATTATAATCCATCGTCATCATGGTGGTATAACAGTGGCCGATCAGTGATAGTAAGTGACGGAGCAGCGCACTCACGACTTGTTTACAGGGCACATGATGTTTTATGTGCAACACATGTAGTACGAGGCTTTTAAAAGAAACTGTTTTACTGTCCTGCAGCTGCACGAGTCCCCAGTAAATCTCAGTTCCATATAAGTCTCTCACCAGCCGCAGCCCGCTGCCATGACACGTTTTGCATTGGAGTGCTCAGCTGTGAGTGCATTGCATGAGCTTTTTTATCCCAGCCTTTAAAACGCGAAGCCAATACTAAATGAATCGGACGCACTGGGATTTGACAGCACCCGCGTGACATATCTGATTTACCTCCCCACAGTGAATGGAGAGAGGCTCGTGCGGCGCCGTCACGAGTTTCACACGGCACATCTATGCATTTTTGATGGCTCAACCCCGAATCACATTGTCACTGTAAATCCCCGAGGGCATTATGTGTAATTGCACATCCAGGAATTGACTATGATATGCAAATATCTCGGTGATGAACGGGTGATTGCGGCAGAATTTCCTGAAGAAAGAAAGAAATAAATAAACCAGGAGCGGAAAAAAAAAAAAAAAACAACCCAAATCCTGTGAGTGGGAACACAGACTTGATTAAAACTCCGGTCGATATTCAAATCAGTTCATTCTCAGTCTCAGTCACGTTCAGCGTTTGTGTACCACAGATTATAATAGGTGTGTGCTAAAACGGGGATGCAAATCTCATTATTTGAGTGTATTTGAGAGCATACTGTATCAGTCGTGGTGCGGTAATCACGCTCGCAGCAGCACCCTGGGACGGTCTGATCATGTTAATCGCTGCGTGGTTTTTTGAATATGTACATATTTTAACATGTTAATCTATCTGACAGACCAAACATAACGCTGACAGGGCCTCTTCCCCTCGGTGCTCTGCAGGCCAAGCCTGATGGCATGCGTGCTCTGCTCCGTCAAAAACCTGAAACATAAATAAATCATTTAATCCACTATATATTCCAGCATCATTGTCTAAATAGTTACAAATCCGCGCTGTGCCACGACACACCCCACCCCCCCTTCCTGCACGTCTGCCAAGCATTTCCGTTGCGTCGGCGCTCCAGCTGCTATAGGTGACGGAACGCGTCAGAAAGGTAGCGAATTTGTCTTAATTTTGCCGCTCTGATCTCGGTGGTTCTCCCCAGGGAAACCTGAAGCAGTTTCTGGCTAAACAACACTTTTTTTTTTTTTTTTTTTTGTGCTTTTCACTTCCAGCCTGTGGAAAGTGTTCCATCTGCGGCGGTTGTCAGGTAACCGTGCCGACACATCTGTGGCTGCTTTAGGAGCGGTGCAGCTGTGACCTCTGGTTTGATGTGCAAAAAGAAAACATCTAATATGGCATCCGCCATCTGCAGGCGAGCAGGGAGAGAAGGGGGGAAAACGGGGAAAAGGAGAGAGAGAGAGAGAGAGAGAGAGAGGGTGGGTGGAGGGGTAGAAGAGAGAGAATTTGGAAATCCGTGCTATTTGTTCTCCGTGTCAGTCCCTGCACTGGAAGGGAAAACACTGTATTTGTTTTGCTCTCGTGCATTGGCTGCCTCCACTTTCCCTGCGCTGACACGGAAACTTAGACAAGATAAACAAAATCCTGCGGCTGTTTCACCGATATTAAATGACATATTTTATTTATTTTATTTAGTTAGGACATGGGAACTCTTTTTATTAGCAGCTGTTGCATATAAATTTTAATTTAGAACAATCTACTGTATCTGAAATGACTCCGAGTTCATTACAAATTGAGTGAGCGCAGATTGTTTTAGTGGCGTCTTGATAACGCGATTGATGCGATGTTCACGTCTCCAGATTAGAGGAGACATTGTTTACGGCTCGTGTGACATACGAGATGTTGAGCAAACAGAAATGACACATGCCAGTGTTATTTATTTATTTCTGTTTGAGCTGCGTTTGAAGGATAGAGCTGTTATCTCTGTGCATGTGAACCCGCCGCGCTAAATGCACATGCTCGTGGAATGTACATTTGTTTTGGATTCGAGATGACGCCAGGGAGCAGAGACAAGGTCTGAACCTTTGGATGTATGGGCTCCCTGCTGGGCTCCTATGTGTTTGCATTGCAGTGGCTGAGAGTTGATCTGAAGGGGGCTGTCAGGTAGAGTCCCTGTGGTACTGCCTCTTACATAGCAATGGGATGAACACACCAGCAGGAACATGTGCGTGAGAGCGAGTGTGTGTGTGTGTGTTGTTTTGTGGGCCTGCTTTTTAGGTGGAAGGGAGAATGAAAGGTCGGGATTGGGGTTTGAGTTGAGACCAGACACCCTGTGGTGCTGGCGTCAGAGTGGTACTGAGCTACTAACACACACTGTGTTGGTCAACAGCAGACAGCCGAGGGTTCAGGGTCCACACATTTTAATATAAACTAAGTGCAGAACACAAATCCAGATTTAGGGAATAAAGCAAAAAGCTCATTTGTCCCGACCACACTTTTTGGACCTGGGCACGCTAATGACCAGCTGAACGGCTTTAGCAGATGTGCCAAAATAATATTCCATTAACAGCATATGTTGGAAACTCCTTGTATTTCAGCTGTGAATTAGCTGCGGGAATTGCTTTATAATAACCCTGCATGTATATAAAAAGGGTTTTAATAAAGCAGGGTCTGCTTTTTCCAGTGCTGGCAATAAAATCCATTTTATATCCAGATTGGCTCAAGATGTGATTGGAACTTGATGTAATTGACACCTGGTCTAAATCCCTTCTGATCGCTGTCTCCTGCTCGCGTTACGTCCTGGTACGTCTTGCTGGTGCAAACAACCAAACAGGACAGAGCAGAAGAACAATGGCGTTATGCCACGCTGTTTAGTTTGATTGCTTTTTGCTGCTCGCCGCCTCACTGCTGGTTCTTCGCTGGTTTGGAGCAGGTCTGTGTATTATGTGTACTCACGGAATTAGTATGCAGATTGACATAAAGTACAAATGGAGCATCGAGGTTACTGCAAAACTTGCTGCTGGTTATTGGCTGTGTGACCATTCCTGGAGCCGTGTGTTGGATAAATAAGAAAAGTGTTGGATGGTAGGTTTAATTTGATAGTCCAGCCCGCTGGCCTTAGTACAGCTAGATAAAGCAGAATAAATATCGTTGAATTAGATTGCTAGCTCCTACTGACGACCAAACACAGACTGTATATCAAGCTGGATGAAGTGGTGGGTCCCAAAAAGTGAAACTAAAGCATCTTGATCGCTGGTGGGAGAAGTCAGTATAGATTTTACTTTCTCAATGTTGGCAGAGAGGACAGGGAGCAAACTAAGAATGTTGACTAGGTATTTATTTATTATTTACTAAATGAAGGTTTTATTGTATTATTTGATGCTACAAATGGGATGAAGTGTCATGATTGACAGCTGAGACTGATTCAGGATAAGTAAAGCACATCAATCACAGTCATCCTTCACCCCTGAACACTGCGGCTGACGCTGGCTCCAAATGAGTAAAACGGCAGCGCGCCAATCTGATATTTTGGAGAGGGGGGGGGCGGAACATACAGAGGTTGAGGTGACACTGATAAAACCTGCTTTAGCAAATTCCTGTCTCCGCTGTCGATGCAAGGCATTGTTTTTTTTTTTTTTTTAACAGCAGCCTTGTTGGTGACATTGAACAGACAGCAGCAATATTATGAATTAGTCACACTCTAATGACAGGAACATGTGAGTCATGGTGACTGCTCGTGTGGAGGCGTCATTTCCGTTGAATGTGAGGATACTGTGACATTTCCTTTTGATATCCCATTGTGTCGTGTCAGCCCCGCTCATCGTCTGTATTCTATTCAGCTCACTCTCCCTCACAGAGTCGTTTTTATACGGCAGAATGTTTCGCCACAATGACAGGCGAGTCTGGAGGAAGGAACGTGCAGCAAATGAAATGGGATTGAACGGGCGGATGTTCTGAAGTCATTATTGGCACCTGTTCATGGCCGACGTACAGCAGAGGGAACTTTTGACTTGTCCCTCAGACTGGGGATTAACGGAAGCCCATCATGAGCTTCCACTCAGTGTTTCCCAGCCTCCAGTGTGAGGGCAGGCCTCCACTCCAAGGATAAGGAAGCTAGTTAACAACTGACCCCAGTCCAGGTTCCCTTTAGCCGGACCGCCCCACACGCCGCTGCGTCTTCAATCTTGATAGATAATGACCACTGGACATCTGTCCAAATCTGTGAGGTCACTGTGAAATTTACAGAACATGAGCTGAATTGAACATCTGGAAACAGTGTGGATCCCCGACTGTAATGACCTCACAGGCTTAGCCACTCATTCATTCAGTTTATTCACTGTTTTAATTATTGACATCGCTGGTTTGATGGATCCAGGCAAAAACAGAACAAATCTCATGCTTGCACGGGAGCAGATGGCGACATGGTTGAAATAGACACCTGGGTTAAAATGTAAATAACGTAAAGTAAGGTTTAGGGTGGACGGTGTTTCTTGTCCTTTTGTTGTGTCCACCAGTGTGGGCTGGATGTCCACTGCTATTTTGACTTGATCTATTATTTTTCCCATTTAACTGCTAATTATTTAATTATCTGAGACATGAATACTAATGAAAATTGCAATTGTTATCTTTTTTGGAAAATTAAATTATATAATTTGCAGATTTGACTCATTTGATAAATCACACATTCCTGCAATTAAACCGCTGGTGGTCCAGGAGGCTTGATTATAGAACACTGAATAAAACTGTTTGCAGCCTGAACACTACAGGAAAGCTGGTCTCTGTTTGCTGCTACACCGAAAATGATTTCTTAATGAGTCCAAGTCTTCGCTGCAGGAACAGGCTGGCGTCTGGCGGCCGATATTTCCCCTGCCAGAGAGTTCAGTCCTGGTCCAGTGTGGCAGGAAAGTTTATGACCGTGGTCAATAACCAAGATATTTCATATCTGGACAACAGTAATGGACGGGCTTATACATTTGGAATATACAACACATTTACCTCAATGGAAGTGCTGTGTGTTTCGCTCTTTTAAGAAAAGGGAGTCGGTAATGAGGATCGTATCCTTGGTTGATTTTTCAAGAACAGGTCGGGACACAGCGATCCGTCTTGTGTCCTGTTTGTTGGCCCGGCGCACTAACTATCTCGTGGCTCCTGAGCTTTCACTCCGGTCTGCCGTGTCACCTTGAGCCACAGAAAGAATTGTGCGTTGGTCAGCCAGAGAAAATTCCTTGGCGTGCTAGGACACACGCCGTCCACCGCAGCACCAAGGTGAGAAGGCTCACCCCTGACAGAGGGCGATAACTCAGGGGATTACGGCAGAACGACGGCGGGGAGGCTGGAGGGGTGGATGAGAAAGAACTGTGACAGTGGGGAGGCCGTGCTCTGTGCGGAGGATGGTTTCCATCCATTGACATCAGGGTTATAGATGGAGCTATAAGCATAATCCTCGTCTGAGGAGGCCAGCACATTATTGCTACTGAGGCAAATACCTAAATCATTCTGCAGTCAAAGTTTTTTGGGGGTCACAAGTAAAGCCCAAGGTAAATTCAGTGGATGTGATATTTAGCACAGTTTTATATACACTCCCTGCTTGGTATTCCTCAGACACTGGTTAGGGTGAAATTCAATGTGAGAAAAAAAGACTCAGGTCAAGGCCTAAAGAGATTAAACCAATTGACAGAATCTCTCCTCCCACATCCTCAGTGAGTTGTAAGACGTTTTAGAAGGAACCCTCTTTGAATTCATGTTTAATTCAGTGAGCATATAAAAGTACCTTTTGTGTCTTTCCTTTAACTGGTTCAACATATGAGGTATTTAAGAGTAGGAGTGTAAAAATCAACCTGATAAATACATTACACAACTAAAGGTATTATTGTGAGCTGATGCTGTTTAATCTGAATGGACCATTCAGTTCGTTTTCAGGGTCATAAATGTATTTCCAATCTGGTTTCAAATGTATTCAAACAATGTTATTATCATTATAACGAACAGGCAAAACTTATCTGACGTGCATATTTCTCCTGTATTCAACTGCTGTTGCATTGCAACTGCAACATCCACTTCCAAACATCGCACCACTCTCCAGAGGGGTCAGGTGAGGGGGGTAGCTGGCTGGGGGGCAGGACGTAGCAGGACGTGTCCATTCTGCAGAGGAGAGGGTACGTTCGCGATCTTAAACGCAGCCCCTCAAAGCTTCGGTGCTGCAGCAGCTCGAAAGAGGAGGTGGAAGAAACGGCTTCATTTCTACAGTAGAAAGTCTAAAACAGCAGTAAATATAATGACGTGTCATCTGTTGAGTATCACGAGACAAGTGCTTCATTAGAGTTCGTTATTTGCACTGACATTGTCTCGAAACGCTCCACCGCCTCTGGTGTAAATGTTAAAAAACACAATTTAAAATGTGAGCAGCAAAGACCGTGTTCTTTGCTGCCAGTCCCTGCTGGAAAAAAAAAAATATATATATGTAATTTTTTTCCCTGCCGACAGTCAAGTTCTATTTATTTTCCTGCAGTGTCCAGTTTTAACCGTGGAGATTTAGTCCCCCGGACAACAGGAGCCACTCCTCCCCCCAGCCGAGTCCACTGGGCTGACATTTTAGCGTGCTTACAAATGTGTCAAAATAGGTTTCTCACTAATGTGGGAACACAATATGGCATGCACTGTCACAGCCACAGGTCATGAGCAAACGTTTTAAAAAGAAAGTAAACATTTTCTCTTTACAAAACAAGTTGTTTCCAGTTCCACTTCATTTTCAGGAATTTACCTCCAGTGGGAAAATATATAATCTGTCTTTGTATATCCTTTGAATCTGGTATATTTTTGTCAGTTCCTCCCTCCATTTCTATATCTTCTTTCTCTTGTGAATTTAATGTCACATTTTCAAAATAAAAAGACTTTAAAGAAAGACAAATAAAAAAAAAACAACAACATGCCCTTAAATGCCCCAACAACTGTAATATGGATGATAAATAGCAGGGATTAATCAATATATTAAATTTGAGGATAAAGTGATGTTTTTCTTTGTATTTGCTTCTGCATTGATTTATTTTAATTTAATTCCATTTCATTTTCCATTCAAGCTATTATAAAAACAACTCTAATCTAAATTAATTATTGCATTTTTATCCCTTTCCCCCTTACTTATGTCTGTATATTCTTTTTTATATCTTTTTTAAAATTACTGCCTCATTGTGCAAATCTACAGTCATTCAAAATGGAAAAATATGCAACGTTTGTCCTATTGGTTGACGGCCACCACAGTCATAGTTCCACTATACTCTCCCACACTGACGGCCAACAGCTTGACAGTGAACTGCTCCCTCTTCTTCACGTTGTGGGATTGGAAGAGTGCAGTAGGTTATCCATGTCATTATCGCAAAAACACATCTGTCTACTTGTTCTATTTCATTGGGGAGCAGCTTGATGTCGACCGCCTGCTGAGTCAGAGCGGGCAGGCTGGAGGATGTGGGGAAGATGAAGGCGAGAAAGAGGGGGGAAAAAAGGGAGGTCTTGGAGGAAGACCGAACATTTGATTTTTCTGTGTCGGGCCTCCTCTGAGCCGTTGGGTCTCTTCCCGGCCTCGACCCTCCTCTGATGCTCTCTCCTCCCAGCGTGCTGCGAATAAAACAAGTAAACACTGAATGTGGATGTGCAGTCCACTGACCCAGCAGCACATATATGGAGCAGGAGCACACACTGGCTGGGAACTCTCCATGATTTATACGCAATCAGATCTTTCCAGCTATTGTTCTAAATCCCATTAAAAGCAAAAACGGGAAGACACACAAACATCTGAAGGCCAGTGCAAACATGTTCACCTGCTTTTTTTTATAGCAAGATGTCCAACAGTGCAGCGATGCTAATCCCTCCAGCTGCTGCCATGCTGCTACGGGAACAAGCCCAGACCATGATTGGGATTTTCTCCTACCACCAATGTGAGACTGCTGTTGGTAAATTAGTTCAGAATTGATAGATGGGAAACCAAATTAAAAGAAGAATATTGATTTATATCATCTAATATGAATAATGTATTCCCTTCATTCATTCTTCATATTATTGTGGCACATCATAGTTTATTAATTTGTTCACTCAGTCAGTTATTATTTGTTAATTTAGATAATATGAATTCATATTGCATAAATTAAATATTGTTGAGTTTTGACAGTTTTGGTTCTCCCTACCTGCTGAGTGATTCGTCTCATGTCTGATCGCTGCTGAGTCGCCCCACTGAGATTTCTACAGATTTGTGTCATAGGAGGAAAAATAATATTGCTTATTAATAAAAGTAACCTGAATAATGAAAGTTATTTGGTGACACCTTTACAAAAAAAACCCAAACAAACTTCAAACCAAATCTATTATTAGCATCAGTCAACAATGATATGAAAACATTAGCAAAGGCACAAAATGAGGAAAAAACTTTTTCTGCTTTCAACCAAACTCTGTGAACCAGAAGTGGTCCCCTGTTAATGTTCTGGTTTGTTACCTTCAATTAATTCTTAAGGGCTCATTTTTTAATGTTGTGCACGGAATAAATTGTATTCATGTTCACTCGCCGAGGTGGAGGCTGAAGTCTCAGAGGGGGACATCACAGATTTCGGGCACAACAAAAGCAAGATGTCTACATGACCAGAATTACAATGTCACATATTTCTGTATTTTTCTACCTCCCACTTGGTTCTGTGTCACCTGACTTGAACTCACGCTCACCAGAACCCTCATAGAAACATACGACGGGAGCAGTTTAATCTGCACAGAGCTACTCAGTGCAGCATTAGCATTCACTCACTCATACACATTCATTCAATGCGCAGCACTCTGTTATACATCATTCATGATGTCAGAACAGCCATTAGAGGCTATTTAGTATCATGCCCAAGCCAAAGGGGTGGATGGGGATCGAGCCGCTGACCTTCTACTGTGCACAGTGCAGCCCAGGGTTGATATTCCTGAAGCCAGAGTCGAGGGCACATCCACCAGTGGCACTGAACGCCACCGTGTCTTCGTAAGAAAAGGAACAGGTATCAATAGCTGAGAGCAGTGAAATAGAACAAAGGTTGGATTTAGAAAAAAAAGACATTTCAAAGGGGAGAGAGGGAAGGAGACATTCTACAAGACATTCAAAGGAAATAAACACCAACTTAATAGAATGTTCCTCCCTGTTCTGCCTTTTACAAGACCTGTGCTCCAGAGGGGCATTTGTCCATCATCTGCAGACCCACAACTGCCAGTAAATCCTAGACAAGCTTTTCCTGCTGTCTGACACAGGCAGCACAGAAAGAGAGATGTTTTACAGTAAAACCACAACCGTGTAAAAGATCCCTCAGATTCCCTTGGGCTGCGCGGCTGGAACAATGCCGTCTCTTTCCTCCGTGGACCTGGAAATACAGAGATCTTCACAGCGTGGCCATCGCACGAGCACATGTGCAGGGTAGCTTTCAGGGGCGATAAGCTCTGACGACTCTCACAGGGGCCATATTGCAGCCAGATGTGATGGGTTCCGATCCTCAGCTCCTCTTAAAACAGGAGATAATGCAGGTTTTGTTTTGATCCAAGAAGAACATGAAAGGACAAAAGTCTGTTTATAGAAACTGCTAAAGGATACATGGTGGGGCTGAGTGTTTTTGTCGGGATCCCTGTTGTTCAGAAGTCTAGATCAACCCACCAATGTATTTTTAAACCGAGGTCCAAAATCAAAGCCAACAGCAGGTTCAGAAATTGTCATTTCACAACAACATGAGCAAAAAAACAAACACGATCCTGTCATGTGTTTCAAGTTAAAAGTAACAAGGAACAGACATCGTGGTCAGAGTTCAAAACAGCTGACCCCGCAGTGTCTTTAATGTACTCCACAGGAAGCTCTGCTCTCCCAGCTGGACTTGGCAGGCGAAGGGAATGATGAAAATTTGGACAGTACAATAGATTTTGGAGGAAATAAAGAGAGGCGATGTGAGCCGGTATTTCTTCCCCCAAGCAGAGCGGAGCAGGGATTAAGGATTTCCAAAAAGGAGGACAGGACGGTAAAAGAGATGGTGATTTGATGAAAGTAGAGTGAAAAAGGGAAAGTGATGCAGTGTCTTTGTTTCATCTCAGATCAGTTATGGCCCCTGAAAAACCTCTAAAAGAGACGAGGGAAGGAGGCGGAGGTCAGGCCGGGGAGTGTGTGCTGACTAAGCCGTTTGAAAGGTTGTGTTATGAACTCGTTGTTAACCTCTGCATCCTGTAGGGAGGAGGACAGGGGCCTGGGAATCATGTTGCAGCCCAAAGAGAGGCTCTTATCCAGCCATAATTCAACAGGAGACAGCCAAGTTTCTTCGCTATCAGATAGCCTCAGGGTCAGACGCTACTCCCCACTTCTTTCGAGATGGTCTCTCCTCCTTCCTTGCTGATTACATTACACTTTTTAAAAAGATAATATCCTTAATCCATCTTTTTCACTCTTATCTTCACGCGCACAGCTGGGGCTTGCACAACAAACCTAGCGGACGAGTGTTATGATTTGGGAAATCTGGGCCAGCGTTGATTGGGTTGGAAGGAAATAGTAGCAGGCCGGGTGTCAGACCCCCCTCAGGTGTCGAGACAGTGGTGGTTGTCAGGGTTATTACCAGCAGAAATGCTAACAAGCATATCAGAGCACCCGGAGAGCTCGATAGCAGCGATATAAATAACTCTGCAGCCCTCGTGTTTTTTCCGAGCCACATTAGTTTTGGCCTCTATTGATACTGTCACCGCATCAGAACTGAATCAATAGTCCGTCCGCTGCAATGGATGGATTAGAAAACAAATCAAGGAAGATATTCCAGGCAAGTCGAATTGTTTGAGAGTGTTCAGTAGGTAAGTGCGGGGTGCTCAGCAGTCCTTTTCATGTTAAGAGGCGGACACTGAATATTTGTTTGAAGCCGACGCTTGAGTAGACATCTGCTACCATCAAACTGAAGAGTCTGTCTGATGCCTCCAACATCAAAAACACCTCTTCAGTGCATTTATATTCCGCCTGCCAGGGGCCATATCCAGCTGATGCTTGACTCGATTTTCAGCCGCGGTTCTCGTCAAAACTGTTTTTATCGTCACGAGTGCGTATATTTTTGGAGATTTCCGCTGTGACACTCGTCTTTAACCAACCAGACCAATCACCTGCAGGCAGTCGTCGCTGGGTGGTGGGATGAATACAATTCCTGCTCTGTATTGCTGGACCATTCTCGTCCTTTGACGTCCCACATTTAAATACCACACGTAGCGAATGGTATATACTGTGCAAACCTGACTAATGTTGAATTATTAAGAGCTTAATAGTGCATGTCATTACTTTTTACACTGGTGACATTTCCCCGACGGCCAGTTTAACGCCATTTGTCATCAGTGATGGGATTTCATTACTTAAACAAGACTAATGGGGATTTCAGATCAAAAGGGAATTTTCATTTTGGGGTTGCAGCCACTCAAGGATTTTTGGAAAGTAGCTAATGCTAGAGCTGGGATCAAAACCATACCCCTTCATTGTGTTTTAGTGACCAACGTTTGGGTCCGGATTTGATGACCCTTTACACAGAGGTGATCCTGTTGGTCCAACTTGGGTCAGGGCAAAGACTTTAAGACTTTAAAACGTGATTTGTCTTCCATCCTCCCTCTTGCCACAGTAATTTACAGTTTCAGCCTCCCAGTAACCATCCGGGGAAAACAAACATTGGCTTTTTAATTTCAGTGTAACTGAATGTACGTTTGTTGCCCCCTCCCTCGCATCCCTGAGTAATGAATGAGACACCTCAGTGGTACCTGATGCCCTCTCCCACCTCATCCACTTTCACCGTGAGTCACCGCCTCAGCTCCTGTCCTCCCTACCTGTCATCGTGGCTGAAAATAAAGGCAAAGAAACACATACACCCCTCTTGACTGAAAATATGCTTGGAGAAGCCCACGCACCATTACTGTAAAGCACTCTGATGTATCTCATCCCTCATGCTGCCTCCGTTAGCGATCCCAACTTCTCTCTCGGCCCCATTCACACACATCTGTCTGGACGTTCAACATTTGCAACTTAGCCGGAACACCTGTGTATTTCAACCTCCTTGCTTCAGATGATCTGTCGCTGGAGCTCTTGTGGTGTGTGTGAATGTGTCCCTTATGCTGCAGGAACTGGTGAGAGGCAGATTTAAAAAAATATCCTGAAATTCAAAGCAGCATATAACAAGATAGATGGAAAAAAAAATCCTCTGGCTCCTCCAATCTCCATAATGCAAATCTTCATGACACACTTCCTGCCTTTAAGACTCGTACTGCCTGTTTGTATCTGTTGAAAATGGAAGTCTCAGGCTGAAGATGACTGGGATCACAAGCACTTTCAGACATGAACCCCCTCATGTAACTGTGATGGCAGTTTAATCCCAACAAGTGCCTAAGTCACTTACACGTAAGTGGTTAGTCGGCCGAGCCAATATTAACATTTCCATGATCACTTTATCTCTGCTCCAGTGTGAACTGAATGCTGTCAGATTAATATGAAATATTAAATGTGTGTCTTATTAAAGAAATTCTACTGCAAATGATCATTCGACAACTTCAGAGCAGCAGGAATTAAGTATATACTAGACTTTTTACGTGACAGCCATGAGGGAGTGCTGCACATACATGACACTTTTCCCATTAATGAAAAAAAGACAAGGATGTCTCTGTTAAGTAGTGACATTAATTGCATACAAAAATTAATATCATGTCAACATATAACAAAGAGCTAAAATGTGATATGAGGAATTATTTATTTATGTATTTATTGCTGATGCAGTTTGTTCATCAGTGTCTCAAGTCAGAAGCTGAAGGCTCCTTTTCAACGCTGCTGACCCTTCATCACTAAGAAAAAAAAACAACAAAATAATAATAATAAGTAAATATCAAATATAATTATATTTCACAGTCACTGACTCTGTGCTTCTTATCTATAGTGACAAAACCGGTAACGGTGCTAGCAAGTGATGTGTTATCCTTTCAGCTCTGTCAGCAGTAGGGTTAGGACGAGCTGTGCCGTCAGCCAACAGATCCACTGTAGGGCATCTCATTGCGGGTCGGCCTTGGCTGTCTGATTAGTTCTCCTCTGACTGGAGACACAGAGTTTGTGCTTCTCTTCTTTTGTTTTGATTAATTCTCAGTGATATTCTGCCAGAAACAAGTGACCTGTGCAATTAGCGTTTGGCCAGGTCCACTCCCTGAAGGTTTGAAGTAATGAACCCACTTTTTGCAAATGGTGTTAAGGTTAAGCTTTGTTTTCCTTCTCTCTTTCATGCAAAGAATTCCGTTTATCAGTATATAATCAATCACGATGAACTATAGGCTGCTGCACCACAACATACCTCAGGCAGACCAGATGCTGCCCCGGGTCAATTGGATCCTGGTTTGTCTCTCTGCAGGACCGCCGGCCTCCTGAAACATGTCCTGAACAGTCAAACACTTTTTTGTACTTTGGAAACATTGATACTGATGCCTTTATTTGTCTATCTATTGATTCAAACACACACTAAACAACCCCACTAAAAGTATGCAGTGAAATTCAGTATTTCCTCTTCTTTTCATCTCAAATGAAAATGAACTAGATTTAAGACACATTTGTCTGAGGAACAAAAGAACAGTGTTTTCCCTCCGAAAGATGACGGAGGACGGAGCACTCAGGGCTTCAGGATTTGGAAAACTTGTTGCAGAGAGTTTACAAGTGTTTTTGTACTGTATTTCCCACACAATATTGATTCACTATTGGCTCACTTTTATCTTTTCACCCCCACGTGGAGGTTGTGCTGGTTTTTTTTTTCTTGAGTTTGTTTGCCTCAAAGCCAAATTACACAACAACTACTTCACAGTTTTCCATAAAACTTGGTGAAGAGTTGGAACGTGAGCCAAGAAAGAGCCCCTTTATTATTATTATTAATTTAGGTGCAGATCTGAACAAAGAATCTTTGTTATTGTGAGTTGGCTGTTTTATTGACATCATCTTTTATGAATAATTCTGCATCATCAGTCAGACATATTTGGAGGATCGATGTGTGCAGTTCGATGCGGGTCCAAATGTTTCGTCGGCTTCTGTCATCTGCTGTACATAGTGAATCCTATAGCAGCAGGGACTCCTCAGTTTACATGAATCTTCAGTCGTTATAAAACTATGTCCAAACGAACATGACTGATTTGGTGTGGAATGCAAAGGGACGGTGAACCTCAGCGGAGGCATGTGCTCTAATGAGCCCCGGTCCAGCTGAATAATGGTTTCTGCTCTTAAAACTTTAGTTTTGCTTCATTACAATTTGTGACTCAGATCAGATAAAAAGCATTCTTCCTCTCTCTTTGTTGTGTTTTGAGCGTGTCCTGTTCATGAAGCACTTCTGCTGCAGCATTTATTCTTCCTCCCCCTCTCATTCAGAAGGGACATAAATTTCCTCTCTTGATCCATGAGTGGTTTCAGAGGTAAAGGGAAGGGGAAAAACACGGTGCTGTGTGAGTTCTGCTCTTCTTTTATTTACATCAGCGTGTCAGAGGTCGCTGCGCTAATTCAGCTGGTTCCAGTGTTCCTGGGCGGAGAGTAAATCACTTCAGTTTGGGTTAAACATCCATTACCAAAGCCTGCTGGCCTCAAGGTTTGAAATTGTTTACACACTTGCCCAAACTTATCACAAGGGCCGGTGCTTGTCCTTTGCCTGGAGACCTTCTCAGGCTTGAGAGGATGTAGTCACTTCCATGTGGGAACTCCCTGCAGCCTCTGACTTTCTAATTGCACATTGTGAGCTACTGTACAATGATAAGAACAGGCCGAGTGCAATTATACGTTTTCATGTGCGTGTCAGTCTTTATTTGCTCATTAGGAGAGGCCCTGTTTATTTCCTCTGGAGTTGGAATGTTCTCTCTGTGTCTTTGTGTAGAGGCATGCACATTGGATTGAGGTTGTTTGTCTGTAGGTGTGATCGTGAGGTTAATGAATTTCTGTACATTGGCCCCTGTGATTCCCTGATGACCCCAATTTAAACCACCACCAGATGGATTTCTATGAAACAGTTTATTGATGTTCATAGTCCCTGGAGGAGGATTCCTAATTACTTTGATTATCCCCTATTTGATTTTTCCACCGCCGCACACGTGCTATGGTAACCATGAGGTCCACACATGTGATTTCAAATTAAAAGTCTCTGCTCCATTGAGCGGATTGCCTCGATATTTGGTCCAAACGTCTCTTAATGCTTTATCAATGATCAAGTGCAATTAAAAGTTCTTTTCTTTCACAGACAACAGACAAGATTTTTGGAATATAGCTGTTGCTGTTCCTGATGTTAGCAGTTCCCTCACACCACAGGGAGCTGCTAGCATTCCTGTAACTGTTAGCGTCAAAAACCACTGCATGACAAATCAGTTCACCCTGTGCCGAAGACGCAACCTTGGAAACCACATATTTTAGTTCCCCATTCATGTTTCAGAGCTGGAAACAGAAGTGCACCTGGAAGGCTCTTCTAATGTATTGATTCACATTGATCAAACAATTAAAAAGGCATTATGAGAATCTCATGTTTTAACATAAAATATGGCATCAATACTCTAACTTCATTAGATCGTGCCCATGCTGCAAAACCCCTGCGATGGACTGACATATGCGAGCACAAGTTCACTTCCAAAGCCTCCCGGAGGCTCTGAAAATCGGAAAAATGCGATCCAGGATTTATTTTGATGGCTCCGATTTCCAATAAGTGATGCGCTGAAAGCCTTGTCTGAATAGCCCCGAGTCCTCGAGATGAGGAATGAATTCTGCAATGCTTGGTTTAAGGAGTGTGAGAGCAAGAGGATCTTTTTTTTTCTTCTTTTTTGGAGATCGGTGTTGAGGTATGTGAAGCTGAATCTGTAATGGAGGCTGTGACATCACTGTCCTCCCATAAGTGTGTGAAAGCATGCTGAGCGATGACTCCACCTCAAAATGTAAACTTGATGAAAAAAACAAAAAAAGCGGCTCATCGTTTTCAAACATGCATTGAAACCATTAAAGCTAAACTCTCAACTCGACTTTATAAACAACTGCTGCTCTCTCCTGGGAAAAGAGACGTCTTTGAAGTGACAAATTAACTTCTCTTCTAAGAATAAATAATGTGGTAGTAATAAGTGGAAGTGACATATTTCCACTTAGAAAGCTTTGTTTTGTGACTCAGGATTCTTATTGTTTTAATTCATGTGATTACTGGCCACCAAGAAAAGACACGGAAACTTCTTTTAATTAAGTCCAGTTTGTAATTAAAATATCTGAAAAAAAAAAAAAAACGCTGCTCTGCCTCCGTGCCAGATGACATCAGGTCACTATCAACCCGCTTGATTATTGCCTTAACTGAAACCCGCGTTTGGTGTCTCAGCTTGTCATTTCACAATTAAAAAAAAGATCCAATGACATGGACATTGATGGTGTCCATATTCTTTGACTCTGCCGGTGATAAGAACAGAAAGAGGCTCATTCCACACAAAACCAACGCAGGCACGAACAAACAGACTTTGGTAGAAGTTTATTTTGAAAGGGTGACGCTAGCGTTGTGAAGTCTGTTATTATAATCAAGAGAGGGTATACAGGTTACATATGGTTATTGTCTCAGAAACACAATGGCTGCTAACATTCACATGATTTCACCCGTGTGCCGCCCTCAACACAGGACAGATAGGAAGGAAGAACGACTTATTCTCCTGGATTCAAGCAATATGGCAAAGTTCTTTTTACTTCTCCAAAAAGAGCCTGGCCTACTTGCGGAAGGAAGATTAGAAACAGACAGAACATCCCACATGGACTTAGAGTGATTTTCTTCCCCATCACAGTGCCCACAACTCGGTAATTGTCTTTGCATCCAGGCTCTTAAGGGAGACGGGAGGAAAACCCACTCTAGTCCATTGCTCTATTTGTCCCAACTTTCAATTCAGATGAAGGAATAATGTTCTGAGCAGCCTCAATCTTTGAGCTTTAGAGAGGGTGATTGAAGCTCTGCTGGCTTAACGGACGAGACAGACAGCTGAGGGCCTGCATGATGTTTCCACCAATTTCATGTCAAGCACAGACCGAAATATTCTGCCACCACACGGCCCTCCGCTCATAAATAACAAATATGCTGAAGATTTATTTTGCTGTACTAGTCATTTTGATCATATGGTAAATTAGCATTCTGGGACTTTTGTCATTCTTTGTAATGGCAGTAATTACAAAAATGTGGCTGATATGCTGCTCCCTGATTAAAAAAAAACACACACACACACGAGTGAGAGTAAAGTATTTGCTAATGTTGACTGTCTAGTAGTTTCTGGTTCGCTAATTTACAAACTCTCTGGCTCCTCTGTGTAGTTCAGAGCAACAGTGAGTGTTGCTGGAGCTGATGTATGTTTAAATGCATGGCTAAGACGCACTCCATGTTTGTAAACCAACGTTAATGTGTTCGTAAAAGAATGATGTTGTTTGTGAAACACGTGATAGTTTGGAGTATCACTGTAATTAAATAGTATGTGAGAAGTGAAGCCTGTAGCCACAGATTTAGCCTCAACACGCCCACTCTCACTCGCTCTATTTCCATTCAGATAATGTTCTCAGGAAAAAAAAAAGTTGAGTGGACTAAAAAAGGAAGCGTATATCTTTTCAAAAAGAGCCAGGCATTAAGAACCCAAGTCGTCCATGACTATTGGACTAATGAGGTGGGCAGGAAAACAGCTCCACAATAACTTGGCTTCATAACTGTTGGCTGTGTAAGCAAGTTTGCCAAATTCACTCTTAGGTGATAATAAATCAGTGCTGACAGCTTATGTCCACCTCCAAAGTGGCACAGAGTCTGAAGTTTAGTTTAAAGTCATTAAAGAAAGTTTGCTAACGCTGAAACAAATCCCTGTTTTCAGCTGTTTTCTGTCACTGCAAGGTGAGCCCACACGAACAAGCCAGAAAAGTGAGAAACTTCACGTTCTTGCGTTATTTATTTATTCTTTATGTTTCCTCATGTACAATGGAATTAGAAAGTATAAAAGTGAAAAGAGAAAAAAGGAGCAAAACAAACATAGGAATGTTTTCAATCTAAAGTCCTCCCTTCAGCCAAACTACAAAACAGCTCTTGTTTGATGAAGGCCTTTCATCTGCACATTTACTGTAAATTGTTGTTGTGCTGGGTTGTAATATGAGTTGGCGTCCCCGGTGTCTGTCTGCAATCACAAAACATTTTTTGACTGGGGAACAAAAGCCAGGGAAGAATAAATAAAGCCAAACAAGCGATTGAAAAGTCCAAGTTAATCTGATATAATACGATCATATACGCTTTCAAACGAGCTCATATATATATATTTAGAATCCAACATTTGGATTTATTATCCATTGACATACATGAGTCAAAATCTCATCCAAAACTACTCAATAATAATTCAACCAGTGTGTGTTTCCAGGCATGAATGCCAGACATTCTCAAAATTGACGTCTAATTATGTGATGACACAGCTGAAAAGTTTCATGAGGCAGTACTGAGAATATTTAGAGGAGGAGTTATTGAGCAGCAACTATTTACTGGCAGCAGCTTGTTGTTCCCACCACCAGTCCCAACAAACTGCAGCCATATGTACGTATACGTATTTTAGCAATACTGACGTAGCAGCGCTAACATTAGCATGCGTCTTCCCCAGTGGTTTAGCATGTTGTTCATCGGCTGTATACTTGTTTATCATGGCAACTGTACTGTGGCTGAATAGTATTCTCAGGTCTCAGCTTTTCTATATGAAGTACTTGTTGTGTGATAATGCAATTTAGCATTATGCAAATACCACTTATTTTTAATTGAATATAATTTAAAAGGCGGTTTACGCGGTCAGCTTCTCTCTCTGAATCCTAAGCCAGTGTCAGGCCCTGGCAGCGACTTTCCCCGCTGGCTCCGTGGAAGTCTGCACGCACACACACACCATCCCCGTCGGCTACACAACCCAACCCGGTGCCGCCATCCCACGCAGGCCCGGCTCCGCCCTCTGCCGACCGCAGCTGCCGCCGAATCCCCTGCCTTCCCCTTTAAGGTTCACCCGCAGATGATGTGAAGCCGTGTCTGTTCATTCCTGCTTGTTTTCGTTTAGCACTCTGGAGCTGCCATAAAACAACCCGATCAGCACTCTGCGCAATTACCGAATAGACTGAGGAAGCAGTGGCTTGATTTAGCAGACTGTGGGGACTGCCATTTTCTATTATCCTTGGGTCTGTGATGATTTATGCTGCATGTGTGCGAATGCATGTGCTCTTGCTTCTCCTTCTGTCTCGCACACTCTCCCTTCTTCCCTTTACTTCCTGCCCTTCTTTACCTCTCGCCCCCCCCCCACCCATCCCCAATTCTCCCCATGCTAATATCTCATCTTCTATCCTGAGCGGGGCCCCCCGACCCAAAATCCACAATACCAGATGTCCGTACGACTTAAGCGGGAGGAAGTCCTGGCTTCATGATATGAAAATGAAAACTAAGATGGTGTTCGATAGCCCTCACGCTGTTCTGGTGAAATAAACAATAGGCTGGAAGCTGAGATATAATATGAACTAGTCCTGAAAGGATTCCCACACAAAGCAAATACCTCCACCATGTGACTGCTCCACATCGAGTGAGAAAGGACCCCGGTGGTTTTAGCTACTCAGTGTTGCGGGCTGCAACAATTGCAAGCTGTTTACCAGCGCCCTGGGGAAAGGAGCATGCGCCGTGGGCATAATAAATCACGTTTCCTATTCTGTAATTAAAGTATCTAACTACATACGGCTAAAAACAACAGAACGCCTAGGGAAGGGCACATTATGTTAATATTCATCACCACAAAGCTACGTTGCACCAAATGAAATGACAAATAACGTGTATGAGCCTGCAATCACAGCGGCATAAGTACATGGTGTGCACCACTTCCTGCTTGGGGAGGGAGAGCTGCAGAAAGACACGCAGCTGAATTTAGCCAAAAGCGTTGACATACTCAAAACCTTCCAGTAGCCACAAGACCTTCCTTCCTGCGTCTCCCCAAACTCGACCCAGCAGGCCGTGCTGTTCCAGTAATTGAGCGAGTAATGGACTTATTCCGCTGAGTGGTTCTCTGGGTGTATTCAATACCGGGATGTAAATCCTGTGGCAAATGGCAGATTAGAAAGTGGGGGGGGGGGACTTGAAATAAATAAATAAAAGTGAAAAAAGAGAATACACAAACAAAAGAAAATCCATACTGCAATTATTCCCACGCAGTAAATTCAGCTGAGGTCTCAGCTTCGGCCCCTTTCATCAGCCTTCTGCACAAATCCAAGGAGTCCACTGTTCTCCCCTCCCTTTTTTTCTTTTCGAGGTTGTGTGTGATGATTGTGCGGAAAAGACCACTGGGTTCGCATTCATCCTTTCTGTCTCCCACATCACCTCCTCTTTGTCCCTCCGTCCAAACACACTGTTCTCCAACAGGCCCAGGCTGAACACTGGACTTCTGCCACTCATTCCACCAGTGGGACCCACTGATCAGACTAATCCCTTTACCCCAAACGCACCATGCAGCCTAGATCCTCCAACAATTAGCTCGTACAATAAACCCATTATCCATAAATCCATCAGAGGTCTCAGCTCCAGCCCATCCCTGTGCATAACACATCCTTGCACGCTTTCTAGTGGCTTCCTGTCACAATTAACTAACAACACATTGAGGTTTGCATCTGGATTACCACGCATCCTTGGAACGGCGCTCATCATCTCTCAGCCCGTCCACATCTCTTTCATCTCCATGTGAATGAATTTGTCTATTATTCTAAAGTCTCCATCTTCCTTGACCGCACCAGCCACCCCCCCCCCCCTCATTTTCTCTGCCCGGCGACCACCCTGCTCAAGCAGCGAGTCCCACACCGTACACTTCACTGGAAGAATTGACTGATTGAAATAATCCCTTTCTTCAAAACACACCAGTCTGTCCAGATCCCCTCACAATTAGCAGCCCACGGCCACAGAGCCTACAGTGAAAATAAGCGGCCCCGAGTCAAAACAAACACGCGCGGGCGAAGGGTGCAAGAAACCCACAGCGGGCCGCCAAGCGAAATATTTTCGGGCCGCCTTGTCATGCAGATGCTACAGTGGAGATGGTAGCGGTGATCTCATCTGCTAAATATTGTTTTTGCCATGTAGGCTTCGGGATCGCTTTCCCCTTGTTCTGCACACACAAATGGAGTGTATTCTTAACGCCAGAGCTATAAATTAATGTTTTTGTGGGAGCCTGTTGCTAAGGGCTGGAAAGGTTTTGGGAGCGAAGGAAGGGGGGGGGGGGTGCGGTGGCCGGGGGCCAATTAAAATACAGATGTCTGAATGTCGGTGTAATTCCATTCAGCCATGATTTACATTTAGAACAGTCAACCAAGGCCTGCCACTCTGTGCTCGCGCAGGAAATCGAAGCTGACTCCAACCTAATGAGAAAAGTGAACCTCCCGAACTTTTACGAGACTCTCGTCTGAAAGGAGCCCTGCAACTTTGGCCGTAATATGAAAGCCCTTTCAGCTAATCACCCTTTGACGGAGGAGTGGGGGGGGGGGGGGGGCCAGGACCAGGGCTGGTACATTACAGCACAGCAACCAATTTCACTTTGTGCTGCTGGTGTGAAAAATGCATGGCAGGAACATTGTCCTTTGTTAATACTCCTGGGCTACAGCCGGGCTCCGATGGATAATCTCCGTCAATGAGTTTACCTCGTTTGGAGCAACATGCTCAAGAACGTACTTTACTGAGGATGAAGGTTTTTTATGGAGCCCTTTTGTTGTTTTTATTTTCATTAATAGCTTCAGTCTGTGCGTATGATCCCTGTGCTGGAACAAAAGCATTAAAGATTATGTATATCCTCTGTTCCTGGCTGCTTCCTTGCAGACTAAATATTTAAAAAGCACCATATATTATGTGGTTATACCAGAGATCGGTGGGGGAATAGGGAGGTTAAGGAGGGACGGGGGACAGAGACAGACCGACACATTCACTATCACTTTATGTAAACTTATTTTAGCATGAAATAAACAGCTCACTGGGGTCCTCCCACAGGAAAGCAAAGTTGTCTGCACGAACCTCTAAAGGTTTTATATCTTGTCTGTTTAATCTGTACAATCAATAATTTGCTGTTTTATGGGGGATACGTGTCGGAGAACAATAACTTTAGGGTTTAGACTTTGCTGGTTGCCTGGCAACTCGCCCCAGTCAAGGAGCAGTTTGGCACGTAACCCCTCGTAAAAAACAGTGAACCGTTGCTTCTGCGGACGACTCCATCGAGATGCAACACCTTAATTAGTACGCTTTAGCTGTGCCTTTTTTACAGCGATGGTGATAAACAATCATAACCACCTGTGTGTGAATGTATATATTTATATAAAAAAACACTCAGAAATGGTAGAAATCTCCTCGTCTAAGTCTTGGCAGGAAAGAGAATATGGGCATTTCCCAGGAAATCAAACATTCCCCTCAGTGAACCTGTCAACTTTAAGGAGATGCGTTCAGGCTCTGAGCAGCAGGAGTGATTGTTTTGTTTGTTTTGTGTGTGTGTGTGTGTTGTCGGTAAAGGTTACCTCCATTACCTCTATATGCTGATGCACATGTCGACGCTAACATTTACAGCACAGAAAAGTTCTGTTTTCCCTCTTTAATACAGAGTGGTGGATTGACTTTTATAGGCACTTAGCCACAGCACATTTGGTCACATGAAGGCCACATAAAGCACGCCGAGTACATGCCGTGCCGGGCTTGTCAATAACAGTAATCCTGTATATGGAAAGGAACAGGATATATGCTGTCCACGGCAATAACTCACAATAACTTTCCCTACCATCCGCTGTTTTATATCAGCGCTTTACTTTAATAAAGTGTCCCTGTCCGACAAATGTCTTCATAGTCCTGGCCAAAGCCGCCCTTTCATTTACACCCCAACCTCCCGTGCAAATCAGCTCTGGCTTTTGATTCCCATTTTTATAAGGAAAGGTCAGTACAGCGGTGATTTATCATCCGTTCTGTAAACTCAACAAGGTAATCCATCAACCTTAAAAAAAGAGAGCTCCATAATAAACATTTGGCTCCTCAAAAGCCTGTGAGTGAATACTCAGGAGGGGCATGTTGTCATATACAAGATTGAGAAATACATTTGACATTCAAAAAACATCCAGTGGAAAAGAAAGTCTGCCCAGGAAATTCAGAGCCGCTGAAATCATCCTCAAAGACAAAAGAGCGTTGGCTGGTTGTCAGGAGACTGATTGTTTTGTTTGGACATCTGTTTATTAATTCCTTTTCTCTATTCTTTATCTGCTTTAAAAGCCTCAAATTCGAGGCACGACCAACGTAATCAGCGTCGGCGTTGCCAGCCATTCTCCTGCAGCTCATCCAGCTGCAATAAACAGGAAACTCTTCTCAGACAATGCTGTCAGGAAACACACTCCTGTCCACCGGTCCCTGCGGAGTTCATCTGGGGGGGTGGGGGGGTGGGGCACTTTCTACTATTCACGGTCGAGATGTGCAAGTCATGCTCAGAAATAGAAGATGCTGATGCTTTCCTTCAAACAATACCTCTGCCCTAACCTCTGGTGTAAATCATTGGGGGCTCTGACTGGATGTGGAGAACAAAGAGCGGTGACCTTAAATGGTATTTTCTCCGTCACAGTCAGCGGAGGGAGGCCGGATCTGTAAGACGTATTAATAAGGGGAAACATGAAAACAGAGAAAGTTGTGGAACTTTTCTCTTTTCCTCCCTGCAGACGTGAAGAAATTACATCTTGTAAGATTTTCCCTGTGCTGCACATTCCTGCGTGTGGGCGTCTTGTGGGATTAATGCAAACGGGTGACTTGTCTTATTGATCAAGGAGGAGAGCGGCTCCGTTGCGGAGAGCCAATCTCTGAACATAATATGACCCTTTGGATGGAAGAACCGAGGCCCGCTTTGGCACCGCGTCCCACATCTGAGCCCTCGAGCGTGGGCCCTCGTCCCTCCTTATGCCTTTCCCGTGGCCCGCCGCGCGGCGTGCTGCGGCAGAGGCGGACAGACAGCGACGGCGGTGAGAGAGGGCAGGCGGCAGGAACTTCTGAGGCGAACCTCGCCTCTAATAAAGGGGGTGATCAAACGTGTTCTTTCCCTGTGAAAGAAAATATTATTCCAGAGAATGGCAGAACGGGGGTGATGTAGGAGGGAAATGTCGCGCTGCGTGCCAATTTTGCCTCCAATGCGATTGCTCTGATTTGGTTTCAGGGATCGTTGCGGGAAATTGAAAACAAATGTGCAGCTTTTGATGCGCTACCCCTCGTGGATCCCTTCTCCTTTTTTCTCAGCTCCTCTTTCTGCCTTGTTTTGCATCACTTCTTTCCTGGCTGCTCTTCACAATGGAAACAGGCATTCCACGTCCAGCAGGGACATTCCAAAACACACATTTTCCCACAAACAAAGACTTTCTCTCATCTCTCTCAGAGTCGGACGCACCGAGCAAACACGCAGAGTAGCCAGATCCTCTCAGGATCCTCGAGTAGGAAGTGTGTGACTGGCGGAATTACACCATCATTTTATTGTTGACACGGTGGGAGTGGTCATGTGAAGCAGGTAGCCTCAGTCTTGGAACCCAGATGTTTTAACCTCAAATGCTTTCTCTCTTGTAATACATTCACCATGGTGCATCACTGTCATTGTGGTTAACAGTACACAAACACACAGAGCCTCTGCCCAGCTTACTCAGCAGGACGGCGGCGATGATGCATTCTCCCGGGGCAGGGACACACGTGTGCGGAGGAGCTGACTGGCGTCCAGCTCTTAACTGGATGACATCATCCCCAGGGCGCTAATGATCGGGTGACCTCCTCCCGCTGGCTGCGCCGCCCGCCGTGCACATGCATGGCAGACAGCCTCCTCACGCAGCCTCCTGCGCTCGCTTCGCTGATGTCGCTGACTCGGGAAAGCCCGACGCTGCAGAGCCAGGCAGCGCTCAGGATAGGCCTGAATTATCTCTGCAATCTGAATCTAATTAACAGAAAAACCCCACACAGAGTTCAAGCACCGGGGTGGGGGGGTGGAAGGTGAGCATGAGTCAGGGGAGGCAGCAGTGGAAATATCTCAGGAGATGAAACGGCAGGAGAGAATGAAATCACACCATCTTTGCAGCCTTTTTTTGTGAGAATTCTGCAGCCCTTTGTGTGACATTCAACAATAGCTTTGTTCCCTGAGAAGGGAGGAAGGCAGCGAGGCTCACCTTTATCTGGCGAATTCCCCGACAGTACCAAAATGGCAAAGAACAGATCCCCCCCCACCTCTCCTCTCTTTCCTTTATTTAATCTCGCTTTTCATTCGCGGGGTCAGAGTAGCAGGGAATCACTCCTCTCTCAATGGCAGCAGAAATGAAAACAAAGACATGTTTGCGTGCACGTTTTCCGCTGTCCTCTCATCCTCTGTTGATGTGGGGACACGGCCGTCGCACACAAAAGGCAGAAAAGACGAGGCGGTGACAGCCAGGGCTCGACTGCGCTGCGGCAGGATATGGTAATGTGAACCAAATGAGTCTCATGCGCACGGTGAGTGGCCCTCGAGACAGATCCCTTCCTATGAAAAGGGTGTTGAAACATACGGTAATTGCTTTCGGTGTCGTTTGGCAGCGGTGCCCCTCCTGACTCCGGGAGCTTTTTATAGACAGGGTAATTCTCCATTATTCTGCCAACGTTAGGTTTCAAACGACAGGGGAGATGATGGGGAAAACCAGCGCGGCACATACTTAAAAACTTGAGAAGTGATAAAAAACAAAATGGGAAATTGGGGAAGGAAAAACACTTCCAATGGAAATCATTCCCGTACTAGTTTGGTCACGGCACAGGAGCAGGCGCAGCGACTCAGGACCAGAGGCGCTGTTATTTTCTTTTTACCATTGCTCTGATGGAAACTAATTTAGAAATTTAGAAAAGTGGCTGCACTGGGAGTTGAGAGTATGACAATTATACTACAAAGTGCCACGGTAACAAATACTGAGATAAATACGGCAAACATGTCTGCCTGCTGTCTCTGAATTATTAAAGACCTGCAGCTGGCGAGTTGGGCGAAGTGTAGCACCTTTTCTCAGTTTTCCTCTGACTTTTCCACATCTCCTGCTCACGTCTGAGTCTGCTGTCTCCGGACGGAGTGAGTGTCAGCCTCCTTTTCATGGCAAACTGATTTGTGGCGAGATTTTGACACAAAATGGCTGCCATGAATCACCGGCGCAGACTGGCAGGCTGCTGACGGATGGAGTGCCTTCCACTCCCACCTCACCTCTGCCTTTCACGTCCTCAGATGCGTTACCGCGGAGAGAGAGAGAGAGAGAGAGAGGCCACCTTTATGGTTCCAATCATAATGCAATCAGCCTTTTGAGTAATGCCGGTGGTTAGCTCTGTCTTATCACAGCTTGAAGGGGGAAAAAGTCGCTCTGCACCTCATCACTTGCAGGTTCAGCCCTGTGAAATGTCACCGCGTGTCACCGTGCGGAGGATTTACCTTGAGAGGTGGTGTGTGCCAGCACCAGAGCACATCCTTCGCACCAGTTTTTTTGAATCCAGCACTTTGTGTACATGCAACCGCTTCTCTTTCCTCTCCCTGTCTTCTCAACGCTACTCCAGTGTCTGGCTATGCACAGTTGGCATGGGAGTATTTATGGGTTTTTTTATTTTATTTTATTTTTGTTTTTTTCAGACGATGACATCAGGAGTGGTGGATGAGAAATGCCTGGCAGCTTTCTCGGAGGCTGCGGTCATGGCTGAGTGAAGTGGAGCTCCTTCTGAAATCCAGACTGGGAGCCAGGAGGCAGGAGAAGACACCGTGGTACGTCCAGCACATTTGATCATGTTATATAAACGGTACCAGAGGGTGACTGGGGAGAGACGGAGACTTGATAAAGCACCTGGAACCCACACGGTGTAGCTTCAGTGTGTGTGTCATGATCATGTACACAATGAATCACACAGAATACATACAGAACCCAGCTTCTCCCACAATGCAATGCACATACAGGAAATATCGAAGCTGCTCACTACTGGAGGAAAAAAACCCAAAACAAAATATGTGAAATAAATCAAAATAAATTACTACTGGTGGTGTGAAAACCCTCAGACAATTCTTGGAATCTGAAAATATGAAATCAAATCATCGGAAAACACTTTGCCGTAAACGTAAATTTGCACTGACATTATGAAGTCACGGTTGACTGAGATCTGATGCTGTTGCGTGTGGAACTGTGTAGTAGTACACAATGTACATGAAGTAATTTGTGCTATTGATTTTGGTCACATGGTAACAGCAGGGTTGTAGCAGGCAGCATACAGTAGTACTACAGACCACTGCAGTGGCCTCCCTGTATGATGCTAATGAACAGGAGGCTGAGGATTAGCATCATGCTAACTCTTGATCTGGTTGGATACCATTGAGACTGATGGAGAAGTTATAGGATTTGAAGTTAAACAAGGAGGGAAAAATAAATCTTGAGCGGACAGTGTTGCCAGATGGAAAGTACTTGATGACATTTTAACATGAGGGGAACACATTTCATGGCGATCCATTCGATAGCTGTGAATACATTTCTGTCCAAACCGCAAACGTCCCCCTCACGTCTGAGGATCACCGGAGTCAGGAGAGTGTGTGCACAGCATTTAATGGCAATCTGTCCAATCACTGAAATTTCCCATCGGGCCAAAGTGTTTCCACTGACCAGCACCGACATCCCCGGGGTCCCATCGTTACCGTGGCTCAACAACAGCACCGAGCACTTTAAGCTGACATCGTCATATTTACTAAGCATGTGACTTTCAGATCTTTTCTCTTGGGTTGCATAGGTATTGCTTATTTTACACATTCTGCAGAGATAGGTTTGACTTTAATAATCTTCACCATCGTAATGAATCTTCCTACTTTTAATTACAGAGGCGCTTTAGAATTTGGGAAAATGAAGACAGCAATCTCACAAATTTAATTTGGGTCCCCCTCTCCCCTGCGTCCCAGCCCGGCAGTGTCCGATGAGCACGGCCGTATTCGAATGGTTCCCCGCGATGACGTCGCAGCTCCTCTCCCGGCGGTACGGGCTTCTGAAGCGGGGGCAAAAAAAAAAAGTGCAAGCAAAGTACTGTGAGAGAAGTAGAGGAGTGGAACCATGTTTGTCAGGGAGATTAGTGTAACATAAACAAGGAAAATCGTGAGAGTGATAAGCTGCTCACAAACCATTTGGCTGTCGGCTGAAAAGTAAAGTTGACCAGACCAATCAAATGCGTGGCATGCAGAGGAGCTGAGAGGAGCGGGCCAGGGAAAGCAAATCTCTCAGGCTCACAGGATTTGACGCTGATCCAGGTAGGGAGATGCCAAAGTATCAAAACACAGCGTTTTCAACCCGCTTTAAAACACAAGGAGAAAACCACTGTTAAAACTCAAACTTCCTGACAGCTCATGGAAGGAATGACTCACTGCGGTGGGCTGTTTATCGGCTCTTTCGCTTAATTATATGCTCTTATTTTCTCCTTTCAAACAGCCATGGGATTCTTTGTTGCAAACACTGAGAAAAAAAAATAAAAATTTATTGTAAATGTTATTTCCATCGTAAATTTGAAGCCTGTTCATAAAAGCCCGACGAGCCCTATATCTTCCAACGGTTCCCACAAGTTCCATCACGGCGCTGCTTTCTGTCCTGCCTTTATTACTCCCAGATGCCGTAAAGCTCCGCAGCCCTGTTGTCACCCAGGGTGACGATTGCAATCACACAACAGCTCCTTCCGCCGTGACGGAGTCGGGTCTCACGTACAGGATCGTAAACATCGTCTTATCGGGGCTCGTCATTGACGGCCCCGTTCAGGGGAGCCTCAGCTGCCTCTGCACTTCAAACACACACACACACACACACACACACACTCACACACACTTTCATACATGCCGCACATTCTTGCGCTGCTCGAAAAAAAAAAAAAAAAGGACAGGTCTGCTCTTCTTTTTGCATTTGCTGTAATCTGTGTTTATATACCTTGGCGTGCTTTCAGGGTGTTGTGTGTGCGGTTGGGGAGAGTGGTTTCTGCCTGCATGTGTGCATGTGGGAGTGTTTCTGCAGAGGAGAAGTAATTGAAGTGTGTGTGTAGGCGCTGTGTTTCCTGTCAGGCTCTGGGGCTCGATGGAAGCAGAGTCCATCAGGCGCTGCTGTGGGCTTACTGAATGTTGGTTCAGGCCTGCAGGGAGGGACGGCTCGGGCTCCCTTAATCACAGCACAAATGCCTTTTATTCATCTTCAGAACAGTGCAATTAATTTCAGTGCCGGTGTCAGAACCTTTGGGGAAATCTGACCTGTTATTGGCTGTCAGATCTGTGCATGTTCTTTCTCCTCGTCCACACACCAGACACGCATTCTAAACTAATTTCAAGGCTAATATTGTATTCATATTCGCAGCTTCCAGAGACGCACTGAAGTTCCTTCCTTCAGTTCATCGCGGACACGGCTTTTGTACAAAAAGCGCAGACGACCAGAACCACCTTATTAAAAACACTTGGCTTGTCGGCACCTCAGTGGCTTTCTGAATAATTAAAAAAAGCAGAAGTATTGTGATTGTGGTAACACTCAAACAATCAACCTATAAGGATTAGGATTAATTATTCTCTGATCTGTTCAATGCCTGAGTTTTCACATTTCAAAAGATTGCACGAAATATTCAAAACCAACAACGTGTTGCCTGTGGCCTGAAGCCCGTTGCTCCAGCTGCGGACAGAAATCTAAAAATTCTATTTGTTTTATGAAACAGCAGCAGCGTGCGTGAGATAATTAAATACAGTACCCAGGTTTACTTTACTGACAATAATATCACAAAGTTAAGTTAAATAATAAGATGCACTCATGCTGCTGAATAAGTGATTATTATGGATGGCAACTGAAATAAACATTTGGATTATTATGAGCCAAATCATTACTCAGATTGAAGGAAATAGTTTGGTGGTTGTGTTTTTAAACACATCATCTGGTGGCTTAAGAATGAATCTGAATCTTATGTTTTGATGTCTGATAAAAGCTAAATATGCTGAAGATGATGAAATAATAACCTGTCTGCCCTTTGTGCAATACTTCCAGTTATTTATTGCTAAACTAAACACTACTAAATACTTACCAGCTTCTAGAAATCCCCTGCTTTGCTCCTGCAATAAAACTGAATGTTGGAAGAGAAATATATTTAAGATAAGCAATAATTCTGGATGTAATTATTTAAAAAAATAAAAAAAACATAATAAAAGTGTTCCAAGATTGCAAAACCGTACAAGGCAGTACTCTCTGGAGATTCTGCTATGCAAGATACTCGAGGGCGTCCAAGCTGCGGTGCTGTTTCGCCGAGTGAATCATGACACAGATTGATTTAAACCTGAGAGAAACCAGATGCAACCACAGCAGTTATGAATAACTGGGGCCCACATTTCTGGCCATGCGGCTTCAATAACTGCCGTAATCACCAGCCTTCTGAATATCGGAGTGCTTCATGAGGGTCAAACAAGGTTATTAAACATGCAACGTGTTATTTATAGAAAATAATATGCCCGAGTTTAACTCCGCCGGTGGACATGGTGAGATATGCTGATATGGTTTATGGCTAAATTAAAGCAGAGTCATAACCATCATTCTTGAATGTGTGGTGTGTGGGATTGAGCGGAGCTTATTGGAAACGGAAAATAATATTCATTAATTCATCTTTTCATTTGAGAACAGTTGCCTTCATAATTACTTATAGACGAGGTCCTAACTCATGCACACCTACATGTTTCCACGCTCAGGGAGGTTAAGATCATGGGAACAGTATTTAGTACAGTTTAAGATTCTTCTCCTCCTCGCGTTTGTTGAGGCAGTTGGCGAACAACGCCACTTCAGAGTGCAAACAAACATGGAGGCGCATCGACATAGTGTGGTCTGTTAAACAGCGAAAAAAAAAAAGTAAATGAATAAAAAATCCCATTCCCTCCAGTAATGCAATAATCGATAATTCATGAGCTGATTTAACAGAAAGCAACAGCAGACTTAGAGCTGGTGGCCTCAGTGTCCCCTGTGATGGGTGGTACAGAGTCAAGACTTTCTTCTTACATACAATATTTCTAGTTGTTCACTTCTAAATAGTCCATTTGATCGCACAGTCCAAGGCCTCTTGATAAAATGACAGTTCAAAAAGTCAGTTTAGTTTCATATTGTTCAATATTTGCCACGGTGTCCAAAAGCGTTTC
The DNA here is from genome assembly GCA_016785235.1 of Pseudorhombus dupliciocellatus. Lineage (NCBI taxonomy): Eukaryota > Metazoa > Chordata > Actinopteri > Pleuronectiformes > Paralichthyidae > Pseudorhombus > Pseudorhombus dupliciocellatus. The sequence goes on from JAFBJW010000242.1 coordinate 811,626, forward strand.
GCTCGGGTCCGTGCAGGAGCCAACCGTCAGCTCAGGGAGTCGACAGGACAAATATCAAGACACAGGGAGGGAAAACAAATGACTCGTCCTCCAGTGACTCCCAGAGGATGACTACTGAGGAGGGGTGTGTAGTTGTTATTGTGCACGTGTGGATTAGCCTGAGCATGTGTGTGTGCACGAGCATGTGTGTGTGCAGGCTGTTTATTAATGTGCACACGTGTCTGCCAAACATCTGGCCTCACCTCAGTGTTTGAACATTTACACAGCACACTCGGGTCAAAACAACAACTGCCAGATAAGTCATTAGGAGCGAGTTTATGGAAGTAGCGGCGCATGTTCCCGAGGGCGATTCACGACTCACCTCCACGTGTTCGCTTCCTCCAGCTTTTGCCCGAATCACTTATAGATGACCCCATTTTCAGCCCCTTGTCTAACAGGCATTACGGGCCGGCTCACTGCACACTCCTAATATTTACATTCTAATGGAAGGCGATCTGACGTTTTTGTCCAATCCCCCTTTCCTTTTTTTTTTTCTCGGACAAACGATTCTTTCGGCGGCGAGAACTCAAAGTGCACAAAAAGACAGTTCATCTCACATCTGTCATGGCACGGATCCTGCTTATTCCCTCATCTCCGTCTAATTATGCGGCACGGCACATTTTTAAATTGCTCCCTTAAAATGTGTTTCATGTAAAAAAAAAAAAGTAAGGGCAAAGAACCCAATTAGCGCTGGAGCATTGAGAAATCATGCTGTTCCTGCTCAATAGAGTCAATTATAACTGGACGTGGAGGTGTGTGAGGGTGTGTGTGTGTGTGTGTGTGTGCGCGAGCTGTGAATGTGAGTGTAAGAGTGAAATGAGCCACATGGGACTCATCTGCACCTGAATTGACAGAATCACACAGACCCAGCGCCCAGGCCATATTTTCATGGGGCATTAGGAACTGGTATTTAATTACAAGCAGATCCAGTAAATTGATTTTGATTTAAATTGACCTGCAAATGCGGTATTTAGTACAAAAGATAAGCTAGATCTGGAAACCTATTCCCCTTTGGCTGAACAACCCTGCCCTTTGATTTCAGGTTAAATACATTTAATGCTCCTCTGATATGCTAAGAACATGATAAAGATAGAAGCTCCGACTTGGAGTCTTTATTTCTGCTCAGTTATGACTGGATAGGTAGGAACCCTTTCAGGCTGTTGTTGCCGCAGAATCGTTGCAGTTAAACGTCTCCTACTCCATGTTAGTAGAAAAAAACATGGGCCAGACTCGAAGGTGAAAATAAAACCGATGATTTCTGTCATTTCAGGTTGTTCTAATAACTCTGATTTATGTCCACGTGTTAACTTTTCCAATGCTATTGGATTTATTGTAATTACTATATATTTCCCTTGGAATTAGTTATTGATGCTGTGAAAATGGGAACCATTATGAATCAGTAGAAGGTGGCGGCTCTGGTTTGAGGCAAATGGATCCAGGAGTTCTGGCGTAGTTTTGGTAAAATGGGCTGAAGTGGAGGTGTCTTCTATCCCCTGGTATTTTTATTTACTTCCTGGTGCCTTAAGTCCGTTTTGTTGCAGAAGTCAACGAGTGAGCGAGTGAGCGAGTGAGGGCTGAGCGCGTCGGAGCATGTGTGGGAGGGTCAGGGTTTGTCGCCGTCGGGCGCTCACAGAACCACACCAGCTGATTTTGTCTTGCCGCTCGGTTGCGTGCACGGTGAAGCGCACGCTCCGTGGCCGGCAGGGAGGTTGTCGTTAGCCATTCCCGGGCCGCGTGTTGTCAAGGATTGCTTTGGCTATTGATCTTCTCTCCACAATAACTAATGCGGCTCCTGACCTTGGCTACATATTAAGAGAAGTTTGGCCCTTTCAGAGCGGCAAAGCATCCACAAACTGATTTGGCACAAACTGCCTCACAGAAGCGATTAAAGCTCCAGATTTCAATGAGCCATTTAGCCCCTTCCTCTGCTTTCACTTGGAGCGCTCAATGTGAGATTAATTGTTCTATCTGAGCCACGGTGGCGGAGATCACCACAACTTTCTTCCCTCCCACTCTGCAGCAGAGGGACGAGGCTTTGTTCATCTCGCTAATGGTCACATTTTCATTACACGTTAACGGGCATATTTCTTTCTAGCCTGCAAATGTATTTTTTTCCTGGCATTTAGGCGCTACTCTGGTCTTTGGTTTGAAGTATAAAAATGCCTGGCATCACGCGTTATGTTATTTACGAGTATTTTATAAACCTCCTCTCTTTTCATTACGTTTAAAATATTGAGAGAAAATGAAGACATTCCGATTCTTAACTCCCCCGGAGTCAGAGCACATTTGTGTCGACGAGGCAGTCGCAGGTCAGTCGTGTTAATCATGTCCTTCATCCCTTTTTTTTCCATCTTCATTTTTGCACCTCACTTCCCGCTGCCACTCCATTCGCAGGTCAGCGGCACTATTGATTTACACCCCTAACCTAATCACTTAGGTAACATTTCCCTGGCGGCTTCTTTTTCCCCTCATGATTCATAGCCAAGCAGTGAAATCTCCCAGTTGCCACTAATTAAGCGTAAGGTCAGCCTTTAATCATCACCTGCTTGTGCAGCCAGAGCGACTGCCCTCACAGAGGCTCTGCAAGATGAGACCTGTCGCGGGGAGAGGGGAAAAAAAAGAGCATATTTTTACTCACGCTGTGATGAATGATTATAAGTTCTGTCACTTCAGCGGCTTGAAAGGCTTCCATTTTGTTACTGGGGGTGGGGGGGAGCAACAAACGCAGGAGAAATACTGCGGAAAAATAGATATTTTCTCAGCTTGATCATTGAACTTGATGCAACCAGATGCTTGACTGACTCGTCTGTCTGCTTTTAATCTTCTGGGCTTCTCTCCCACAAGTGCGCCCGCAATTGAAACACACACACACACACGCACGCACCAGTATGCATATTCTACCCGCTGCCCGGGACCAACTCATTCCGACTGACGTTTATGCGCCATAAGTGCCACTTCGGTCCTATGTGCGATGATTTAACCGCTTTCAACTGTAGCCAAGAGCCTCCTCTCCAGCTAGTACTCCATCGCACACCCACGTACACACACACACACACACGTATTAACCGATCCACACAGGGAGCTCTGTAATGAGTGACTGTACGCATTAGAAGTTTAACCTTTCGCTGTGTGTGTGAGGAGAGAGTGAAAGAGTGGCCTTTCAGGAGCTTTTATTTATCCCACGAATGGGAGGTCTGTCTTTGCTCTGCTGATTCCACAGGGAGGTCAAAGGTCAGGGTGGGCTTCAGCGCTAAGTATTGCAGTTATTGTGACTTTTTCCAATTAACACGGCTAAACATACAGATAATGTGAGGCCACTCATCCATGCTAACAGTGGGTATGTGGCACAACCATACACATCTGACATGCGTGGAAACAGCTTTGCTTTGTCATTAAGGATCCAGGCGGTGTGATATTTCCTTTCAGATGGATTCATGTGCCATTTGAGATGCTACACCGTGTCATTTGTCACTCACTACGTTAGCACTCGCTGTTATTTACATTTTAGCGGGGCTGCGAGTCTGCTGGTGATGAATTGAAGCTAAGATGGGAAGGCTCCGCACTTCAAGCGGGATTCATTTTTCATTATTTTCGAGCCTCGCATCTGCAGTTTTTTGAAATTGCCGGCAAATCCGTCTGTTTGATTCAAACAAAAAAAAAAAAGAAAAGCAGTTTTTCCTCCAAAGCCAAATGAGTTCCTGCAGTTTGGGCACAAATCTTAGTTCCCTTCCGCACGACACTCTCAGGAGGTCAAGCGTTGGTGCTTTATGAAGGGAGCATTTTGAGCCACATATGAGTGGTCGCCGGCCGTCGCAATCAGTTCCTGGAGTGGCAGAACATTGGTGTCCCAGGTGATGTGTGTCTGTGCAGAGGGTAATTGCGACAGGCAGAGGGAGATGACTGCAGTGCACCGAGGCAGCAGCCGGCCAGCGTAAGCAGCGGACAGGCAGCGAACAGGCGTAGAAGTAGTACCTCCGCTGGGGGAGCGGGCTCGTGATGGATAGGGCGCAGGAACGCCAGACTCTCTCCCAGAGATTGAGAGCCATTCTCTCGGTGCCAGAGTGGCAGTAACAAATGGGCAAGATAGAGTTTGGGTCACGTTGTTAAGAACTCCGCGGCACTGATGCCTTTCAGGTCGTGTGGCCTCTCTGGGGGTTTCTGGGAGACCTGGCTGACTGTCGAGACACATCAAACCGTCCCGGCACAGAAGAAGGCCAGACTCCGGCAGTATTAAGTGCAGTGGATGTCTTCATAATCATGACCATTTCCTGGCAAATGCTGAGGCCAAATCATTTCTACATTCTTTTCCTAAAGTGAAAATCCACAATCAAACCAGGTTCACATGTGTTTTTTCTATGATCTTGGAAAGTTCAAGAGCAATTTTTTTTATAGTAACGAGGTCCTGGCCCCAAAAAGTGGGACAGAAGAAAAACATTAGTCTCTGAAGCCTTCAAATGACCACACTTCAATTGAGTGAAAATGATTTTGTGGCCACGGTGACAGCACCCATGGGTGACTGGCTGAAAGTGAGACGTGTCATGCTCATGTCTGTTGGAATCAAACCCAGCTGAATAGAAAAAATACATTTTTAACCTAATATCAAATTTCGAGGCAGCATTTTTGGTTTTGACTCCGGGAGCAACGGCTGTAAGAAAAATACCGTCTTGATGATGCGTGTTCCAAGACAAGCAACTGTCAAGGCTGTGTCATTATTTGACTTAGAATAAATCTAGCGGACAGGGACAGGTGGTGCACGCGTTGTTTTCAGAGAGGGAGAGTGTCAAGACATTTAACGGTTACCACATAATAAATGTCAGTCTTAAATAGTGTCAGAAATGGGGTTTGACATCATAAAAATGATACAGAAGGATTTATGTTTTTTAATAACCTCAGCTTCGCCTCAAGTATTTCACCATAAAACTTTATACTAATGGCTAAATAAGCAACGCTTAAAAATTGTAAGTTATTGATTAAGAGTTGAGGATTTAAAAACATGGCTAATCTGCTTCATCAAGACTGTGTGTTTGGCCTTTGATCGGGTTTGATCGACTGCTGTCTGCCAACATGCACAGAAACTTGCAAAATCCTCTTTAACCAGAAAAACCCGTGGAAAGAAGAAAAAGAAATACATCCCTCATGTGAATTCAACAAAGGAAAAAACCACATGCATCAGAATTCCAATTAGAATTCCAATCTGCTTTTGCTTGATTTCCTATTTTAACATGATTCAGGTGGTTAACCCCAGAGGACGAACCAATTCATTATCCCAAAAAATGAAAAATCAGAAATGTGCGGCAAACATTTCCAGGTGATCATCTCTGTTGCATTTCCATATTGGAAACCTATTCTATCGGACTGATTTCCCTGGGAGACTTGTCAGTTCTCATTCATTTTTCAATTTGCAATTGCATCAGCGCAGGCCTGCAGCCTTTGTTGAATCATAAAAAGGCTGTTTTCTTGGCCGCTGCTCTGCATCCCGACTGCAAACCTATGATCTTACTGCCAAATCGACCATGTGATGTATTGCTCTGATGCTGAACTGTGACAACTTAGCGACAGATAGCAGGCTGTCTGAAAAGACAGAAGGGACGACGCAAGCCCTCGATTGTTGTCTTTGACATGATTGTGCCCTTGGTTGATTTCATTCCTTGGTGATTTTGGGTGCTGTTTAAAAGTCTGTCCCCATTTCCTTTGCGTCTGTCTCGCTGTCAAAGGCAGACGGGCTCGGAGCAGCCTTTGTCTTGATGTATTAATTACATGGCACTTCTCTCACCACCAGCACCAGCCCACGGGGGGGACGATGGGGGTTGTTCCTTTCGAGCGCGGGGACCAGTTCTGTCCTCCTCCTCTCGCCACAGTGGCAGAAGGTGCAGCAGATTAGGTGTCAGATGATATTTAATGTGAAGAGGGCCTGTCTCTTTCCCTGACATCCTCTCTTGGGTGCACTGCTGCACGGCACCGATACTCCACTGCTCTCAATCCAGGTCTCATCAAATGGCACTCAAGCCGAAGAGTGGGAGAGAGAGAGAGAGAGACAGAGAGAGACGGAGAGAACATATGGAGGAAGGAGGAAGAACAAAGATAGCGGGAGAGTGAGTGAGAGTAGATGTGAGATGGGAAACGGAAGTCATTAACAGTCAAAGAAAGAGGGAATAAGTAAAAGTGCGGACGAGAGAAGTGGAGGAAATGCACTCTGAGATGGCAGGAGAGGAAATGCTAACAGCAGAGGATGCAGGGGGGGGAAAGAAAGCTTCCAAGTTGTGGAAAACGCTGTTAGCTCTGTCTCTGCCGAAGCCTCCAGGAGCTGAATGCTTGTGACGGTGTGTGGAAGATGAAAGAATGAGATGGGGATGTCCATGGAAGAGCTGTGAAATGCACTGGGTCCAGAATACCTTGTGAGAAAAGGCTGGGGACGGAGCTGCAGCTCTCCCTCAGAGGTGCCGGGGTCCCTGGATGGGAATTGTCGAGGAGTGGAGCTCTTGGAAAGCGTGACAGGATGCAGGCCCGCAGGTTGTGGAATCAATTTAAATGGTATCACTCCTCTCCACCTCTTTCTACTTCTCCTCCTACTCCACCTCCTTTTTTATGTTCCACTCTTTCAGCCGCAAAGCCTTTTCTCTTCGCTCTCTCTCGCCTCCTTCCTCTGTTTCGCAGGAGAGCAAGCTGTGCAGTTTTGCTTTGAACGCTGAATTTACTGCTCTTTACACATCCGAGTGCCCTTTTTCTGCACCAATTATATTTTAAAAAGACATCAGGGGTAGCCACGCGCGCGGGTAAAGTGGGTTGTTGGTGTGTCTCTGTCTCCGGCTTTAAAAACACTCTGCCCTTTTCAAGCCTGCAAATGAATGCTGAGGGCGAATAAGGGATATTTCAGGCCATGGAGAGAATGAATTGGCCCAGTTCTCCGTATCAGCTGAATATTATTCTCAACTATATGTACTGTATTGACAGGGACAAGAAAAATACCAGCTCATTCCTGACTTGATGGTTTCATCAAGAAATCCAATGACCCGTGATGGCTTCACGTACATCTCCCCTGAGGGTTGGCCACAGCGCGGCGGCATGGACGAGTCACGTAATGAGTGATACGCGATCCATTTGTGGCTCATGATAGCGCGTAGCTGACACTGTTACACCGTGTGTCCTGGAGACCTGCGTACGTACGCGTGGATTCATCGTAATATCTGTTTTGGCCACGAGGCCGGTGCGGCTGCAGGCACTGACATCACTCAGGGGTTTAACCATTCGGTCTGACTGTAAAGAAACTACTACTTCAGGTTTTTGTATAAAAGCATTGCTTGCCATTTTATTCCACATGACCATCACAGTGTTAAAACTCAAGTCGGTGTTTGAAGGAATCGCTGAAATGGGATGATTGACACAAGTGGGCCCAGCTGCAGCTCCATGGGAGACTTTCATTGAGGCCAAGATGGCTGCCGCTTGTAGCAACGCTTTATTCCATTCAGCACAAATATCTATTTTATGTTTATGCTGCTCTGATTGCTTGTTGCTAACGATTTAGGTCTGTGATGCCCTGTGGGATTTAAAAATGAACCGAGATCCCAATCCTAAACCAGGTTAGAAGTTATTTTTATCTTTACAAAATACAACCTTTTTTTTCTTCTACTATATTCTATAATCAAATGAAATTGTCTTGTAGTCAATTTGTAACAGTCCCACTACTTCAGTACAGTGGTGAAATGTATCTACAGCGCGTCATTACATTCTGAAAAAGATTTCCAATATTTTCAGAGACATTTCAGAGCTGAAGTTTGAACTTTGTCACAATCGTGCCATGTGTGCCAGGCTCAGCCACCGTAGAGATGCTGCGCAGGGGAACAACACCTTTGGATTTACCAGTGAACTGGCAGATGGTCAACTCTGATTGAATTCTCGCCCCCAAATCTCTTGTCTGTCTGAACGAGCTTCAGCACACGTTTCACATCTTGGCCAACGCTGTCCTCTGTGTCCCACGTGGGCGCAAAAGCAAAGGCGAGCTCATCTACACACAAGTCAATGCCCAGCAGCTCCCTCTGGCTCTGGACACTGTCCCGAATCAAAGAAATAAAATCTTTAGACTCGATTCACCTTTATTCCCCCTGACAGTGGCCTCAGACAGCCCTCAGTCTTCCTCTGGCCATGCTCTGCACTCGAGTGAGACAAAGGAAGAAAGTCTGTATTTGTGTTCATTTCTTGGAATAGTTAGAATCTGTGTCTCTCTGGCTTCTTTGTGCATCAGGATGTGGCCTTGTGTAGGTGTGCGTGTGTCGGCCTCGGGAGCGAGAGACCGTCTGCGGGGCGTCGCCCCGTCCATCCATCTGTCAAACCTGGAGAGGTCCTGTGGCTGTCAGGGCACTTAGCCCTCCACAGCGTGTTCCTCCCCTCCCCCCGTCACCCCCCCCCCCCCCACCCCCCCCCCCACGCCCCCCCCCCCCCCCCCCCCCCCCCCCCCCCCCCCCACCCCTTGCTTCCACCTCTCCTCCTCCTCCTCCTCCTCCTCACAGCTGCCTCCTCAGCTGTGTCCACTGGCCATCGTCCCACTCCTCGGAGCATGTCCTGTTTATCTCGCACACTCGGAGCGGCAGTCACACCCACACGTTAGCTCTCAAGACGCTCACGGACACCGTATGCACGCTGACACACTTTATATGAAGCTCACTTCCCTCGCCCAGTAGACACCTCACACTCACCTCGCCGCTTTGATTCCACTTGTTATCGAGTTACAACATCGCTCTGCACAATCGCTGATCCTGCACTATGACCACCGTACACGCCAGCAGAATCCATTTGTGCTCTCAGGGCGATTCCAGCTTTGTTAGCCATAAGCAGTCAATACTCATAGTCTCACGATCCTAATCATCTTCACGTGCTGTCGCTCAACGCAAACAGCTGGTATTCATCAGAGTGAAACAAGCTATTTACGGCTAAGTCTTGAAGTTGGGAGCGGATGGGATTACCCCTGATTAATAACAAGTCTCAGACAAAATATAGAAATAAAATACAAAATATGGTCCAGCGTGGGGTTAGAGTGAGGACAGAGCTGAACCACTCTGACTCGTGAATAAATAATGCTCCCTTGTTCAGTAAAGTGGCGTTCTCAAAACACAGTTTTTGAAGTAGTTAGATCAACGTGTAGTAACCTTGCTGCGCGACCTGCTGCCCAGCGATGGGAATTATTACAGCGGTGGTGACGGCTTTCGCCATAGCAAACCGTTGACTGGTCCCTAAAAATGTTATCACAATGACACACGAGAGGAGACAACATCAAGCGTACGAACACGAGTAAATCAGAACAGTCCCGCAACAGACGAGTGGGCAGCCACAATTAAACAGATTTTAATAAAAGTGGGTTTAGTCTGGCTCTCTCTCTCTCTCTCTCTCTCTGAATTCAAAAAGCTTGTTTCCTCCACAACCCCAAGTAAGGAGAGCTCAGCCCCGGGCCAGTCTCTGAGTCCATCTCCAAGGTAAACAAACACCCGGTGGGAAAAAGAGGGGGTGAGAGTAATATATGGACTAACTTGCCTTAAGCATTCTTATCATTGCACTAATACTGTTTCCCATGGTTAGAAAGCTGTGGCCTGAGCTGTTCTGCTCAAATGAAATTTATATCTGGGTGGGGATACGGAGCAGCGTGAGGGGAAGTACACCAGCCAGATTTAACATGTCATAAATTACACACATATTCTTCGCTCGGCTTGCTTTGATTAGCGGCCTCGGCCAATATATCACATTTTCCAGTGGAGGCAAATGAGAAGAGCAGTCGGCGCACTGACACGATCTCACTGCCCTCATGTAAGGTAAACACTTTGCTGAGCGAGGCTTCCCTCCGTGAGTAATGCATCACGGCAGGGAAATAGGATGTTTATGAAAACAAATTCCAATCCACAGCTTTAATCTCATCAGTAACCAAGAGCATCCTGTGTATTCGAGATGCATTCCTTTAATTAAGAAACGTATTGACTTCTCTCCGCGGCGGCAGCCAGAACTGGGCCGCGAACGGTGTTTTTTCGGGAATGATAGCAGACTTTGAAATGCTACACTGGCTTGTTGAGATTCGCCAATCACACCGACTTCTCCTGGCTCTGTTTCCCGACCGCAGCGTGATCACGAATCCGAGCCGGAAAATGCAGCTGGATTTGGCAGATGAAAAACTTTGAAATTGAGTTTGACAGCGTTAGAGGAGCAGTGAATGATACTTAATACCACAGAAAGGAGGGAGAGGACAGAAGACGGGGTGAGGGATGCTGCAGATCTGGATTGTGTCTGCCTCCATGCTGGGAAGGCATCTCTGCCAAAACAACAAATACACATCGGGCTAAACACATTGTGCACACTTGTGTACATGCACAGATGTGCAGAGGCGCACACACACACACACACACAACGCATATGGTATACCCAAGGATAGTTGGATTGCTGCACGGGCCTACTGGGCACGGGCCTCAGATGTAACAGCCGCCCAAAACAGACTCTCAGTTGGAAATTATTTATTTACTCGTCTTGTTGAAAAGTCAAAAAGTTTGATCAAAAGTTGAAAAACTTGTTTATTGCCCCCAATCGGATTTTCTTTCCTATTCACTCCGGTGAGTCTAACTTTACATCATGTGTGCATGTGGAGTTTGCATATTCTCCACATGCATGTCAGGTTAAACTGGTCAAGCTAAATTGTAACCTGTCCAGACTGTACCCCGCCTCTCCACCCCCCCTGACCCAGTAATGGACAAGCGGTTAAAGATGAATGAATGAAAACCTAGTCAGCCCCATTTGTAATCCATTAGCTATGTGGCGTTCTGTCCAAGGCGGCTGCTGGTTGTTTTCTTCTGGAAATGGGTTGTGTGACGAACGCCTGCAATAATTAATGTTTGACAGCAGAACAGCTCGAACGTAGAAAGTACAACTGCTAGCTTGTTGACCTAAGTTTTCATCTTGAGTGTCTTATAGTGTGTTTCCAACCAAGAACCGTAAGGTAAAGTCATCATGCGATTAAACTCATGGAGGTGTAGAAAGGCATCCCTTTGATACTGAAGCAAACATAAACACACTTCCTTATTAGTGACTGACATCAGAGAAAATTAAATCTCTGCACAGATTAAAGTCACACTCAAACAACACATATGTAAAGCACACTTTGTGTCACCGTTTCTATTTATCTCCTGGTCTAATGAGTACTCTGGTAGCGAACATGCAAAGAAAAAAAAAAGATTCATTAATAAAACTCATTAAATCCAACTTAAAGGAGTGGCTGATAATAATAAGCAAACATGCAGGCACAGAGAACACGCGTTAATATCAAACAGACAGAACAGGATTTTTTTTTCTTTTTCAAAAAGAAAAGAAAGCAACATTAATTAAAGATCAAGCAGAGTAAGAAAGACACGGTGTTCTACCTTTTAGCTCAAAGTAAAGTGTCACTCTCCTGCTAACTTTCATCTCTGAAATCACTCTCTACTGCACCACTCTCAAAAACACATCATTTAGTAATTTCAGCTCCTTCACATTTCGCTTTCCTCTTGAGTGTAACTATAAGAAAAAATGAGCAGCAACTTGAAAGCACTCTGACATTGGCGTGCAATAATTGAGATGATTGATAGTTGGGTTTCTAAATAGCTGGATGTTGCTTTTAAAGCCCAAAGTAACAGCGTCAGGGAGCAAAACACCATCAGGTTTTGTTTTTTTTTTGCTCAAACGCTGCCAGCGCGCATACACTCGTAAGCTCTTCGGCATGTCCGCGTACGTGGCAAACGGGCGCCTAATCACTCGCAAATAAACTGAAGACAGTGGATGGAGCTACAAAGTGCATAGATAAGGGAATCTGTAAATAATAGAATACATTTGTTACGGGTGAAATGGGTTCTGCAGAGGATAAGACTCAGTGGTAGCCGTCGGAGAGACAGAAAGTCAGGGTGGTTAGAATAAGCACAGCTCATCGGCTCACGGGAGATAGCTGCTTGGAGGGGGCGAGATAAAGCCATTTTGGCACAGTTAAATCATGCATCCATCACAATGCTTATCGGTCACTCGGGAAAGGTGCCTATAATAAATCGTCAGCCGCAGCGTCAATAGCTCAAAGCCAGACAATGGGAGGCAGTGGAGCAGCGCTCGCCGCTTGTTTGAACAGTGTGACTTATTTGGAGGGCAATCAAACAGAGACGAGATATTTAGAACGTGAGCTCAACTTATTATCTCGCCAGAGAGAGGACGAGTGATGGCTTCCAGACACTTAGGCATGGGGAAAGGTGAGGACGACGACTGACAAACCTCTTCAGCCAGCTGGGACCATGTGTCGGTCAAGGGTTCAGACACCTGGGAGGTGCCGGGCACGTACAGTAATAAACAAGGAGCCGGGAGAGCTGTTGATGTCAGCTTTCAGCTTAGTCCAGCTGAGTGTGATGGGCTCAGCTCCCAGGCTCAGCTCTGACACTTCGACATCAGCTTTCAAACCTTTTCCAGGAAGAAAATTAATTAAAACATTAGCAGTGTCTGAAACACTTTCAGATTATGTACTTTCTATTAGGATTGCTTGTGCATGTGTTTTGAGCCCCCCCCCCCATTCTACAACAAGTACACTAACCCCTGTGGTATCTATGAAGAGGACCCTCTCCATTAAATTGAATTCTTATACAAAATCAATGCATCTAAAGCTGCCTGTTGTGTTGTGAGGTCAGGAAAATGTAACCCGGGATTAAAATGAAGAAGAATTCCCCACCACAGTGGACAGTTGGAAATCAGCAGGCAAGACATGATGATAGATGGAGCAGGGTCAGTAGTTCTATTAACTGCTTTGATGGGGAAGTCAAGAGTCAAGTGGACGTCAAGAGCGAGATGGATGAGAGAATATTACAGCGTGCGGGAGGTACGACTGCTCTGTTGGACCAAATGTAAGATGAGTTTTAAAATAACCTTCATGAAGACCAGAGAAAAACTATATAGACACAAAATCAGTCCATTTACTTTGACATTTTAAAGGTGTAACTTCTCAAGGCCCAAATGAAATAATACTTCCACAATCAGCATCTCTGTAGATACCTGCATACCTTTAAAGTGAAGGCAGGGTTAGTTAATTGTTTATGAAAAACCTTTCAACTCATGCCTTTAAATCCTCTTCACGTCCCAGTCGCCAATAAATAGAGACAAGAGAAGGCTGGTGTCTGTGGCCTGAGCAGGACTCTAATACACACCACACGACACGATTCCCTGGGGTACCTGTCCGTCACACAGTGACCCGCCCCCCTGCGTGCTCACCGCTTATGACAATCAGTCTTCAGCCACAGACACTCGCCATTGAAGCAGAGATGACAGCCACAAGTTTGTGAGCGGGTCCCAGAAAAGCCTTTATCCAGCAGTTTGCACGCAGGTTGACTTTAACGAGAGGGCAGATGGGAGCGGGTTGGACGTATCCTTTCCCTAATTTCAAAGAGTAGACGGCTTCTGCTTGCTTTTCCAGGATTACCAACCCTTCATTTAAAGGGCAGGGAGCAGGTCAAGCCTAAGTGACGTCTAGGAATGCTTTCTTCTCGTCCACGTGGCCGACATCAAACGCTCTATCGCACTTGAATATTAAAATAAATATAGAATTCAAACGAGCTCACATCTCTAAATTTAAAGTCTCTAAAATCCCGAGATGGTTTGTTGTAAACCTGAACGATTGAACTTCTGTCTCTCGTCCCGACGGAGTCGCTGCCGCGCCGAGTCCCCAGCTCGCAGCGATCACTCCAGTGGGAGCAATATAATTATAAATGATAAAAACGTTGGGCGAAGCCATGAACGTGAGACTCTGTCGCAGGAAACTGAAATATTCCAATGTTATTGTAGGTGGTTTTGTCTTTTTCAGCCGTGCACTGACCACATCTGAGATTCTGCTCTCCTGTTTGTGTTGTGATGGTTTGGGCCATCGTAGAGGTGGACGTTTCCCAAGCTACATCCCAGAGAAATAACACACTGAGAAATGCATTTGGATTATTTACAGTGTTCTGCTCCTCTGCTGAGGAGAGGGGAAGGAATGAGGAAAGAAAGGCCCATGAATATGATTGAGCCCTCATGAATTCTCAGTGTCTTTATCAAATGTTAATACCACATTTAGTTTTCTCATAATATAAATGCAGGTCACAGTCGACACAATAGCTTAAGTACCACCACAGGGATAAAAATAATGCATTGTTTGCCTTTCTTTCTCGGTCAGTGCATTCGGCTGTACACACGCAACCCATCACACCGAGTGCTTGTTTTTTTAGCTCACAGGCCGCCCCCTCTATTTTCATATTGGCAGTGGGAGCAAATCTGCTCCGTGGGGATTGAAACGTTGGCCTCGGAGAGCTCCGCTCGCAACAAAGACAGACGGCAATCCTCTGGCAAACCCTAGCTCATCCCAGTCCATCATTACATCTCTGTGACCTGGAGCGCTGCTTCCGAAAAACCCCACCGCTTCCTCCCCTCCCCTCCTCCTTCCTTCACTGGCTCGAAAAGAAAGATGATGCTCCCCCCCCCCCCTTCAGCCTTATTACCAATTCAAGAGATTCCCCACAAAATCAGTCCGCACAGCTCCATATTAGAGCGGTGGCTGGGGGCGCAGCACTCTCCGATTCCAAATGTCTCTCAAAGTTAAGACACTGGAAGCTGAAGCAATATTCTTCTATCCAGCCAAGCGCCGGGGCGAGTGTTCCTGACCCGACTTCAAAGTTGCAGCTGTGAGTTAAGGGAGGCTGAACCGTCACACCCCGGCTACACTGCAATCTTGGCCAATACACAGATTCACCGTGAGGAAGGGTTTTTATCATTTCCTGTCTCCATATTGCCACTCTCTATTTTCGACCGTGGCCTCAGCCGAATAGCCAACCAGCCGTTTTGCCGGCAGTGAATGCTAAAGCTAAGTTTATTCAATTTGTTAGCACTCAGGCTCAAACTTTGATTTAAGCCGTTATCAGATTGAATATAAGCGGCTACATAGTGTCTGGGGGTGCATTCTGAGCAAGAGTAAATGCGCATTATCCATTTATGCATCTCTTCAGTGGCATTTAGGGAACACTTGCTGTGTTTTCGGTTGTCACAAAGCGCGCGGCGGTGAATGATCTGTTTTCCGAGCCGAGCTGAAACGTGATAATAACACTCAGCGACGAGTGAACGCCTCTCCTGCAACTACAAAGAAAAGCCATGAAGGTGAACTTCAGAGGTTTTGTTAAGAAAAAAAATAAAATAAAAAAAGTTCACCTCGCCACTTCAAAAGCGTGAATCTTGACATGCTGTGATGTAATTTTTATATTAAAGAAATGCTACAAAAGCTATTCCATTTGCGTTTCAGTTACAAAGGCATGAAACGCCGGTGAGAGGATAAATAATGCTGACGCTTCTTTGCCGAGAGCAAGGGCACTCATTCCATCTGGGGCGTGATTGAAAAGCCCCAATGCCCTGGGTTCAAAGCGCTATTACATGGCTCCGCGTCTGGCTTTTTCATCTCAGATGGGTATCTGGGGGCCAACATGGAGACAGATAGGATATCAGAGTCAAGGATGATACGAGGATCGCCTCTGAAAATCAATCGGCAGACAGTCCTACATTGGTCTCGCCTGTTTACTTCTGCATCAGTCTGTGCGAGGCCCTTCATCTGCGCAGGCTTCTGCACAAAGTCCAACACATTGAGCCAGATCTGCTCCCACAGAGCCAGACAGGGAGGGGAAGAGAGGCACACGAGACACCCCCTCCTCCTCACAGCACATGCAACATCTGATGAGGGCTGCAAAGAGTGATTCCCATTTTAAAGGTTCATCATCAAGTCCCCCAGGGGTCATCCAACGGTTAACAACACAGGAAATTCTAAAAATGTAATTTTTTCACCAACACAAATCATTTTTCTGGCTTGCCTCTGATTGACCTCTTTAGGCCGTCTCATCAAATAAAAGGTAATACCAATCGTTGCATGATTTATTTTAATTGTAAATGTCACTGTTATTATTTCCATGCAACGTATCTGTACTGTGAATCTGGAAATCAGAGTAATCAACCGCTCCTCATTGGAAACATCTAAAAGTAATTAATTTCAAAATCTGGTGAACTTAAAGTGCCTGGTTTTTATATCCAAAACTTGCACAGGGCTTTTTTTTTCATCACCCCAGCTGTGGAAGTAATGTCTGATTGACACCCTGTTAACGTTTGGAGGAATTTTGATTAAGAGGCAGATCCAGGAATTTCAGGAAAGTGGATGTTTTCCAGGAAAACACCCACTTTCTTTAATATTTACAGATTGCCTAATCTTGTGAAAGCACATTTTTACAGAGTCTATTCATTAACATTCATTCAAGTGCAGCTCCATGTTACACGTATATTCTATGAAATATGTTATACAGATGATATTTAACTGCTGTCCCAAGAGTTTTTCCAAATAAGATGTTGTGTCTCTAACATCACCAGTGGAGCGCCTGGCTCTGCATGTCAAGAGCAGAATTTCCTTCACGTTTCACCTTTGCACTTTTTCTTGAAGAAAGCTGTCTGTAAAGCAAAGACATAAAGCCTGTTCTGCAGACAACGTGACCTTTAGGATTTCAGAACGAAAAAAAAACGTAAATATTCCTCGCTGGGAAGAACATTACATCTAAAGGTTAACGACACTATATCTATTCGCCCTGCAAGCCCAAGCTCTCCATTCCTCTGCCTGGCAATGAAGCTTGTAGAGATGAGTCTGCATCTGCAGAAAAAAAACACCTCAATTTCTGCAGAATTGACAGGATTCATAATTTCCACCTCGGCTCAGACCCATTAATAAATAAGATATATAAGATATAAGAAGAATTTTTAAGTTACAGGTAGCTGAACCTTTCTAATTGCTCTGTACAGACCTGTCCAGCTCAGTTATCAAACTGTTGAACAGTGACACACACACATTTCTGGTGAAAGGTCATGTGATCTCATGTGAAAGACAAACTGTGGGAGAACTGAGAAAGCTGTTAGCTCACTTCATGTACAGTGTGGTTGCACAGGAGGGAGGACGGACACATGTTTCAACTTCCCTCCACTGCACTGGATTTAAATTAAAAGAATAGTTATGAGCTGCAGGGGCTGAAGCACTTGACTTGCTCCCATGATTATTGGATTAAAAGATAAAAACACAAAGAAAAGTCAGCTAAAGGTTTTATGGGTCAAGCAATAAAATGTTCTCCACTCGCCAAGTCGGCCGCGGAAACAATCCAACGCAGCGTTTCCTCAGCCTCGATGAGGACGTCGTCCAGGGCGCGCCCTCTAATTGACAGTCGTGTTTCATTTCAGATGTGGCTTCAGTGATGCTGTGTTATTGCCTGCCGTGCTCTTCACCACCTGTCAGGACAAAGTCAATAGCGAGGTTTAGATGAGCGTGCGCGGTAACCTGGATATTGGATCCTGGCCAGGCCCTGGACTTATTGGGGTTAAAGCGCTCACATTAGCCAGAGACATCTGCAGCTGCCTCTGAGCTGTTGCCTACAACCCTGATAACTGCATGTTCCTTCGTGGCCTGATACCGGAATACACACAGAGACTGTGGGTTGATTTGTTCATTACTAAAATGTAAAATGATCTAAAGAAAGAGAACTATGTTCCTGCAGCATCTCCATAATGATGCCATGCTACCTGTCACAAACAAGAACATCTCTCCCTTCTCATTACTACTGGCAGTCACACATGAGAGACAAACATGCTCAGTTTAAAGCACGTCGGCTCTCCTTCCCACGGGCGCTTCAGTTTTGGCCTCTGCTTGCTCCTCAGGTTATCGGCTCCTGCAGCATCCTCCACAGTTTCTGTGTGGCAGCAGATGATATTCTGGGTGATGAGAGGGAGGAGGAGGAGGAGGCAGGACCAAGGGAGGATGACGGAGACAGTGACTTGGACAAAGATGGGGATCACAGGGAGCTGTCAGGAAGCAACAGTGGAGCCGGGCTCGCTGCCCAAGTCTCTGGGAAGAGGTAAGGGCCCCCCTCCTGCATGTAGTCGGCTTTACCTGCACATGTTCACACGCCCACTGGAAATGTTGGGATTCCAAGGGATTGTTATGTTTCAGTGTCAGGTCATCACTGAAATACATTTTATTCCAGTCTTGTTATTAAACATGCTTATTCTCAGATATACTGAACGTGTACACTGATTTCCTTCTTGTGCTCCGGCCGCACATGTGAAACATCTACTCTTAGATTGTTTCCTGCTGCTCTTCTCTTAACTCTGCCAACTAATACAATGGCAATTAAGATAGGAAATGCAAATACCAAACTCAAAATGGCAGCTTCCAAACCAATTTGTGACGTCACTTGCCGATAACAGTGAAAGCCCTGTAAAAAAAAAAACTTGATAAGCACGTTTCCCAAAACTTGGCCAATTAAAGAGACCTTTGTATCTTTATTTCAGTGCTGGTGATTAATAGATTGGCACATATAAAAAATATGTTCCAAGCAGTGTTTTATCAAATATAGCTGAAATTACATGAGCAATGCCTGTTGTCAGTCTGATTCTATAATAAGTGGAAAAGACTCACACTATTTGGAATGTCTTATTCTCTATTTGGAGATGAGGTGGTGGGTGGGCGGTGGGGGGGGGGGATAAGTCTTGTTTATGTGAAGTTTATATCCGATACTATATGAAGGAGGAACAGGAAAGACCGACTATAGCTGAGTGTGCCATTACATACGCTTGTGACTGTGGCCTCTCACCACTCACTCTGGGAAAGTAATGGGGGCTGCTTTTAAAGGCTAACTCAGCACGCTACGACCGCCATATTAAACAGAGCCTGGAACACGCACGAGCGTATCGCCTTACGCTGAACTCTGCCTCTGACCTTGAGAGGATCTGGGGTAGTTTGATAAGTATGCATCTGTCAGGAGACGGTATCGCATGTCCGAAATTTTTACTGCTATTGCTGATATTGGAAAACATGTCTTTCTTTAAATAGAGTAAAAACATTTTGGTGAAACGATACTGTACGACTGACATAAGGAGTAAAACTCTGCTTCTATCGTTCTCTGCTCTGTTTCTTAGACTTGTGCAGTGTTCTCTCTCTCACACACACACACACACACACAGAAACCACAGACACAATTATTATCACAGCTTTCCAGAGGCAGCAAAGCAGCCGCTGTTTCACTTGATCTTTTATAATGGGAACAGCAGCAAAGAGTCAGTAATGACATCTCAGCTCACTGTGCGATTCCAACACTTCCCGTAGCATGACCCCAGAGTGGCTGAGAAAATTCTGACTCTGGCTGTTCAAGGGAGAAATGTTTAAAGATTGAATTATATACTGCCTATGACAGGCGCAGGAGGGGATTGTATTGAGGTCTGACTGACATTTACTGAATGTGAGAATCCTGCGAGCTGTAGATTTCATATCACAGAGGATCCAAAACACAGAAACACGAGCTGCAAGGCCATTTCCACACAGGGGAGAGAATTCGATAAATTCTTCACGTTTTCTGCGAGTATGTTTTTATCCAATACAGCACCGGTCCTATCTGCAGCCTTTAAACAAATACAGATAAAGAATTTATGGTTTAAATGTCGATTATGTTTGATGTTTTTCGAATGATAAAAAGTAACTTAAAAAGTAACAGAAAGTGCTCGATAAGGATCTTAAATAATTAAAAATTGTATTCTTCCTCTCAATCATACACCCCTATATCTATATCTGTATATTATCCCTTGAATATCTCTTCCACGGATACAGACTCAGTTACTTGACCTTTTCTTATTGACTGAATATACAACAAATTATTTTGTTGCATATGATTTTAACACTCAGCAACAGTGGTAAACATTCAGTTAAAAGTTAATAGGTGAAGAGAGCATTTGAACAACCGGTAGTTTCAGAGGAGCAGTAACATTGATTTGTAGTTGTTTTTACCATCATGTGAAGAATGTCAGTCCTGTGTTTAACACCATGTTAGTGGATGGGACATGGGCCACACTAAAAACAACAAAAATAGCATTTTCTGTCTGTCAGTGTCAGTTTACTTCGACATGATGCAGACCAGCATGACTGACTGCTGCCTTTGACGTGATTGGGACTGAAAGGGACTTTGACACCACTAGAGCAAGATGGAGAAATGCTAATTATATATTTGTACTTTGTTTTCACACTGTAACTGCCACGCTCAAGTTTGCAATCAAGTGAGAGGCTGCAGCTTCTCCGCGAGGTGAATGCAGGTAGGGATTAATCCAAAGAAGGATAAAGTGTCTTGGTTCTGTTCAAACAAAGTGTGGGAGTCTGGTTCAAACAAATAAACATTGCCTTTTATGCCAACCTTGTCATCGATTATAAAAACATTTCACAGTGGTGACTGTACACAACAAAGTAATCAGAATACTCAAAAGACATTCAAAATAAAGAAATGCTTCTCAAAAATGAGACTTCAGTCACACAAACTGAACTGCGATGTCTTTCTAAAACTGAAAAGAATCAAACGATTTCCAATCAACTCAGTCTACCCTTGTTATTTTTTAAGTGTTTTATCCCCAGAAAATAAATCTGTTACAAATCGACACAATAGATTGTTTTATTCTTTTTTTTTTCTCCTCCTCCCATTAACATGATGCTGCTGCACGCATCATTTGAAAAGAGAGGAGCCACAAAAATAAAAAAGCTCATTTGTGACTATCTGCTATAAAACTGGGGGCAGTAAAACAGCGATGCTCTTCGAATGGCCCGCCCCCTCAACCGCAGAAGTGCAGTTAGGGACACGGCGACAGCTCAGGGTTGGTGGTCGAATTTATTTTTTTTGGAAATCTGGTCCGTGGATGTGGAGGAAAGGTTTTGTGATAACACAGTATGGATTTACAGTATGTGTCAAACAAAACGATACCTGCTGATGACATAACTGTTGACATATGGAGTGCAAGTAAAATGCAAATTCATCCCACCCTGTGGCCCCAGAGCTAATGTTATGCCAGGCCATCATTCATGAGAGTCGTGCTTCTATTAAATCTTTAACTGGCCGTGTTTGACAGACATTGATTTGTCTGGCATCGCGGCGGAGGAGGTGATTTATTTAATTGTTGAACTGATAAAGGCTGCCTCCGTTTTATTCCCCTCGCAAGCCGAAACCCACCGTCCCCGTCGCTGTGTCCTTTCCCCAGCAGGAAATGAGGGTTTGAGGACAGAGCCCAATAAACAGTCTTTGTAACTGCGAGGCCATCCGGTAGCCATGGTAACGCTCATTGCGTCACCACGACGGTTGCAGGGATTTCCCCCCACGCTCATCAGAGAAGGAAAAGAAGTTCAATCAGAGGTTTGTTGGGTTTGTGTCCAACTCTGGATTCGTGGAGCCCCTCATTAAAACCAGCAAAATATGACAACAACACAACAAGCACATTGCTCTCCATAACGGCTCTGTGGCTGTCTGTTCATTATGCATTGCATGAGGCTGAGTTTGCACTCTAATCATAATCACTAATTTCTTCATGAGCTCTTAGTGCGACCCAGGGACAGAAAGGGCGTAAGGACGTCCCTGTCAAGTTGTTTTTGGCCCTGATCCTGATCTGAGGATTGGAATTAACATCTCATTTAAAAGTCATATTTACCTAAATATTGATTGAATATGTATCTGACATTGAGGTAACAGCTTTGTCCTACTAAATTTGCCATAACATATTCTTCTCGAGCGACTTCATCCGAACGCTAAAAGTCCTGACTGTTAAGATCATGAGCTTGAATTATTGAAGCGATGTGAACGAAAGTTTAAGTGTGGGAGAATGTGACTCGTGAAACTGATGTGACAGGACCAGCTGGGGGGGGGGGTAGCTTTGGGAACTAAAAGCATACTCAGTGTACTCATGTTAGCAGAGCGGTGTTTCAGCAGCATCTTCCCTCACAAACAACCTCTGGCTGAGTACAGACGCTCGCCTGCACAGGTCACGCAAAGCAACAACAGCAAAGTTGCAGACCGGCGTGCCGTCACGTTATTTGCAGAAATGGCAGTAAACAGCAACCTGCCCCTGCCAGTGCTTGAAAGAAAATGTCAGTAGTTTTTACTCCCTTTTTTTTTTTCAAAACAATATATATTTTTTTGGAAATAATACATTGCCAATTTAATCTTTTTTTTTAATTTACTGGTTTAATCTATATCTTATAATAATATATATATATAATCCCATAATATTAATCTGTCTAACTGTTCCAGAAGCGTCAGATCAGCGTCACACGTTATAATATCTATAATATAGGGCCCAAGAAGGTGCCGTCTCATTACTGGTGGGTTGGGTGCCTTATAGCAGTGAGGGTGTCTTCAGTCTTTGGATCTGTTTTAAAATGTCTCCTCCTCTGTCCTTGGGTAAACATTGTTTATTTTCTAGTTGCAAACATGTTAGCTGGCTCCAGGATTAATGGAAGAGCGAGAATAATAGGAAAGGAAAAAGAATAACTGAAGGATGTTCCTTTGTGAAAAGCTGTTATCCAACCCAAGAATTCCATCGGTGCTTGCTCTAATATGTCAGCAATAGATGCATACACAGTATGTTTTGTGATCTGCTGTGATCTGCTCCACGCTCACACCAGGCCGATCCTCTCCCGCTGCTTACGCCGGCATTGCTCTTCTCCTGAAGCTACTCGACTCTTCGCGCTCCTGTTGCGTGTTCTGCAGAACTCCTCGTCACTCCGCTCATTCAAGTTCAGCTAAAGTGTGGTTGAAAATAATTTGTGGCTGTTTATTTTTTTAAGATGCTTTCATCCCTCCAACACCAGCTGCGAGCACCATAACAGTTTGCAGCATCGTAGCCGACAGAGAAGCTTCACTACAGAATGATGTTGAAACTCACCAGACTGCTGACACAGTTATTGTGCGTGGATACAGAGGGAGCACTCGAAAAAATACCTCTGCATTTTAGCCTGGAGTGTTGGCATCATGCACAGTCTGGTACTAAGTGTCAATGTTTACAAGCTAAACACGAGGCAGGGGTGGGGAGCCTTTTGCCTCCAGGATTTACAGACAGCTGGATCTGTTCTATGAGCATATAAAAATACACAAATATTCTCATGACGGCAGTTATTTTCTGTTCTTGAAAAAGGTGGACTAGCATGTCCATCAGGATGATCCCTTGAACACATCGTCGGTCACGTATCATTGCTGACTGATCACGGTGACTGACGAGAAAGGAGCCGTGGATAATCCTAACGATTGTTTGTCTTTCAAGCGAAAGTGGAACAGGTGATTGCAGTTTGCAGGGATGTGCTGTAAAAGACCATAATTATAGCTGGAAACATGCAGCACGGGATGAGTTACAGCAATAAGTGATCCTGGATGCAGTTAGCAGTCTTTGCTGGAGTGCCTGTGCCCAGCAAGCTGTTCCCAAGGCTTCAGTCTCACAGAAACAACGTTAGGCACACAATTGTTGTGGTTAGCAAGTTAAAAGTTAAGAAGCTGAATCCTCTTCCAGAAGTCTGATTAGTGAAAGGGCCTCGTTGGAGCTGCCCACACTAAAATGTGTTTGTGCGGAAAAACTGTTGCAGAACAGATTGTTGATCTGTTACAAGATAAAAAAAAAAAAAAGAACCCAACCATATCCCCGAAGAAGAGGCATAACAGATACAGCTGTCTTTACATGCAGGCTGTACACTGAGACAGACAAAGGGGACGATGGGTTGTAGCTGCTGCCGGAGAAACGCAACCTGCCGTAGGTGACTGTGTCGTACTGTGAATGTACGAATCGCTGGTGTCAGATCATGGCCCTCTCAGGTCGATTCAGCACTGAGTCCTGGCTCTCTGTGCTTGTCACATCTCACGTTATACCAAGCATACCCCCTAATATTGACGACTCATTTTTGTTTAATGGAGCAAATCAAAAAGTCAAACAAATTCAGAATAAAACAGGAATGTCTTCACGGACGAGACCACTGACTAATATTAGACGCCACACAAAACAGAGGCCGGCCCACCCATCGAATCAGTGCGATATATCTGCTCAATAATTTAGCGCGGCCCTTGAAGAATGTTTAAAAATTTAAATGGCCCTTGACAGAGACAGGCTCCACGGCCCTGATCGAAGGTGACTTTCTAAAACCGAGGGCGGTCAACAAGGATCACGATGTTCAGTCGGAGAGAAAATTCAAATGTCGCGGAGGCTGAAACGTGGTCGTGCGCTGGAAGGTGTGTTTCCCTCACAGGGCTGAAGTAAATTCATCTTCTTGGCAGTTCCAAAGGTCCCCATGTTATTTTCTTCCCGTCGCCACATAACAGGAGGGTAAACCCCCCCCCCCCTCGCCGTGCATATGTCAGACATGAAAGAGCGTAACTCCCACCAATGCTGCACCGCGTGCAGTTCACGGTTATTTGATCAGAGCAACCTTAACTGCAAATGCTGTTGGCTCAACTCGCATGGCTTTGTACTGCCGGCTATCGGACACATGAAAAAAAGAAAATGAAATGAAAAAGGCACTCGGCAGGGACTGATGGTGTCTGTTGTCCTGCAGTCCTATTCAGTCAGCTCGTCTGTACTCTGTATCGGTGAATTAATAGTCTCTGTGTTAAAGGTCTGGATATTTGGCTTTGATACCCCGCGGCTGACTTTTTGGTTGGGTTATCCGGGTAATGCTCTCTGACAGAGCCGTAATACAAGGCTGCTGGATCAAAAGGCATTTTGTTTTCTTTTCATCTCTCATACTCTCAGCAAAGACTTCAATGAGAACGCGAGCAGGAGAGCGAGAGACAGACAGACAAAGGCGGACAGAAATAGGAGGGAGAAAATAAGGTAGCGCAGCAGCCTGCCCTCCTGGATTTGGCCTGTAAATATCTGGGACGTGGCTCATCAACACATTCATTTCTCTGGAGCAGTTCTTCCATTAGCTCACACATGAGCATTTTGGATGGCGAGTTGCAGATGATTAATGCCTCTGATGGCATGAGTGTTCCTCTCTTGTGAAGTTCACGTTTCTGTCTCATCTTTCGTCTCGCAACCCTGCATATCCCTGTGATGGATACGGGGTGGAAGTGTGAGTGTGTTGCATGTGTGTGTGTGTGTTTGTGGAGGTCCTGCTGGCTCTATTGGCAGAGATACATATTAATGTATATAACAGCAATGCGTGGTTGTAATGAGGCCATATATTTAACTGGCAGATAATGATAGTGAGTGAAAACAAAAACCTGGGTCACTATTGTTCATAGTGATGAAAGCATCTTGTCCCATGTGAAAACCTGCTTGATTAACTGTGACTCCAGCCACACCAATGCATGCATTGAATGCATTTAATACCTAAAGGCAATGAGACTTATGGGGATGTGGAAACTCTTGTGAGCTCTTCTGTATTTCTCAGAGAATGTGGGTAGACTTTCTGTGTGGTGAGAGATCGATGCCCTGCTTTCTTATTGTTCAGCCTTAAGTGGCGTGGATGTGAAGTGAACTGTGTTGCTCACTTGCTGTATGTGCCTTCAAGAGTTGTTTTCTTACTTCTTCCTTCTTCGTCTACTCTGCACAGGGACGATACTCACTGTAACTGGTCATATCCAGGCCATTCACTGTTACCACGCTGTTAGCCATGAACTGGCCCTCACTGGCTGCACCCAGACACCCACCCACCTCGTCAGCACACTTCTTAAAAATATGCCCAAAACTCACCAACCCCACCTTGAAACTGAAAACACTGCCTCCACAGCAGCTCTCTGCCAATCACTGGTGTGTTGTCGCCCACAGCTCACTGTCGTAGGTGGCTGACATGACTGACAGCCTCTGAGCCGAGGCACGGCAGCCGCACTTAACCAGTCATCAACTTTATTCCTGGCTTCTCTAACCAGGTAAAAAATGTTACGGTCGCACTTCGTTGTAACTCTCTCCAGTCGCTACATTGCGATAGCTCGCACGACCTGCACTTATAAGACAATTAATAACGCCATCAAGAGGAGAGGGTGCTTTTGTTTTATCATCGTAGGGTAGAATTTCCAATTTCTTTTGTCCTCTTATCTGAATGTCAACGCAAGGCTAAATTTATCTTCTGTTATACCTTTTGTTTGAATATGCCGTGGTTTTAATAATGAAGTCCCACCACAAAGGACCCACAGGCCCGCTGTCCCCACATAACAATAAAGGTGGGATATGTTATTGCTCTAAGATGAGCACAATAAAACAGAACCTCATTTTATATTCATTCCATTTTTTATTTTTTTTTTTTTTCCCCCAAAGGGATAAAAAACATTCCAGAGCTGCTCCTCAGTGTCTGCGTGTTATCTCAAAGCTCATCTGACAGGCCCGTAGCTCAGTGTTGCAGGGGCTGCCTCCAGATCTTTACGATGAGGGGAACCTAACAACAATAAAAGTGCCTCGTAAGGGGCTTCTGTTTCAGAAGCCTAAAGCCCCGCACCACCCACTGACCTTCCTGAAGGCCCCCATAATGTTAATCCCCAGGAAAATAATTGAATCTTGACCTGGTTATTATTATCTCCCTCTGACTGTTCTAGCCTGGAGGAAGCTGACCTCATAAAACGCCCAAGGGCCTCCCTCTGGTCCCCCCGCCCCAACTAATGGACTGATACTCACATGTGCACAAACACTTTCGTCCTTGGACAGCGACAGAGAGCCGTGAACATGGGTCTTTGTCCACATAAGCGAAAACACACATAAACTACTTGTGGGCGGATCGAACCTGCACACAGTTACAAGGTGACAATTTCATACACACACACACACACACACAGATGATATACTGTGCGCCCGACACCAGGCCGTGCACACACTAGAAGGTAGGAGCGCTCCATCGTCTCCCAGTAGGTGGTAAAAACTGTGTCTAAAGCGATCTTACAGACCCGTGACTGCTGGGAGAATGAAATCACACCTGGCACAGCCCGCCAACTGGTCAGGAAACACACACACACTGCCAGATGCTTTTAACACAATGAAGTGAAAGGCACACTTGAGTAGTCAAAGTACGCTTTGACCACACTTGCAGAACATTACGTTTTGTGCCTTCACTTCGCACACGTACACAAAGAAGACGCCATATGCACGTGTCTTCTGGTGGTCTCAGCCTTCATGCTCTCCTGGTTTTTATAATTAATTAGGAGCCTCTTCAATCCTGAGGAAAAAAAGGAAGTGCACGTTTCAGGTCGTCTGGGAAAAACAAACTAGGAAATGAAACAAGTGTGGGAAAACTGCAGGGCCCTGCCTTCAGCCTTGTCTGCTCCCGGGACTGTGTTTATCGAAAGTCAAGCACATGCTGTGTTAGTGAAACATAGGATCCAAGATCCTGAGCGAGCACAACTGTCACGTAGATTAGCATCTTTGATTGATCACAGCATGGTGTAAAGGCAGTGGATTGAATTATAAGTGGCCACAGCGCAGCATCATCTTAAAGCCCAGTCATTACCATACTGCACTTTATCTAAAAATGTCCACAGCTGCATTTACGTATAAAGGTAAATGGCACCCTAGCATGTGGTCACAAGGATCTCTCGCAGAAAATCCTTCAGTGATGCTCTTGCCCTTAAAATGAGGCCACTGGATTAAGTTTATAGCTCAGAGTAGTTTGGAATGAGCTCATGTCGACCTCCTGCTCCAACAATTGCGAAGAAAAGGGACCGCACGTGTGTTCTGTACATAGCGCCTCCATATTCAGTGGCCTTGAGGTTTTTTTTTTCCACTGTTAGAGGCTTCACACTTGAAATTAAAGGGGATTTAATGGATTGTCTGTGAGCTAAAACCCAAAGCTGTGTGGCAAACCCCAATTGCCGTGACCATGAGACAATTTCTGTGCTGACACAAGATCTAACAGGTGTGCGTGGAGACATTCTAACGTTGAGCCTTGAGAAATGATACTAAAGAAGGAAATGTGCCGAGCAGAACACCTAGGGAAAGGCCTCCAGCAGTTTCTTTGTCACTGTGTCTCAGAAGAACTCTGTGGCATTTGACAGAGGGAATGGAAAAGAATAACATGACAAACTACTTGGACTCGTCCTGGTTGTCTATCAAACTTGAGCATCCAACCAAGGAAGTATCCCCAGTCAGGGAAGCATCACCAGAACCCCAGGAAACATTCACGTTGAAGAGTTTTTTGGAAGAACCACAATGAGACTGTCAGTTTATTTCATAGGCTGTGTGGCAGAGTAACAACAAAGAGGCCAGTCCATGATGCAGAGGTGAAGGCAGCAGCCTTGACTTGGCACAGAGATGTATGAGAGACTTTAAGGGAGACTGAGAGGTAGAAGGGCCTGTTGTGATGAAATGGAAACTGAATTCTCAGCCATCAACCTAAGCTCCCTGTAAGGCAGAAACTGGGCACAGCTCATTACCCATCTAATAGCACCCCTACAGTGCGGCCTGGTGGTGGCAGCTCCATGCTGTGGAGGGGCTTTTCAGCAGAAGGAACTTGGAAATCTTGTAAGGATAGAGAGAGAGAAATGGGTGCAACCAAATGTGCACATTTTCTCAGAGAACTTTCTGCGGAGTGCCAGAACCCATAGATGGCCATTTATGTCCCAAATGGTGCTGGAATGAATAGGACAGCTAAAGTCCTGTAGGAAGCTGGATCAGGACCCAGTTTAAATCCATCCCAATTCTACTTAATAACTTGCTAATATGGGAGTTGAGGGAATTCCAAAAAATCTGATTGTTTTCTGTTGTATAGTGTGTTTAGTTGGAAAATAGAGGCCATGGAAAGGAAGTGATGTCACTTATTGGATGAATTATGGGAAAATGAGTGAGTCATTAGGGGCAAAGCCTTTGAGGACCCTTTACATAAGGTTCACCACTTGTGTGTCGGCCCCGCTTGACTTTTTTGTCAGATACAGATCTCCATCTCCATCCATCTCCACTTTGTAGATGGATTGGGACTGAACTGAAAATAGATTCCAACTGTACTCTGAAGTTAAAGCCAACTGACATTGGACTGAACTCATTGACGTTGTTCTTTGGTGACCTGTCAGTGCAACCCTTGGATGGATGAGCACCAGAATTAGTCGCAGTTTTCGTGGCTGTCATTCAGTGTAGTGTAATGGCTTCAGAGTGACCACCTCACTCTTCCTCTAGCTCTGCCAGCAGGGTGACATTCGGGGTTCAGCGTGAAGGGTCGTGATGACTGTTTGGTGCATTATCCTGGAATCTGTGGAGCTTGGCCATTAACCTCAAACCATCATCTGGTCAAAATTCCAATTCGTCCCATGGTTTACATTTAGCCTGATGGACTCTACAATGGTGATAAAGCCTCACAGAGTGTGGATGCTTCTCTAGCCTGTTTCCAGAGCCTCACTGTGCTGGAGCCTGTTCTGAATTCAGACGAGAGCACAACACAATCCTGGAATGAAAGGCTACGAGGCTCAGCGCTGCATTTGCATATTGTGTCTCTATGTATTTTGACAGGTACCCATAGAGAAAGCAACAAAGCAGCACAGAGACGGCTGATGTATCTTCGGCCTAAACTGAGATCAAAGTGGACTTTTGGAGTTGGACTTTTTGGGGACACATTTTGCATGTGATCGATAGCATGCATACAAACACAATGTGAGTGCTCATGGCAGCATTCATAGGCAGAGACATACAATCCCAAAGTTTCAAACGAATCAAAGTAAACGAATCCATCAATAGAATGGAGCGGAAGGTATCACACTGATGGCTATTTGTTTCACTAAATGGTGGCCGTATCTGTTTTCCGTGATTTATGCGGTCCCAAAACATAATTTATAAAGAAACAGAAGTAAACTCAACTGATCATTAGAGGAGAACCACCACACACTGTATATCATTAACTACTATTATCATTAATCATATATTTCCCTTCTCTGTTCTCCTCAGGTATCATCAGGAGAGCGTGGGTGGAAAACAAATTAAACTAGCGATGAAGGAATAACTGAAAATGTGTTTACTGCATCAGGATT
Source organism: Pseudorhombus dupliciocellatus (assembly GCA_016785235.1). Taxonomy (NCBI): domain Eukaryota; kingdom Metazoa; phylum Chordata; class Actinopteri; order Pleuronectiformes; family Paralichthyidae; genus Pseudorhombus; species Pseudorhombus dupliciocellatus. The sequence continues at coordinate 841,460 of JAFBJW010000242.1, forward strand.
TATATCTCCTCTTCATCCTAATTGCGACAAATCGTTTCCTAACCTCTATAAATATTTAAAGACTATTATTCGTTGCAGACTTAAAGCAGGACATCAAATACTCTATGATGATTTATGAATACATTTACTGCATATTCAGGGAGGATTAGGGATATCTCTCAAAGTTAAAGCTCAACGCTGGTTTGGAGACGCATAATGAATCTGTGGACCTCAGAGCAGAGGGCGAGAATTCATCAAAGACTGAAAACATGGTGAAAAAATTAAATTGATACATCAGGAAAACTGTTCAGAGCAAACGATGCCTTAATGAATCCCTTAGGATTTAGGAAGTACTTGTTTGTGATCAGAGAAAAATGCAAACAATTTAATTATTTATGAAAGACCTGATGAAAACATTTGGGATGTTAATGAATATAAATGCATTATTTAGACATGAACACATAATGGGCTCTAAACAGTTATAAGCAGCTCCTGCATTTTTGCTGTAATACTTTTTTTTTAATCCTGCCACTTAATTAAATTAATTAAATTAAAATATAAAACCACCAAACACATACTGCAACCCAGTGATTACAGCAGTGTGACACACCCTGGTCACATGCTGCTTTGGGCTAAAACAAGGAATGGACAGATTTGAATACCTTGACACCCAAAACAGCTTCCTAAGCCTCACTAGAAATAAATTGGCATTTAAGCATAGCTCCTTGAAATATCTTCCCCGACATGACAGCAGACAAGTAAAACCGTACTGGTTAATTAGGAAAGATGACGTCTTCTTCCTAAGCTTTAAGAGGTAGCAGTAGCAGGTCAATACGTCAATTACACTCTGGTTTCTGTGTTATAGCTGCAGTTATGTTATCTATCCATGTCTCGTCCTTTTGACATCATTTGGACTCCAGCTGCAGTGTTGATTGTGGGATGGAGCGGCTGTTTATTTAATATATTTATCTTATTATATGAGCATTTATTTTTGACTTTATCTTGTCGAGTATTTGTACCATCTGCTTTGAAAAGCTTTATGTTGTATCCACTTGTCCTGTCTCCAAATCACCTGCAGACCCAAGGCCGGAACCTTGATCAGTGAGGTCCTGGTTCACGCTCACCAGACCGTTTGGTCGGCCTCGAGGTGCACACGTGGCCGTCTGCAGTCGCTCATCTTGCCGTTTGTTCGGTTCAAGGTTAAAGAGAGTTTGCCTCCAATCCACGTTGTTCTCTGCAGCTGCTCCAGTGTGCGATGTGTGAACTTGACCATCCGCTGTCTGCGAGTTCAGCCCAGCGTGTCCCACCTGATGTGGGTAAATAACCCCCAAACCACCAGCTCAGGTTCTCCAGTGATCCCTTTTCTTTATTTCTAAAACACAGTTCATTCTTCAGAAGCCACATATCTGAGATTTGCATGAGAGTCCAGCTCCTTTTTAATAAAACTAACCCACAATCCACATCACACGTTTCTGGTTTCCACACATTATATTCCGATGAGAACCAGAAGCACTATTCACCCATAATGTACGGCAACACTTGTCTTTTATTTAATCACACATACATCACTGTATTTTCACACATCATGGATGTCCTTCCATTTTCAGCCTTTCAGAAATGATCCTCCAAAAAGCCTATTATAATGATGATAGCCTATCCAAGAAAACTGATTAGACCTACAATAGCAATAAAGGACAGATATTACAATTGAATTATGTGGGTAAGGACGCCATTATATTTCTTTTGTGAGGAATGAGTCGCTTAATTCTTTTTGGCTGCTGGTCACTTAATTCATTTGGTGGAAAGACGAAACGATTTCATTATCTAAAAAACGGTGGCACAAGAACTGAGATCATGGGAGGAATAATTCCTGGAGGACGGTGCTGTTTTTCTTACTTCTCAGATAGCATGGAAATGTGTTTTATTTATTACTGTGGAAGAAGAAAAGAAAGTGTGTTTTACTGTCCATAAAGAATGATACCCAGCACCACTGGGAACCCATGCAGAAGTCAGCAGTCACAATATCTCCCATAATTCATAAAACTCCCCTGCTTTGAAGTGCTGCCACCTGTTTTTTTTTTTCCTCCCCCAGTGCTCTTCCCTCCGCGTCGTCCTCATCCTCCTCCTCCTTCCTCCGGGGACTGTAGCTTTAATGTCCTGTCTCATCTCTCAGGGTTTGGATGCGCGTTTACATTTGGCATTCTCTGTGAAACTGATCGGCCATGTGTGCCGACCTTGCAGCGGACCTGCTCTGCCTGGTAACGCAGTCTGGCCTCGCCTGGAATGCCGAACGCTGCGCGAAAACACGCGACCCTGGGAGGTGTCATTTAGAGAAAATAGAAATACTATCTGCATGTTTTGTGTGTGTGTGTGTGTGTGTGTGTGTGCCCCTCCCCAAGCGGCGCTGCCATTGAACTGCATGTCAAGGTTCACATCATTTTTGGCTTAGCTTAAATATATGATGTGTTGGATCGTGCTGGGATTTCAATCAGATCATTTGCATCCCAGCCGCTGTCAGTAACAGCAGATCCTGAATGTCAGCGCAGTTGAATTGAATGAACTAAGTAACCTATTCCTCTGTTCAGTATAAATAATCTGTCGTAAATATTTCTGTGTGATAAATATCCATCCACAGAGATGTTACACACTTTGTGCTCTGAGATGCAACGGTTTAAAACACATAAGGGTTTCTTTGAACACTGGTTCAATGCTATACAGCTTTTCGTTGTCATTCTGATAGCACGTGCAAGGAGCTACTTCATTTTTCACTACATACTGTACCTGGAGCTGTAGGTCCTAGGATCACTTCACAATGCTAAGGGAGGCCACATGAACGCATCACTCAGTACTTATAGGTGACTTGTTGGGATATTACCAGCTTGAGTGTTTTTTGTTTTGTTTTGTTTTCTTCATTTTAGATTATAGTACCAGATTTTCTACATGTTGGTGCACAATGCATGATCACTCATTACAGACCAAGATAAACTGCCTGAGTGGGACGTTTCCTCTGCAGAGAAGTGCATTTAAATTTCTAAAGGGAATAAGAAATGCCACTCTGCAGTAATTTGCATGTTACACACAAACACAGCCATGATCAAGAGAGAAGAAAACCCTTTTGAACCGTGTTCCTTATGCAGAAAACTTTTTTAAACTCACTGAACAAACGATTCGCACCATGTGCTAAAATGGATAAAATCTCAACAGCCTCTTTGATCTGACTATTTTATTCCCTTTAGCTCATAATGCAGGTTTGTGTTAGGAATACTGTAATAAATGACATTAATTCTCAGGTTAAATAGAAAATTAAATTCAAAATAACATCATCATCAAAGTTATTCTACGTTCCTCGAATCTTTCTAAACTCCTCCAGAACCTTCTACAGCACGAGCCCCTTCAGCCTAACTTACCTGCAATGTTGTTGCAAGTGTGGTCGAGCGCTAACATTAGCATTTAGCACAAAGCATCATTTAGCTGTCTGAGTGTGGCCTCTGTTGTGGCGGTTCCTCGTTGCTATTTTGACCGGAGGCAGAGGTCAGAGCACTATTTTCGCTCAAGATGGCACCGACAGTGAGACACCTCCTCGCGCTGCCGCTCCATTACCAGCTATTTGGAGCCGACCACCGAACACCTCATCATCATCATCGCCGCCTTAACCGTGATTAATGTGCTCTGCCCTGCCGGGGTTAAAACAACCGCAGCGCACGCCGTTTATTGGCTTCCCCTACGTGTTTGTTGACAAGCTGTCCGGGACACACTTAACATATCATCCGACCTGAGGAGGAGGTTGCATTGCAGCTACTTCGGGGTCACGGGGTCAACTTATTACATTACCATCTGTTAACAATGGACCTTCCCCTGACAGACAAATAGACATAGGGATGGACGTGCATGGGAATGTTCACAGTGCGCCTTGCGTTGCGGCTTTATGGGCTACCGCATCATCGCCAGCAGTCGTAGGGAGATGTGGTTCTCTGGCAGCCAATCAGGTTGAGAGAGAGAGAGAGAGAGAGAGAGAGGAATGCCGGATCGTAATCAGAAACACATGCTGGGGAGTGAGCAGGCCGTGTCCGCTGAGGGAGGACACCAGGAGACAGACATAGCTACACACTCGGCCGCGCACACAAACTCCAGTACACACGAAGAGCTTTGAGAAAGCAAAGCTAAACACGGAGATATAGGGCATGCCATTTGTTTTGCCTCCGACCTCAGCAGGATTTCGTTCGGAGCTGAAAGGAGAAAAGGGGAGCGCAGGCGGCCCCGCTCGTGATTTAGCAATAAGGAGCAGTCAGAAATGATAAAGCGCGGTTCCGTGTTCATTTGACATTAAGAATAGTAGCTGTTTCTCCCTCACTGTGGCCGCAGCTACAGCTGTCCTCGCCCTCGACAAACCGCGGGGCCTGTGCTATATATACAGGCCGGAGAAACACTGCAAAAGGCCCGGTCATCAGTCATTCCCCTGTGATGGGCCCTTTGGCATGTGTAGCAGAGTTAAGACGGGGCCTACATGCCGCCTTTATGTGCTGACAACAAAAGCAAATTGCCTGAATAATGCACGAGCAATAACAGTTTAATTATTAATTATATCACAATGGTGGATTGTACAAGTAAAAGCTGCTCAATAAATACACAAAACACCCACATAAATAAAACCATTTAAGTTGTATTTCTTTTTTTAATTCCATTTTTCCTCTTTTATCACCTACTGTAAATTGTTATTTATAGTGTTATGCAGCGCTTTCCAAAATTGGACACAGCTAATTTTATTTCCCGGGCTACTAAGCTTAACGATAAAGGGGGCAGGGAATTTATGGCGGTTTCCACTGGCTAACCAGACCACTGCGACGGCAGTATCAATCAGGGAGGAAACTGCTGCAAGGCCGGAGCTCTGCGGAATGAAGACTCTGCTCCCACCTCAAGGGTTGCTATTACACCCCAGCCAATCTGTTAGCCATGGATGAGCCATGCTGCCGGGACAAACTTCATCTGTACTCGCTGGGAGAAAAGGGATGTGCTTTGTTCGCATCCGTCTCAGTCGTGGAGGAAGGATGTCACACTTTGATTCTTTTGGTTTTGTTTCCTGCGTGACGCCTTTAAAGCTCTATTCTGACATGGTGTGCAACAGCGCCTGCTTCCTCAAGCTGTTAAAGTGATGGTGCAAGACTTGACGGGACATTTAGGGCCCCAACTCTAACATTATCTGACATGATCAGTGCAGGAGATCAGTGCTGTAGGATCGTGTCATGCTTTCACAAAAACCAAATGGATTTTAAACCCATTTTTACCATCCACGTTGCAGAACTCCGCTGCCTCACAAAATGGCCGTCTCTATTGTAGCTGATGCGTGTCTGCGGAAATTTACCATCTCTCGGCGGCCATTTTCCATCTCTCTACAGTCCCCCGCATCCCTTTGTTGTCGATTTGCATCGCTTTGTTGTCAGCGTGCGGCTCTTTGTAGTCATTTCCCATCTCATTGCGGTTGTTTTGTGTCTCTTGGTTACCACTTGATTGACTTTCCAACAAGAAATGTTAAGCATCACTTCAAACAGAGGCTGGGGCCCAGGAGCCCCCTGGCTCCCCGGTGACTCTGCTGCGGTCGCTCAGTAATCCACGCACGTGGGCTGCATGGAAAGAGTTGAGGTGGATATTAATATTTTCCTCCATGCAGTGTGTATTTAGTCGTGATCGGCATCGTGGGGGAAATGATCTTTTTTGCACTGATCTAAAAGGAATCGCTGCAACAACGCAAAGAGCGGCTCATCAGTTCCCAATTTACGAAACTGATTTTTGTTTCTTTGAGCAAATGAAATGAGAAATGTCGGCCGCTCTCTTCCGTGTGCATTTGACCTCATGCTGCTGCGTCCCTTCTACACATCTCGTCTCATTGCTCTGTGTTGCATTGTTGTCTTTGGATGCTGTTCCCTCTGTAAATTGGGTACGACCACTGCTTCTGCAAAAAAATAAGCACCCAGTGCCGTTTCCTCCACTCAGAGAATATGTCGTCCCCGACTGCTACCCTGAAATTACGTCCGTAGCGACCAGTGGGCCCGCAAAGCAGTGAGCTGGCCTTTGTTTTCCCTCCGTGCGACCAGGCTTGGGCACAGGAGTGCAGCCAGACAAATAGCCAGATGCAGATTTGGTAGCTAATGAGGTGTGATGTAGTGCCGCGCCGAGGCCCGTGGACATGAATTGAGTCTGAGGGTGAAATAAAATAAACAGAGCGTGCTCGAGCACTGTGATAACATGATCTTCTTTTACATCTCAGCAGTCTTAAGTGGATTGGCTTCTGTGGAGGTGTTCGTGCTGAATTGTCTGGTTATTACTTAGCATTTCATATTAGCACTTGATAAAAGTATTTTTCTCCACAGGGGTTCTCACTACCGAAAGGGGGGGTTGGATGATATCTCTGGGCTGAATTTATTCCTGAGGCAAACTCGACATGGCAAGAAGACACATATTTGCTGTACAGCAGAAAGGATGTTGAACATTGTAAATTGCTCTCTCCGCTGGGAGTTTGTAAATGACTGAACACAGAGGAAGTTGTTGCTGAATTTCAGAAATTCTGAAGCAGTAGTCTTCTGCTCGTGTGAAAAAGCTGTGGGAAATATTTATCTGGTGTCTCACACAAGTGCAATAATAGAAAAAAAATCCACATCACAGAAGAGAAACACAATCGCAGCAGAAGTGAGTGACAATGGACGTTGAATAGAAACAAACTTGGCAGTTATTCTGTCAAGTGAGCCATCATTGTCTGTTTGAGGTGTAACTGTATAGCATATAACAACAACCATTATTTATTTTGTGCTTTTTAATGTCGGTCTTCCATTTATTGGCTTGTGTGAGAAGTGTCACACAAGCCAATAAATATAGCGGCCATAACCGGGGCATCGCAGCCAGACTGATACTCTGTACCTAAAGTCTTTACAAAGAAAAAACAAAAAAAGTCAAAAACACAAGATCAACCGTGTAAACAAAGGATTAACGTGAGCGTTTATCTGCTTTGGTTTAAGCTGCAGCGGCTCTTACCTAACGATGTTTGAGACTGAGCTTCACCTCCAAAGCCAAGGACCGCATCAACTAATGACATGAATGTGTGGGTTTATGTTTAAAATAAAAGGGCTGCCAAAGTCTGACACACACACACACACACGTAGGGGCAGGTCCTGGATGTGATTAGAGCCCTGTTAGCACCTCTGTCCTGCTCTTTAGTGGATTTGGGTGAAGTCTGCGGAAACTTTATCTGATGTAACTGTTTATGTCCTAAACTCACATAAATCCTGAGTGAGGATCATTTATATTAATGTCTTACAGTTCCTTCCTATCTTTTGTTCAACACTAAAACTAAACCATCCGTCGAACCAATTCATGAAGGCAACGGCATGTTTGCTGCACACCGGAGCATTTTCAGATCTGAACTGGTTTTAAAGGCAGCACTGATATAAGGAAACACACACACCGGACGGATCAATTAAAAGACAGGGCCACATCTCCCAAACTTCTAATCATATAAATGTTCAACAGTATTTTTCCAACCCCTCACACCCCAGGATGGTTTGATCGGATCAGTGTTGACTTAACAACGCCCCTGAGCGCATTGAAAGGCGTGAATCAGTCCCAAAGTCGGCCTGATTATCCTCCTGTGTGGGGTCAGCATTAGTTTAAGTGCTCATTATACAGTTGTGTCATTAGCAGTGAAATGTTAACCTTTTCCAACTCTCTTTGAAACCAGCGGTTCCAATTTTTAACCTCCGATGTATTGTTCCCGCTAACTGCAATGTGTGTGAAGGGAATCCTGTAGAGGAAGGGACCAAGAGGCTTGGTCAAATTTGCTGTTGAACGTTCATGCTGTTTCTTTTTTTTTTTTCCAAATGAAGATTGAGGCCAATGTAAGAGCATCAAGGCCGTTTGCCAACTATTTCAGCTAATGAATGTCCCATTCTTTATTTTTATAGCTCGCTGGATACTAATGTCAAGGAAGGAGCGCACAGGAGGAGGAGGAGGAGGAGGAGGAGTGTGAGTCAAGAGTCGAGTGACTTTCTGAGACACACCAAAGAGGGGAGGCATCCTTGAGGTTGACATCGATGTGGAGAACTAATCTGCCCGTGGGCTGTGATTCAGACCCAAGGTGAGTCCTGTGACATTTTGAGCTGATTAGGAATTTCACCAGTCTTAGCCTTTTGTGTGGTGTCAACTGCTCTGACATTGCATTACGCCGTTTCATTATCATGCAGTCACATCTAATAAGGCCACCGTCCCCCCCCAACCTGGCGTGGGGCATAAAGAGGCCTCTTTAATGCACGGTGGCCTCAGAGGAGGAGGAGGAGGAGGAGAAAAGACAAATCAAGTGCAACTGTTGGATAAGTGCAACTGGGCTTTTGGCCCAGAACAAATTGCATTACTGTCACATTATGTCCCTAGTATGCATGAATTAAGCAATGACTGGGTGATTCTCATCCCCCTCCTGACCGAGTTCCTCGCAAAAATCTGCCTTGGATTGAGTATAATTCATTTCCATCAGGGAGGAGAGACAGGCCCGTTCACAGACGCTCGGCTCCTCTTCCCATCCCATTTGCATGAGGAACAATTTGACACTTTCTGTGCTCGGCGGCTGGAATGTGAGAATTGCACTGGGAGGAGAGTGTGGCGAGTCGATGGCCTTTCCGTGCTGATTCAGACATTGCAAGGTGATGAGAGGGCTCTGTGGTCGCAGTGACTCCTCGGCCAGAACTGCAGCGCTGAGACCAGACGTGCATTTTTATTCAGGCCAAATGTCAGTCTTTTGCAGGGTTTGAAAAAAAATAGCGTGAGGCGCTGGGAAAAAAAAAAAAAAAAAAAGGTCGTTGAGCCTCTTGGGCTGGAACAGAAGAGCAGAGACATTTGGGGGTTTGAGTCTGAGAGCCCCTTGTCAGACTTATGCCTCGGCCTTGAAGCGGTGCGATGTGTCACACTTGGACTGGCATCTCGTCCAAACCGATTAACGGTGAGATATGTCCATATCGTCGCACTGGTAGGCAGGCGTCTGAGTGGACAAAAGCAGAACGGCCCCTCAGGGATCGAGCTGTCTCCTCCCGTCTCGTCGCCGCAGCCAGCGCGTGCACTCACGCATGCCGCTCCGACTTGGCTGCTGATGAGGTGGACTCTTTTAGGTGGACAAACAATTGCTCTGAGTTCACAGAAGTCACTTCCTGGAGAGGAATGTGAACGAGAGATATGAATTTGACCAGACGGAGCGAGCGAGACTTTGGGTGACCGAGTGGCGAGAGGGGAAGGACAGAACAATGTCTTTCCACAAAAAAAAACTGACTTGGGCTCATCTATATCCGTCTAATTGTTTGTTTCCTGAGTGATAAAGCCAAGACACTGACACAATGAGACCGGAAAGAGGGTGGAGATGGGTTCAGTGCGGCACACAGTCCTCTCCTTTCTGTTGAAGAGGGGAAACGTGACCTGCCGGCTGTCTTTGCATGATGAATACAAATAATGGGGCCTGCAGGCGAACATATAGCACCGGAATATGCTGCACCACAGCTTCCACGTCATGTCATCTCTCTCCTATCTGTATCTGTGTCTCTCGCTCTCTCCTGCCGTAAGCACAGAGCGCCTGCTATTCTTAGCCGACTCCCCCGCAGGTGAATTATGGATGAGATGAAAAGCTCATAATGATATTTGGCTGATCGGGTATCGCGGTGAAATGCCACTTAAAGTGTGATACAGCTCCTGGGGATGGGATGCTTCTCTCCGTCGCCTCTCCTCACGAAAGATGTGCAACGCCGCAGATATAAGGGAAATGGCGTGGACGACAGGCGAGCAGCACGGAGAAACGCGGTCTGGCCGTAGATAATGGGCTCCCGCCCTCACAGGGTTATTGCAGCACGTGCGTGCGGTCGGTCCCACAGAGACCTCAATTCTCTGTCACTCAGAGGCACGGCGAGCCCGTCAGCGGCCGACACGTGACTCAGCCAGGTGTGTCTTATTAATTTTCAGATTTATGGCTTTGACTTTTTCCTCGTTCTTAAACGTGCTCCCATGAGGAGCCACTTCATTGGGCGCGCTCATGCCCGTGCACTTACCGTCGACGCAAATGTGTGTTCATGCATGAACGCCACCCAACCCCCCGCCGCCCCTGCCCCAACCTCCGCATTAGCTTGTATGAATTATACAGCATACATGTGTGTCACCTTCACGAGGTCACGCGCCCCTCCAGATCAGAGTGTGTGATCTGTGAGTAAAGGGACATGATGTATTCCTGGAGGCTCCTGCGCTCCGTCTTGCGTCGTGACCTTGAGACGTTACGGGATGAATAACCTGGCGCGGGATGGCTTTGTCACTTCCACGTGTTTCCGTGTTGACATCAGTCAGCGCCTCTACACGCGGCTGAAGTTATCTGCAGTTTCAGAGGGCACGATGCAACAGAAGGAACAAAAAGAATCAAAGAAGAAGACTGCTGCCAGCAAGTCAAACAAAGACCGACTCGAGAGACACATTTAGTAATTTGACAGTACTGCAGTGGAGCTACGCACAACACAAGGAAATGTAACAATGTGCCGTGAATTCTGACAAAGCAGATTAACTTCTGAGTTGATATTTCTGTATCTGGTGTTCTCCACGTTTTGAGACATTTCCAACTCGGGCTCTGCTGTGTGTGTGTGCACAAAAAAGATATGGAAGAGGTTTCTACAGAAGTTGCTTTGGAATATTATTATTATTATTCATGTTTCTGCTGCACTTTTGGCGCCGGTCAAAGGTCGATGAGGTTCAACTTGACGTATGGTGCGAGAGCCACCGTTTCTCTGCAAATCGTAACTGTCTCAAACTTCAGAAAGTGATTCCTTTTCGTGGGCCAGCGTTGTGATGGGATGGTCTGTCTGTGTGGAGGTTGTTGGGTTTTGACTCCAGCTCCCAGTGATGATCTGCAGGTGTAAGAGATGGACGAACGACACCACGTGACATGTGACATCATGCATAAAAAAACAGGACCACAGACATCACCATCACATGATGATGTCATCACGAGGTCGCAGTGAAGTCACAAGACTACATTATTTATTGAAGCAATGCATTAACCTTGGCAGCCAATAAGATCAGAGAGACAGCATATACCTTTTTTTGATAGTATAAATAAAGACATGTGGCTCGGGGGGTAGAGCGGGTCAAGCTCTAACCAGAGGGTCAGCGGTTCAATGCTAATACCTCGTTCAGGGGCACGACGCTGAACCCCAAATTGCTCCTGACATTCACATACACATCACCCGTATGCACCACATACACTGGTGTGTGTCAGAGCTTTGAGAACTCGTACTGTGTACTGACATGATAATGACACGCCATTTAAAAAGTTGCTTTGTTTGCTCTGTTCTACTTCTGTCATGAAGTGTGTGCCTGCATTTCATCTGATGCTGCTATAGGTTTTTTTTGTGTGTTTATTGTTTGTGTGTTTGGAGCCACTGCCACAGCTTTTAAAGTCAACGCTGCAAGTTTGAGAGAGAAACAGTTCCACCTCTGCTGTCTAATCATCACGGACTAATTGTAGTGCTCATGCCAAAACAAATGAAAACAACTGTGTCAGGTGTCCTAACTTAAGTGGCAGTGATAGAAACAGAATAATTGTGAGTCGGCACCTGATGTCAACGGAGAAGTAAAAGACATGTTCATAGTGATTATTCTGTGGGCGGGGAGCTGCTGTCCAAAACACGCTTAGATCATTTTGCGCTCTTCAGTCGGCTCCTACTTAAACTACTGCATATGTGTGGATTTAATTACCTCCCCGGGGGATTACCTTTGCAGTGATTGCCACTTTTCAAAGGCTCCTTGATGCCAAACACAACATGACCCATGCAGGTGCAGGCCACTGTTCACAGGGAACTGTTCTCGCTGAGCGGAAAGTGTTTAGCAGGGGTGCTAACGGAAATCATCTCAACCATGAATACTAAATGCCCCAAGGTGTACATTGGTACATCTCAAATATGTGCTTGGCCCCGCTCCGGTGGAAAGGAAATATGACTCCTGCTGCATAATGTATAGCAAATGAAAGCCGGTAATGGTATTGACTTTGGATTTGTGAGGTTTCTTTAGCGACGCTGGAAATTTGTCTCGAATCTGCCCCGTGTGAGATTCCTCCTTTCTTGAAATGGATTCGGGGAATCTCCGCGGGGGCAGCGAGAGATCGCTGTCAGATGTGACACAGCGTAAGCTGCTGTTTGTTTTCATGAGTGTGCTGCGACATGACAGATAGCAGCGAGAGCGTCGGTGTAGCGTGCCCTTCAGAGATGTCCCCCGGAAATTAGCAATCCTCGCGCACACAGAGAAAAACAGAGTTCAACTCCTCCGTTCTCACTCCCACTTTCATGTTTCTGCCATGTTGTCCGTTATTTTGTTTTTTGTTTTTTTTCCTTCCTAAATCACCCATTCATACTGAAGCCCAGGTAGTTCCCAGGTGCATCGGGACCACTTAATTCACTCAGCGTATAAGTTTCAGCATCTCCTACCACAGGACATGATGAAATTCAGCCTCTAAAAACCAATAATATAAAAACACAGGCAACAGCCTCAGAAGTCATCGAAACGATATTGTGAGGGAAAAAAAACAATCCAACCACCGCGCTATGTAAATGTATCCAAAGCCAAAATCACTTTGGCCCTTGCCATCCAGGTTATTTACGAGCTCTCATTAGCAAATGCCTTTCACCCAGCCCTGTATCCCGTATCCTCTCCGCTTTCTGTTCGCACTGTAAAAAGGAAAATCCACAGAATTAATGTTGTGGAAAATATAGTTGCAATAAAAAAGTGTCTTGTGTGCCTCCAAAAAAAAACAAAAACAAAAAAACCTTTCACTCAAATCATCGCAATTAACCTGCAGGAGAGAACACGTTGTTTTAATTCATTGCCGCCCACAGCACAACATCGGGCATCTGTTTAGCGGGTCTGCTTCGCCGAGCCGCAGACTGACGGGGGTTTTAACACTTATTGCTGTTGTTTGCTGCTTGATGTGAAAGCGGCACAGGGCGGGCGAGTCATAAAGAGAGCGGCAATAACACGAAGGCTCAGCGAGACCTGTATTTCAGCTTGGAAAATGGCGCGTTGAGGTTGTTCGCGAGACAAAAAATAAGTAAAAAAAAACTTTCCGCGGGGCTATGCAGTGTATCAGTCTTATCGCAGGTGATACCATCTGGCGCGGCAGGGCGGATGATTGAATGACTGCTGAGTGTATTGGCATATTGCCGTCTGGCAGGTGGATACATTAAAGCCGTCCCAGGGGGAGTCAGCCATAGCAGGCATTGCTGTACACTCAGCCCCCCCCCTCCTCCTCCCCTCCCCCTGCTGACATTCTCAGGACGCTCCGGTCGAGCATGCATCATCTCTGAAGCATCCGCACACAGCACGCTGACAGGGCTGCTTCGGGAGAACACGCTGTCATACATGATACTGACGCAGCGTGGAGACAATAGAGGCTCGTATGGGGAGGACAGGGAGTCATGACACACGCACGCTGGCATCATGGAGCAGGAGAGTCTCGGGGGGGGGGGGGGGGGGGGGGAATGATTGGGGGGGGGGGGGGGGGGGGGGGGGGGAGTACAGCTGAGATAACACAAGCAATGCAGAGCTCCCTGTTTAATCTGTCTGGCTGGAGGGAGAATGTGAGAAATGGCCATGAATTACCATCATCCGGAGGTTTGATCGCAGTCAGGAAAACACTCGCTTCAGTTTTGTTTTAGCTGCCATTTTTAGAATAGGTTTGTTAATCCTATAAGACGTGTTCTGAAATCAGGATAGGGTTCAGTCACACCCACCAATGAAACATTTCTCTGAAATCGACAAACTCTCAGAGACCCCTCATCCACCTCAACATGTCTCTGACTGACTGAGGCTCAAGTTTCCATGTGGCTAACACCTTTTTGCTGGCCGGTGAGTCCTAAAAGAAACAGCATTTCCCTCAATGCATTTCATTATTTCATCAATGCATAAGGTTTATCTGAATCTAAACGGAGTGGCACGCAGTCGTTGCACCTCTCTCGTTGGGTTAAAGGCTCCTCTGAGTCCCAGCAGCAGCAGATCTATTTATATGCTTCAGTGACAGCATTAATACCTCGACGTGAGAGGAGTCAATTACAGGTAAAGCTCTGCGTTTAACTACCATAGCCTCTTCGGAGTTTTCTTGTCAACAAACAGAAGCTCTGTTTACACTTGCCTCTGACATCAGCGTTCACTTTTTTTTCAAGTGCTCATTTGATTTTGCGCGAACTGCACTTTTTAATGTGTTTCTCAGGCTCTCGTTGCCTCTTTGAAAGCAGCGGCACTCGCTGTTTCTCAGGCCTGCTTTCAGAAGCTGACTGTCTGCGGTCGCGTGACGGCCTCTTTACGACCCGTCTAAGAGACGCAGGGAGACAGAGCGAGGCCGAGCCGCTGCAGCCGGCTGCGGTCAAACACCAGTCAGAAATACACGTCTCACACAGCGTCACACTTGATGCCTTTATTCGGAGATGTTTTGACGGCGTTTACTGCCGACGGGTCACGTAACCTGGAAAACAAGGACAAAGAAAACATGGTAAATATGTCCTAAGGTAATGAAGTCACTTGAAAACAATGTGCAGTGACGTAACATAGTTAAGGAATGCAGGAAAGGAGCAGAAGGGGGATTTTTTTTCTCCTTCTTTTTATTCAATTATCATTCAAACGGCTGAACCTTAAACAAACCCGGAGCAGCACATTTACATACAGGATTACGGTCCGGCTTGTGTACAGGAATAATGAGTGGATTAGGTCTTTTGTGTTTGCCTATCTGTGCAGGTACGCGACAGGCTTCATTTACATTCCTCTTCCTCGCCAACTGCGAGGGCCCCCACGGAGCTGAAGCGGGACTTTTTTTTTTCCCGTTGCCTGTTGATGTCATATCCCTGCAGAGAATAGACCCAGAGTGTTTCCTGTTGATATTATGATGTCAGCTCCCATCTGTTTGCGCGATCACACCGAAAGACAGAAAAAAAAAAAAAAAACTGGACCTCCTCTGCCGGGACATATCCTGATATCCTGAACTGCTCAACTCTGACCGCACCTTCATCCTCCCATTGAAGTCAGACATCACCATGTATACACACACACACACACAATGCCTAGCCACCTCTACGGATCCCGTTCCAACGGTTCTCTCTGTGCAGTATGTTTTTGGAATATATGGCGTCTGTGCAGGTGCCAGGCTGGAGAGATTGTTCTGTGTGCATCGGCCGAGGGGTTATGTTTTCATCTCTCTCTCTCTGCTAGTTAGCAAGATTATGCAAAAACATACCAGATGGATTACCACGAGTCTTTGTGGAGGGATTTGCTGTTAATCAGCTAAAAATCTCAGAGCCAGCGCAGAGCAGAGGGCAGAGCCATCGCCTGTGTTTTCGACCTGTTTGTTTATTGCTCACAGAGTCATTCATGGACCTTAATGAAAACAATAAGACATGTTTTAGAGCACTAATATTCAAGAGTGTGTGCAGTTTGGTTCGGATCCAAATAAAACACAAGGCGGCATAAATTCAAGTGATGTTGCATCAGGGAACAGTTGGGCCTTGGCGGAGGGACACACTCCGCCGAGCGCCGATCTCGTTTTGCATTTGTGTTTCATTTCGTTGATTGATAGTTCCGTATTGTATTTCATCTTCCAACTGTCATTATTAGATTTCCACATCGCTGCTGTGAGATATGTGTACAGTACACTCACCTGCCACTTCGTTAAACTAAAGTTAACAGTTAACTCAGTAATAAACAGCCAATTATAATTCTCAATTGGGAGGAAGTTGAATACTTCCATGTTAAACCCACTGGATGTTCCTAATGTTATTTCTAAGATATATATTAGCCGATGTTTACAGTCCCTTCACATGGTTGTTAATGCAAAGAGAAAACATGCAACAGCCAAGTGACAATTTTATGGCTTAATGTTATATTACACCAGCATTGCACAATAGTGCATGTATATTACTTTTCCCTGTTAATTATGCTCGTATATTTTGCTTGGGTGTGGGGGAAAAAGTAAACAAAATGGCTCTTTCTCTCAGTTCACACACTTTTTGTTTTTGTAGCTGCAGCTTGTTTTCTTCTGAACCCGTGCTCTGACCAGGCGTTGCCAATTTTCAATGATGTTATAATAATTATTATTAGAATTTCCCCAGCCCCCTGCAGACTGTTACTGAATACTTCTTATTAAAATTCTCATCCAAAATCTCCGCAACCCACCGTGTACCTCCTCACACGTGCAGAGCGTGAAAGTTGAACGGTCGTTGCGAAGATTCCTCCGTTGACCGGCTGACGTATTAATGCGGTGGGATTTAAAGCCACGCCACAGCGGCGGGTTGGTGTGAACCTGCAGCCGGCTGTATATTAAGCATGGACGCAAACTACAACATGGAGGTGATGAGAACCGAGGTTACCACGGTAATAAATAAGCAGAGAGACAGACAGTGGAGGGAAAACATTAGCAACCCATATAAACGTCAGCCCTGAGCTCACAGTTCAGAACTTTCAGGAAATCTTGAATAAACAGATAAACGCGTTTTGTCAGCTCCTAGATAAGTGTTTGCTCTAAATCAGTGGCTGGATGGTCATTTCGAGGTTTGCTGATTAATATGGCAGGAAGCCCTTACAGGAGCGCACATTAAAGAAAAAACTATGTCAGCTATTTCCTGCTCCTGCAGTTTGAATTGTCCTCCACGCTGTCTGTGGCCTGGTGGCGGCTCAGAGGAAATAGATCTGTGTGCACAGATGGAGGCGCCTCATAGCCCACCCCTCACCTCCGACTGAAACAGCGGTAAAAATGCCACAGGGCTGTGTGCGCAGCCCTCTCTTTGCGCTTGTGTTTGTCTGTATCTGGGTGCGGGAGGTCATCCATGCGTACGCCTAATTTGTGTGTTTGTGTCTGTGTGGGAGAGCGCAGCTTGACTCCGACTGTTGACACTGGCTCGGTGACAGTCTGAACACTCGGCTGCGTCGACGGGCGCGAGTCCCGCCCCGTCTGCCCCATTGTGGAGAATGAATATTAATAATTCAAAGCGATCTCAATCTCAGCTGCCTGCGAGGCTGTTACCCATTACCCCGGGATGAGCTGATATCACTGTTGCATAAAAGGCCACCGACAGGCAAAGAAGCAGAGGAGGGAAACTGCGACGCGCTGCTAAAAGGCGCCCCTGAGGCGTCTGCGTTCAGCTAAACTGGGGTGACAGGAACATATTGCTTTGCTAAGACTGACAAAAAAGCACTAGGCTGCCCGTCTCCTTGGTCCTGGCCTAAATGTGCTTAAAGAAAGCTGTCTCAGATAGAAGGCTCAACGTGTATACAAAGGAGTGATTTCTTATCCTAATCTGTCCAACGATCAGCAACCCTGAGAATGAGGCAAATCTGCGCGGTGGCTGTGCAGCTTTCAATCCACCCACTTAATTCTCCTCTCTTTAAAGAGGCTGCGGTGACCTGAAGTGGCGCTGCTGTGATTTCGTGCTCTGATCACTGCTCTCAGGTGGGAGGACGTCTAAGGTAACTTCCACCGTTTACCCTGCGGGCACGAGACCTGCCTGGATCGTGCAGGGCGATGTCACATGATGACAACATTTGACTTCATGGTGCCCTAAAAGCACTGAAGCAAAGACAAAGTCACGCAGAGAGTCGCTGTTAACCAAGAGGTTCAGGAGAGGACAAATATGTTAAAAGGGAATTTATTTCTTTGTCCAACACCAACACAGCAATATATTTAATTTAGAAAATGGCAGTTATTCCAAAAGAACAGTAGGCTTGTTATTTAACAGTTTATCTATGATTTCCCCTTAGAAATACCTGTAAATAAATAGAATATCACATCAAAATCTATGATGCATGTCCTATTTGTTGTGGAAGTTCCAAAAGCTCACATCATCTGATATTATCTGACAACCACACATCAGCAGAGCTTCTTTCTGCTTTCATATCATTTGGAGAATGCAGACTCCAGCACATGAAGCTTGTGACGTGAATGGCATCTATAGAAATGAACCCAGCCCAGTGTAACAGGTCTGCCACGTATTGTACCTGTGGGAAGTTAGTAGTCACTTTCTGTTGATGCTGTCATAAAGCTGAGTCGATATTGAGGTCAGACTTACATGGGGGGCTGTGCTGTATTCCATTATGGTTAGAATGTGTTTCTAATATTCCTCCTGTCATGGCGCGGTGCAGTTCAACCTCTTCGTGTTGATCAAAGTGTTATCGTCTTTGTGCAGGGTGGTTGTGGTAGATTGCATCATAACTGATGTTGGTTTCCTATGTCTGCAGTGACCTGCTGTGTCAAAAAGGCCGAATCTGCATCTTAGTATCTTCAGAGACTTCACAGACCATCAACAATAATCCCAGAGCAAAGATGGCACCTCTTGATAAACAGGAAATATCTCTGCAGATATCACACCAGAGGACTGATCCTTGGCACGGCAGCATTTTCAAATCTAGATTTAAAATCTTTGTTGCTTAGAGCAGAATGCAGATGTCATGTGCTAATGTGGTTCACTTTAAGAAGCATTACTGTGTTCCATGCTCACCGTCAAAGTCACCGCCGCCTGAAAACGGTTTAAAAATATATAAAAAAAAATATATACATATTATTTTTTTAGATATGAGCTTATTGATTAATGTTTATAGAATCCATTTGTGCTGAATGGAACGTGCTTCACATGGGCGTCTCAATGTGGAAAGTCACATGAGGCCACATGTTGGAGCGATGATCCAGAGACAGAAGCAAAACTGGTAAATGTCTCCCAGTGCAGGATGAGTCATCAAACATTTAAAGATGTTCTACAAAAAAGTGATAAGACAGGAATCCTGATGTAAATATGCTATGATCTATTCTGCAAATAACAAGAAATAAATTCATAATTAATATCAAGCCAAAAATGTATTATTAATTTCTTGGTGCTTAAGTTTCGAGCGTTAGCATGCCGACGCTGCCTCATTAGCACTAACTACACACTACAGCTGGGCCTGATACCAGTGTGGCTTTTGCAGGAATTTTGTAAACACAAATTTTGACGTATTCCATTTTTTTATTTTTATTTTTTAACATTTATTCCACCAAAAACCACAAATAGCCTCATGCTGTCGCTGAAGAAAATTCTAGAAATGAAACACAGTTGGGTTCATTCCCTCATGAATGAATATCATTGTTTGTAAAAAGGGGTCTGGCTGTTTGCTCGGGGAGAGATGGAGTCAGAAGTTAGCCAGCTAATCTGCCTGTTTGGGATATTAATGGATGCATGCAGTTTGTTTAGATTAGTCGAGCTTGGCTGCTTTCTGTTTAGCTCATCACTTGTGAGGTAGGAGCCGGAATGCAAAGAATGTGTGCAGGTTTCACGAATTGAAAGAAAAAACATTCTCCACTGCAATGTCTGTAAAAGAGACATACGTTAAGTGGTGCCATGTTTTTTTTATTTTTTTTGCAACACCAAAAAGACCAGTCTCTTCGAACCACAATGTTTTTACTGACCCAGAAGCAGATATTACCTGACATTTACATGCATAGGGCATATGTGTGTGAACAGATTATTTGAATAATAAATCAAATAGTCTGTTCAATAGAGGTCGTTTTTAAGCTTCAAAATAAATACAGCTCTGCAATGTCATGACTGCCACTGTTCCATCAATACAGTGTAACCTTGTGTCAGGATTGTCAAACATGAGTGTGTTATAAACGTCATTCTTAATGTGTCCTAAATTCAGCGTGTCTCAGATGCACTGGTGTAAAACAGAAGGACCCATATCCTGTGGTTAAGCTGCTTTCTTAGCCAGGGCTAGGTTTACAGGTCAGCAGCACCTGATCCTTTTCACAGCTGTTCCTCAGGCGTCTCCTAAAAGAAAGCATGTGAACCATTTAACCCCGTTAGAGGGGTCAACATCTTTGGTTGCATAAGTGGCAATTAGCTACATCCAGCAACCTGATGATTCAGAGAGACAAGTTGACCTGTGTTAAGTTGAAACTGTCACGTTGGATTCTTCACAAGGTCCACGGCGGGATCTGTTGCTTAGCTTCATCACAAAAGAAGCAGCCGAGATTTCACTTTTAAAGAGGTGGCCATTCTTACAAATAACTCCTGGTGACAAGCTAATGAAACGAGGCCTGTGGATCTTTTTAAACTCAGATGCTGAGAGGAATCAAACATAGATTCAGAGGCAGAGTGCCGCGTATAAAACCACATAATACCCAAATTAATTTCCCAGAGAGCCTCGCGTGCAGATTTATTCCCCTCCCACCCAGGAACAGTCCACCCGAGCACGTGTAGGCTGCCCCAAACTTAACATGCAGTCTGAATCTCCCTGCGCTATCACCACTCTTCCATTTCCCCGGTTTGCACAAATCCATATTAAGATGCGATATGTCTTTGGGGTTTGGCACCTTCACACCTTCCGCGTGGAGGAGATGAGAGTCGGCCTGTTTAATATTAATGCGGGGCCAGATGCCCGACTGGCCGCTGGCATTTATCTTAACCTGCTCCGGCAGGTGTGAGCCCAGCAGGGCCCACTGGCAACCAGGAGGAGCATTCAACCTCTGCATCATTTAGAGGCGTTAACGGATTATATCTGCGCTGAACCGCGACTGGACCAATACACCTGAGGGGATGGAAAGGAGGGAGGGAGAAATTATTGTGTCTCCTCGGAGAGTGTGGACGGAGGGAGAGGGGAGCTCGGAGATGGATGGGGTGGAGTGTGCGTCTGGGCAAACACTCCCCACTGTTTGCTTCCCTCTTTCCATTTTTCTCCCAAGGGCAAACAGAGAATCGAGCGAGCTGCAGCTGTCTGCGAGAGACGGAGAGCGTGCGAGCGTGTGGGTGAGGATGACCTCTGTGGCCTCTACATAAGTAGCAGGGAATCACCACCAACAAACATCCCTCCTGGGGCCCCTGGCCACTGGCCCCCATCATTACTCCCTCGAGATCCCCAGGCAGCGCCACTGCCCCCTGCCACTTGCCTCGTATTAGCCGTAATGAGGACACCGCGGCGAGGAGGAGGAGGAGAGGAAGAACCCGAGTATGTGTCACTGCTGAGGGAGGCGATGCCCGCTCGCTCGAAAGCGTGACAGCCTTCACCCCCCCTCCTCGTCCAACCCCATACCTCCCTTACTGTAGCTCCTCGCCTCGTGCCTCTATTTCTCCCTGACAGGGAAAAATAGAGGGAGCGCAGCGTGAGCAGGGATGCGCAGTCCATCATGTTGCCAGAGCATCTGTCCCCAGCTCATGATTTTCAGATCATCAGGAGAAGAAAAGGGGAGGGACAACCTGATGAGGCAATCTGGCTGCTGTGAAATCAAACTGGGGCTCATTTTTATTCTGGACTTTTTAATCTGGACGGCAGCACGGCCAAGTTATGTGCATCAATTAGATTATGAAATAGGATCTTTGGACACGGGGGATGCAAACAATGGAGGCAAAGCTGTAAGGCATCACTCACGCTGGGGGGTTATAATAGATTCATATATATAGACAGATTTGTAGGTGTGAACAAGAGAGCAGATCTCAGCTGTCTGTTTGCGGTGTGTATTTGATTCTAAGAACAGGGAGATGGAGAGGTGCTGAGGAGCCAAAGAAAACAATAAGAGAACAGCTGTAGACAGAACAAGGTTAGGACCAATCTGAGGTCGACTTGTCTTACACTGCTGATGTGTTTGTGAGGAATGGGGAAGAAATGATTGTTTGCAGTTCTCTGAGCTGCAGATAACAGATAGTAAAAATAAAAAAAGACAGTACTCCGCACTTGTTGAGGAGATCTCTCTTCTGATGGGGGCTCAGCATGGACTGATTCATTCAGCTCCTGACCTGGAGGTTTCTGCCTGAGGTCGAGGCCCGGCAGGGTCAGATGTGGTACAGGCTTCTGTGGCCACTGTCCATTGTCGGTTGGCAAGGTATACTGTATAAAAGTACTCTGGATTTCTAAGGTTTATTACTATGGTACTGCAGGGAATTGAGAAAAGGATCATAATGCAACGTGTGCTTTAGCTTCTGTGAGGCTGGAAAGACTCTGAACGTAAACGCGCTGCAAATGCATTGTCGTCACCTCGACCATCGTTATATGGTCCAACTTAAAGGCCGTATTAATTTCCCCCTAGCCACGTGTCATCGATGGAATCAGCTGTTTACACAACACGCGCATATTTGTTTTGCACTGTTAAGTTGAGAATGCTGACGAAACCGACCAAAGACGCTCTTGTTGGCTAATATTTGTCAATTCACACACTGTACAAACACAGAGCGACAGCAGCGCTCATTAGGAGAGCGTGAGATTCAACAAGTGGTGTTGACAGGACACATTTTCCATTTCCTCCATTTGCACATTCATAGAGCACGAGTGGCACGGCCGTCAGGGGCAATTTAGGGCTCAGCATCTTGCCCGAGGACACTTTGGCACACGGCTGATTCGCAGCTGCTCTAAATACAAGTACAGTTGTTGACTCGTTTAGGGGCTTCGCTTTGTCCTGGTTCCCTCACGTGTTCACCTGCCAGGGGCCAGTGTTTGTGTTGTCACCTGACACGCTGTTTACACAACAGTAATGTTTGCTGCAGCTTTCGGAGGAAACTGACAAAAAAGAGGATGAACTGGAAATAACTGTTGACAGTGATGACATAGCGTTGGGTAAAGGAAGGAACGGTCTTTCTCTGGATTCAGCTCCTTTTGTCAGGCATATTTTGACATTTTAAGGTCTGAATCAAGTCAGATATGGTCGTAAGTGTCCTTTGGGAATGTGTATGTGTCCTTTTAAGGTGAAAGAGCTGTGAAAAGCCCTCTGTGGTGCAGGGGCTGGAGATGACAACGGAAGAAGGTCACGACTACTGGGAGGAAATGTATGAAAACATTAAGCAGCTCTGTGTGTGTGTGTGCGTGCGTGCATGCGTGTGTGTGTGTGAACTACTGGTCATGCCTATAGTAGCAAATGGGCATTCTGTATGACTGATGGCCCTGTGAAACACGAAGGTGTTGTGTCAATAAACAATGTTCCAGCCCATACATCAACTGCCACTGACAGCAACATGTGCACGTTTTTATCTGTTACATTTCGAGCACACACTCACACACACACACACACACACACACAGCTGTGCATGGACACAATCCCTTTCCAGTACCTGTGCATTATACACACTGGAACACCCACACAGAGCGACAACTTTATGCACGGCCAGATGCCGCACACACACACACTGGCGTCTCCTGCACACTCCTACTGCTGCGCACTGCTTTGCTGCTCCCACACTGTTACTTATATGGGAAAATACGACAGTCAGAAATAAATCTTGTCCAACGGACCGTGACGGTATTGAGTTTTGCACGTGTTTCCAGGTCTTATGGCTTCAGCAGAGAGGGGATGAGAGCTCCTTAACAGCACCCAGCCCTGTACATGTAGCATGTGGGTTTTCCCCCAAGTTTTCCATGTCTGTCGAGTTCCGCACTGAGACGACGGAGGGTAGAATTGAATGATTTTGAACCAATATAGACAAGTCTTACTGGCAACCTATTTTGTTTTGCACTGTCTTCTCTCCCCGATTCCAATTAGTCAGGGTTTTCTGTGCAGAGTTGGCGTGATCTCTCCGGGTCCACAGGGGTTTTCCGACTTCCTGCAAAGACACTGGAGATTGGGGTTTGGTTAATTGCAGACTTGACTGACTGTGGGTGTGCGTGGAAGTGTTGTTGTCTCTACATATTGGCCCTGTGATGCACTGGTGACCTGTGCAGGGTGCTTACCCTGCTCCTCGCCATATGTGAGCTGAGATTGGCTTCAGCTGACTGGACGCCCTCATGCTTCACACTCAGCTAGAATTAATGAGGATGTCAAGTGGTTTCAGAACTTCTTGGGATTCATGAAAATTCTACAGGCCTTTTACATGGCCTTTTAGCTGGCCACACAGTTGGCATGTACATTTGCAATAGCTGCATGTGATCGGTACGTGCCCAACGGTTATTTCCTTTATCCACAAGTATTTTTAGCATTCAAGCAAACTTTGAAGTTGGAACCATTAAATTAGCATAACATCCTTGCAAGGCTAACTCATAAAAGTGGACTTGAAAGATGTCTGAATGTATTCTGGCAGTGGCTGAGGAACAGTACACTTTATGTTCGGATCATAATGACCTCTGTGCACATTCCTTAGATGGATTCCTCTTTTTTGTATCTGGACAGTTAAAGAAACAAGAGAAGTCAACATCCTTCGAGATTGTTTCCATCTCTCCACTGTCTGCCTCTGCAGATTAAATCATTCCCCACATCAGACAATGCCTGCCTGTCTGCTGTCTTTTCCTTTTTTCTCGAGACAAAAATACACCCACAGCCCCTGTGACATTATTTCTCCATCTATAAGAGTGTACTTCCAAATGTCAGGCGCATGCCCTGAGGAATACCATGCAACCTCTGGCCGAATATTAGATGAGGAGGCGAGCGGCGGCCTGGTACATCGGGTATCCTCGGACTGTTAATAAAGACCAGACAATGCTGTTGGCTTTTAGATCCAAACTGAATGTGTTCCGCACTATGTCGGTGGGGATTGTCGGACAACCCACAGCGGCCCCGCAACCATGAGCAACTTCCACTTTTGTTTTTCAAGACCGAAGCCACAAATCAATTTTGCCATCACATGTGTTATTTGTTAGTTGCTATCTCCGCTCCCTGTACTATTTTATTCCTGGAACCATATCTGTCGTGATAACACCTCACGGGCGTCGGACAAGCAGACATCCTCAGACAGAGCTGTACCAGCATTTCTTACTAACAGCATTTCATCCATTACATCCAGTCACAGCGTTCTCTCTAACTTTACCCCTCCTGCTGAGCCTTGTAATGAGTCGTATTGATCACGATATTTCAGCGTTTCCTTCCTGCACTAATGGTCATTCTGGGTAATGGAGGTTCCAGTTGAGTATTGGATGGGGGATTGTATACTGTGTTTTCACATATACAGCTCCAGTGATTGGTCATATCCACTTGCACCTGTGCCCTGAAACTCAGAACAAAAGTAAAAGGTAAAAATAACGTTGGTGTGTGTTTCTTGGTTGAGGAAGCGTGAGAAAGTGTGAGAATACAGAAGTGGATATTCTATTTCTAGAAAATGAAATGTATTCTAATCAAAAACATCCATAATAATTCATCATGTTTATTATTTATATTCCATTTCCCGCTGATTATAATCAAGTGTGATAAGGTTCAGTTTGCCTCTGTGGCAGGAATCCTGTACGCCTCCAGTCTGACCTGGCATCGCTGCTGTGTACATGGTGTTTGTCTCAACTGTATGTGACAGTATGCCCTCATCCAGCCAGCCTTGGATTTTCTTTCGTAAGGTCTGAATTCAGTCTGAATGCTCACTAAACCCGCTCACTGTCAGTGGGTGCGTGCTGATGTGGTGTGGGAACAATTACAGCCCATCTGTCTCAATGAGGCCATGACAAAATCTGTAAAATGAAAATGATGCAAAAACATTGGTACACTGGTTTTCTTATTCAATTTATTAATGAAAAGTGTCTCAACAAATATTCAGGAACTTCCTGTAAGAAACTTTGCTTTCAAAGGTCTCTGTCTCCTAGTCTTGGTCTCAAAAGCCTCCTTTTTTTTTTTTGTTTCACCTCTTCTGAAACGCATGCCATCTAAAAGTAGAGAGGGAGGACAGATGGACAACCAGGCTGTTTGGATGCCCCCCCTCATTAAAGCCTCCTCATGCAGTTGACCCTGTGTGGCCAAGAGGGCTCCATCCTAGCACTGGCAGTTTATGCAGCAGGACTGGGCTGCCATTCATCAGCCATGGCAGGTTACACCGTGTGCACAATCTGTTTATGCCCATAATTATAAGGCATCATCCTGCCCATGGGCTGCAGAGATTCAAGAACATCTGTTAGAGGTGCTCTACCAGGATGATGGTTGTAGCTGGAGAGGTCTCGGGCTTGTATATTGTGCAGGGATAAATCTACAGTGATAGGTATATTAGGAGTGTTTGTGTGTGTGAGGAGTCGACAGGTGGAATGCATATCTCTATGTGAGTGGACAGATAGAGAGCAAATTCTTTCCAAGGCGTAATGGCTCTTCTAGAAGGTCAGCCACAAATTGAGTTATAGTTTTGCAGTTTTCACGACCTGGCTCGCGTCCCATGATGCAAATGTTGCAGTGGCATGATATTACCTCCAAGGCCTCACATCATTCTTGCAGTTGTGACAAGTCTTCACGCCGAGCATCCCTTCACAGTCGGCCGATGTAGCTCCACTGCTACATCACCGCTTTAGCATGGTGCTATTTGAATAACAACAACAATCATAATAATGATCGAAGCTGATGCAGCTCTGCTGTCATAGCGTCCCGTCTTCACTGCCCTCATCCAAACCTCTACATTTTTAAATAATACAAAAGTAACAACTTTATCAATATATTAAACAAAGTGCTTTATGAAATTCATGAACAAAGTAAAAATAAATAAAGATATAGATAATTATAAACACATATGATACAAGCTGTCTAGACTTCATCAGTGTTGCAGTGGACAGTATGGATGATTTGGCTAAAGGGAAGCGGATTAGAATGGGACCCAGGACACTGCGGGACACCATGCCACATGTTTGAGGGGGCTGAGACTGAGCAAGATTATGATCAAAACCAGTGGACCGGCACGTGGGTGGTCCACAGTATCAAAAACATCTTTTCGTGAGTGTGCAAAATAGCTGGGCAGAGATAAGTTTTGTTCCCAAGCTGGAGTTTTAGTTTGTAGCACACCCGTCAGTTGGGTTTCAAATGAGGTTCACCTCTGGAACAGAGCGGAACAGGAGCAGGAAGGGAAAGAAAGAGCAGCTGAGAGCAAACGCGGTAAACAGGAGGATTCAAGTGAAAATGGGCACAAAGAAAACAGACCCACATAATACACCAGCGAGTTAATTTGCATTAAAGCAGAGTGAGATAGACAAAGACTAATAGCATAATGATATTAATGAGAAACCATTCATTATGCACACTCATCATTTAAGTTGATGAATACCAGCAATTTAAAGTAGAGACTCAAGTGGAACATGTCTCTCTCTGCTCCACCGGCTAACCTTCCAGTCTATTATAAGACGTGTCTCCACAGACCTTAAACTGAACGAACCAATACGACAACTGCTGAATATTTATCCCAATGAATCAGCAACAAATAAAACAAGATTACTGAAGCATTCGTGGGTAAAATAAAAATATGCAAAGACAAGCAGGAATGTGATTAAGCACATGCATGCATAGGCGGAGTGTCTGTTCATTTGTTTGATGCACCTGCCTCGCACTACATTAACAGGATGACATTGACACACATAAGAAAAGAAATTAGATTTATTTTGTAGCAGCAGCTTTTGGTCAGAATATTAGAATACAATTCTAATTTAAAGATAATTAATATTCAGATAAGATAAAAAAAAAACAAATGAAATGAAGTAATGAAATAAAACAAAAATAAGTTGTTACTGTGTGAGAAACAATTGTAAGAATTATCTAAATATAGTTGTTGTTTAAATGAGAAAAAAATCCTGTGAGGATAAAGTCGTAATTCCATGAGAACATGATCATTACTCTCCTCCCAGCTCACCACTGTGTACTTTTTTTGAATGTGTTTTATTACTGTGAGTTCATAATTTGCACGTTGAAGGATGCATCTGTGTGTGGCCTCCTTTCCTTGTTGCCAGCCTTGAGCCAGGTCGTAACACAGAAAGCACATTTTAATTAGATACGCTGTGGATAATTAATTACTACTACCCGTGAACCTCTCCGCATAACGCTGATATGTCCGCTGCTTTGGTGGAATGGTAAATAGAAACATAAAGTTTCGAAGTGATAGAAATCAAATCGGGGGGTGTGGGGGGGTGTGGGGGGGGTCCAGGCTAATTAAAAGGATCCAGCATTAGCTGATTAAGGCAGAAGCTGAAGCCTTATCTGGGAACCTCTGTGGGCAGATTTAAGGAAGAGTGCTGTGTGTGTGCTCCGTGTTGCGATGTCGTCAGTCGCACATGAATAATTCATCCACAAAAAGACATTTGTTTGTGAGTCCTTTGTAGGATTTAAGGCATTTAACTACGATGTTTTTTTTTTTTTTTGTTTTTGGAGTCCCTCTTTTTCTTTGCCTTCGTTAGAAAAGATCACAAGCAGATCAGATGTTTTCTGTTTGCATTAGCTCGAGTCCTGTTTGCCCTTTTTTGAGGGGTGTAACGGAAATAGGCGGTAATGAATGGCACCGGGTGACAGAGAGAGACACACAATTTACATGTTTGAATTCTAAATTTGCAATGACACATTTAAAAATAGGCTGTTTTAGAGGGTGGGGAGGAAAGCGGCGCACTCGCAGGCTCAACAAACAAACATTTATTTCTGTTCCACACCACAGGAGGAGGGATATTTTTTCCTCAGCGGAAACAGCTCAGTCATTTCTTAGAGGGTAATTCATTAAAGTATAAAAAGTGTACCTATAATTTTACTTTCCAGATTTTTATTCCATCTTATTCATTTTTTAAAGCATATATAATTAATCAGACTATTAAAGACTAAAGCTAATTTACTCAGTAATTAGTAGTGCATTTCTAGAAATGGAATATTTCAGAATGAAATATTGCGATGTATATTGGCACATATGCATGTGAAGTATTTTTCAGGAGCACAGTCGAAACATACAGTTTTCTTTTGGTCTCAGAAAAAATAAAAACCAGAGAACATCTCAAGGCAGGACTTCAGCGTCGGACCGGTGATAACCTCATGTGCGATGAATGCATGGAAGTCACTCAAGGTATACATTTCACAAGCTGCCGTCTGACCTTGCAAACTGTTTTTTTTTTCTGGCATGACGATATTTCTTTCTGAAGCTCCGACTCCCAAGCTGAGCTCTTACTCAGACAAAAGCCACAAAGAAACACAAATGTCAGAATCAAAGGAGGCCGATGTTTAGATTGTACAGCAGGGGTGCTGACAGCCAAGCAGCACTGTGTGACTGCACTGAAATGCACTTTCACATTTCCCTTCTGCCGGTGCTTCCTGTCAGTCTGGCCCTGTCATCCGCGGCTCTCTCTCTGTACCTCTCAGCATGTCAGTTTCATCACTCTTCTCCTTCTCTCGCCATCTGTTTTTCCCTTCCTCTGTCTCCAGGTCGTTTCTTTTTCTGTCTCCACCCCCCCCCCCACACACACTCCTCCACCTCTTTCACACACAGATCATCGTTTAGTCCCGTACACCTGGTGATTCCAGCTATAGCGGTGGGCGTGCTATTAGACCCATTAGTCCAATATCCCCGTGTTGAGTGGGGACAGTGAGAAATGGATTGGCGGGGATGGTGGTTGTCTGTGTGTGTGTGTGTGTGTGTGGGTAGCAATGACTGTAATGAGTGTGTGCTTTAATGGATGGTGGTGAAGAGTGGAGTACAGAGGGATGGTGAGTAAGAAAGAACAAGATAACAGGAAGCGGATGATGGGTTTGTAATAGACAGTAACAGAAACGTAGGAAGTATGTGAGCCAGTGGGAGTCCATGTGTAGGAGACGAAGAGGTGGAGAGTGGTCATTATGAGATTTTATATTGAAAACTTTTGTTACCCTGTGGTCCATTGATAGTGCTGGAACAGCGTCTACCCAATCCAATTTTGAATTAACCCTGTTTCAAAGCCAACTAGCTTCCTGTGCGAGCACATTTTAAAAGCCGCAGCTGTCTGGCCGCTGCGCTCGCAGGCTCGTGTTGGACAGAACAATCCCACATGGATTGTAAATTGACCTGCAGTTCAGTTTGAAAACAGAATTCCGCCTGACAGCATAAGCATATCTGGCGGGCCGTGCCCATCGTAAAGAAATAACTGTGCTGGTGTTCGGAATCTTTAGAAGAAGTCGTATCCGCTGGCCAATAAGTCTCATTAGAATAAAATAAAGTGAAATATAACATGTGCAACATGCTGAATAGCTAAAAATGATGATGGTACTAAGTGGAAAGTTAAGGGATCACCAGAGTGTCGACCAAAGGTTGTGCCAATCCATTTAATACACTTTTAAAGCGAGTGACTCATCGGAGGAATTAGGACGTTAAATGTCACGAAGAAGAGATTTTAACACGAGTATCTTAAAGTCCTCTGATCCTTCAAATCACAGGAGGTGACTCATTTCAAATATTTGCGAAAAGGTTGAGTAGAGATGGAGATTTCACCTTAGCCAAACTCACAAACCAAAAAAAAAAAAAAAAAACCTACATCAACACAAGAAAAGGAAGCAATAATCACTAATAGCATGGAAGCTAGCCTGGAAGGAAACTGGCTTCAGTGAGGAGCAATGTGAAAATCAGCATTTTCTTCAGAGGAAACACATTAAAAGATGAAATTGGACTAAAGAGTTTTTTAGATGCATCAACATCAGGCCTGTATTGTTGCAAGTAGCTGCAATCTCCCTCTCTGACAATATGGAAGAAATTGAGCGCAGTTTTGCTGATGTGCTAAAAATGCCCTCTCTGCAATAGCAACGATAGTGTCCATAAAGACTTTGCCTGTGCAGTCTTCAGCCCTAACAAGGCTATTCAGGGGGGGGGGATAAGTCATCTGGCAATGATCAGCTGGGGAAATACTTTCTGAGTAAATGAAGGGTCACTTTTCGTTTTACAGGCTCAACGTAAACGTTGAAAAATTTGGGAAATAATGAGAGCCGTTCATCATGGCTGATATGTTAGCACTGTTTGACAGGAGGAGTTCTGGTTGAACTGTGTGGCGTGTGATCAGGTGCTTCTTGACACTCGTTGAATAACGCTGTAGAGGAAGTGCTGATGTGTTTTTACATGAGTGACAGCAAGGTCACCAAGCAGTTGGCGTAGCTTTGACTAGAATGACATCTTTGTGATTTTCTGGTGTTATTATGTGAATTCCGAGCAGACTGGGCTTCGTCAGGAGGCGGGACTTAAAAAGACAGGAGCTCAAAGTGTTTCAGCCAGAGGCTAAAAAGAGGAGCTGCAGCAAAATTAGAGGAAATGGATGTGTCGTATGAATGGTGGAGCAAATAAACATTTCAAGTAACACTCAGAGCTCATTATCAGGTATAATCATGAACCTAAATATATGAGCATATCACGTCTTGTCTTGTTTGATGGCAATAAAGTAAAATGCAGAAATAGCTGTGCCCTTTTTTTACGAGATTGAACGGTTCTTATTTTATTTGGACACAAATCGTGAGTAACACTGAAAGTAATCTCAGGGTTTGTTCATTTAAGTTTTCAGCAGCAGTTTGAAAACACAACAAAAACTTTCTGTTTATAATAACACACTTTTTCATATAGTAACTGTGCATGAAGTGGGGCAGCGCGGGGTTGGAGTGACGGCCCTTATCTGCCTTCCTGGTCTCTCCGGCGAGCGACTGTGGCGTCTCTGTCGAAGTGAGGACGTCCTCCTTCTCTTCCCTCTCTCATTTATCACTCCACACAGCAATGGAATCTTCCCCTCCGTGTTCAGACACATCCACCGACTCCATAATTTACTCCACTGACATGAATGTGTGCATGAATCTGTGTCTCACTGTGCTCCTGCGTGAGTATGTGTGGGCCATCTCTCAGCTGTGAGCAAGTCTGTGCATGTCGGCACTTCTTTGTGTGAATGTCTGTGCATTAGCCCCCCCCCCCCCCCCCCCCCCCCCCCCCCCCCACCTAGCCCCCCCCCCCCCCCCCACCACCACACACACACACACAAAGGCCTTTCTGTTCCACTCCGAAAATGTATCACAGTTTCTTTTCCAAGGACGTGACGGGACAGGTGTGCAAGGCTGGTGGCAGCGTCTGGGCATGGGGGGGATAATGTAAACAGCCAGGAATGTGATCCACATCACAGCCACTGATTTAGGAGAGGGGCTCAGAGGGGTCAGAGGTCACTCACTGCGCCGCAACAAAAGAAATGAAACGTTATCCCCGTGACAATCAACCCCTGCTTAAATTGCCTTTCCAGCCAATTGCCATTGTCTGTCAACTTCCTGGGCGAGTAATGGGCGCTTTTGGGGATTTAGGTCGGCTGCTTAAAGAACCCGTAAAAAACATCACACAGAAAAAAGAAAATACTATATAGTACAAGATCACTTTCCCAAGACACAAACTAGTTGGCAAGTCAAATGTAACTTTCTAGAAATGCATTTTTGGCCCCCATAAATAATGAATCATATAAATATATAATGATATGACTAAATAATAACTGTTTAAATTAGTTCCAGTAGAAACGGTACAGTTTGTGAATAATTCAAAGTTACCATGATACATTTTCTGGAAAGGAACTTTTTGCATTCAAAGTTTTATGATGGACAGAAAGAGAGTAGCTGCTGTAGTGTGTCCAATTTTGCATCGCTCAAGATTTTTCAGTCCCATCCTTTTTTTAAAAAAAATCTGCTTTCCAGAAAATGTTTTGTAATTAAATCACAATACAAATACAACAGCGCTTTGCACACCACGATACTTCAGCTGTTTGTGATAGGGGAAGTGTGGCAGTGTTGGCGGTCACCCATGTGTTTGTCCGAGAGTAACATCAGTATTCAAGGGAATCGCGTCTCTGGTGACCGGGGCGCTGTTTGGCATTGGAAGCGTGAAGTATGGATCAGGGAAGAACTCATTAAAGTTTGACGTGAATCAGAATCAGGGAGCGTATCAAAGGATTTTTTTTTTTCTCATCTGTGATCGTGATAAAGGACATTCTTCAAATTCTTTTCCTGTTTTCCCAGGACATAGCTCTTAGATATGATGAAAATAGCCAGACGTATTCAGGGAACTGATATCCAGCAGTGTGTGTGGAATTTGGAGCAGCTTAGCCTCGGTGACGGTTTGTGCTCTTCTGAATTGATATTCTATTGTCAAAATATTGATTAAAAGATCAATATTAGCATTTGGTGTCATAACTGTCTGCTCATGTAAATTAATGGTAATGGATGAATTCAGCCCAACCAGTGACCGGAGACCCTGCCTTGATGAATCTTCCCTGACCAGCCTGCTCATCTGTTTGGACTGACACACTAAAAGGGCAGGGGGATTAGATGCTTATTAAGCAGTGGAGCTCGCTCGTTAATCACTGATGTTGTTTAGGACACAGGCAAGTGTTGCCATACACTGCGGACGCCACGTCTCTAAGCCTCCCGATCCTATCAATATGTTGGTTCTCTTATCAGAATGGATTCCTATTTTTCATCAAGGGCACATATAATTTATATCTGCAAACTGCCAATACTTGTAGATTGAAAATAACACAAACTGTAACAACAAACCCCTCGCTATGTAAACTCCCACTGTTGTGTCCAGGTGTTTCTATTATTCCACTTCATTTATATTAATGAGCGTTGGCTAAGCTACAGAAACCCCACTCAGCGTGATGCAATGCAGTTCAACAGCTCGCTTGGCAGCCTCCAAATGATCAACACGTCTCTGACAAAGTTTTAATAAACCCCAACACAGTAACGCTGGTTTTGGTTTCAGCCAGGTGCTCCCAACAAACTGCCAAGTTGTTGCGTGTTTCTAGATATTATGAGCTCTATGCACAGGCTGCACGACTTGGATTTATTGGGGGCTTTTGGTGCAGTTGTAACCTGGGAATAGATGGTCGACCTGAATGTGTTCTTTCAATTAGTAGATTATATCATTACGATTTAAACTGACCTGTGGTTCCACTGCTCCTGTTGTTTATGATGAATTGCAGCTCAACGCCACAAATTTCAAAAGGCTTTTATGCTTCGAAACTATCAACAATGAGTAACAACTTACTCATAGCTAGCGTCTGCCAGCACTTGCCGAAATAGAGCATGTGAAGGTGAAACAGGCGGCAGAGGGGGCTGACTAACCCTGTGTGTGTTTATCTGGTAGTGGATTTAGTTTATTATGTTCTTCAAGTATCAAGAGCACCCACTCAAAACATGCACAGTGTGGTTTGTGTCACAAGGGCGTTTGTTTGTTTTTTTTGCGAGGATTCAAATGAAATTTAGCTCAGCGTCCGGTGATGGCTTCTCCCTCTTCCTGTCAGTGTCTCGGTTTATCTTCTACTTCCTTATAAGTCTGAGGTGGGTTTTTTTTCAACTGCTTCCCAGTCAATAGGGAGGTTTGTTGCAACTATTGCAATACCGGCCGTCTTACCTTCAACCCCCAGCTCTGTCCGCCTGTGTACGCGGTTACCTTCAGTGTTGACAGGCTATTATTTGTGATACGTAACCAATCACAGGCAGCGCTGCCAGAGACCGTGGTGGTGTAGGGCTACAGACAGGAAGAGGTGCCTGCCTCAATGTCATCCATTATCAAAATATTCCACCTCCTTTTGGTGGTTTTGCTCGTTATCCGCAATTTGGCATCATCAATTCACATCTTGGGGGTGGTCTGAAAATTCAAGGACGAGAGCAAGCGAGCACGAGGCATCGTGGTCTTCTTGCTGAGCTCGCTGTAGGATATGTCTTTTATTTAGCCTCGTCTCAGATGAGCTGTTGTTAGCGAATACGCACCTGCTGCATCTGGAGAAAGTTTCAAAAACACTGAACAGCCTCCAACAGCAAATACAACGACAGCATGGTGCGGTCTTCATACCGAGGACTTTGTGGTTGGCGGCGTGCACAGTGGTATGAATAAATTAAAATTGAAGATATTATGAAATATTCCCTATGGCCAATGGGGGGAAAAAAAAAACTTTGTGAGAGCAGGAAGAATAACAATGTTGTGGATTGTTTATTTAAGTATTAATGGTAAAAGTGCTTGTTCTGTGTTTTTCCCGCTAAAAGCCCGAGCCCAGCATTAGTTCAGGCATCAACCTGCCTCAGCCCAGCTGCAGCAGTGCACGATCGATTGTGGTTGCTGCTCCCAGACACTCCAGTGTTTCATAGATGAAGAGTTTTGTCACTATTCTAACATCCCCTAATGCATTTCTACAACATTTAACATTCAGCGTGCAAGTAATTAGTCACAGCCATCTGGAGGTAACTTGACTCAGAGAGTGGACTGTTATCGGTCTGGAGTGAGGGAGAGAAGGTCTTTGTACATGTTGCCAAACTTGACGAAAGCTGCGGCAACAGGCTGACGGAGGATGCATTTTTCATTTCAAAGAAGAAAGCATCACATGGGGTGAGTGGCAGTGAAGGAGGACATGTCCAAGACGTCCATCTTGAGAGTTACTGTGTTTGTTGGGAATATCGCGTCCAAATGTTCTGTAAATAGCTGAGTGGAGAAAGGAAAAGAATCTTCAATCCTCAGGATTTTTTAGCACGTATACCTTTTCTTTTTCTTTTTTTTCTTTGTACTAAGTGATCAAATGAGCTTTATGTTTTATCTTCCAGTGTCAAGATAAAGAAGAAAGCCTCAAAGCAAAAGTTTGTTAGCGCACACGGTCAGTATTTAGTAAGACTCACTTTAGAAGTGTCACAGCTTGAAAACACTCTTTGTAATGAGCTAAGAGGTTTGTTCCGTGGCTTTCATCCATTCCTCCGTGCAAAAATGTTTCTAGTTCTTAAATTCTTGGGCTGTTTGAATCCTTCCCTCCTTCAACAGAGTCCCAGTAATGGTCAGGTCCAGGAGCACAGCAGCATTCTCAACTTATACTTCTTCTAGTCGACCACAGCAGATCCAAAGGTGTGTTTGGGATCATTATCCCTCCCTCCTCTTTTGTCTTCATCCTGTGAACAAGCAGTGTAACGTGGCCCCCTGGAACTTACTAGTATGTAATTAAATCCATTCCTCCTTGTTTCTGAGTGCCACTGGTGGCAACGCAAGCCCAAAGCATGATGGATCTACCCCTGTGCTTGGCGAGTTGAAATCGTGCAAAAGCTGCACTCTTGATTTAGTTTCTAAACCTTTGGAATCTGCATCACTTGTCCTTCCATGATGATGACTAGGAGCAAACTGTAGCTGTAACACGCTATATAAGACCTTGGTATAAGAGATATAAGCATTCATATGTGCTTTTCTCTTTTCATTTGAGAAAGTTTCAAACACTTTTCAAACCCTCAAGTTCGTACTTTTGGATGAAAGTGTTGAAAACAGTTTCATCATTAATCTTCTAAGAGAATTTGGCCTGGGATGCCCCATACAGTGTCCTGTATAATGATGAGAAAACGATGTGTGACACAGCTCTGGAGAGGTGCAATGTTTGTTTTTACCACTTATACAACGAGACAGGTTTTCTGAACATTCCCTCACAAAAGAGTAATAATGTGTATTTCCTCTTGAACACTCACACAGTCTCGTTTAAAGTGACAAATATCACAATCGTCGCAAAAAGCTTCAGCACGTGAAAATGCAATAACAGGAAGAAGAGTCAGAGGAATGCGAGGCGTGCATGTGAGAGGCAGGATTAGCTTGACAGCTCTTTAACTGCTCGGGTCCTGAGAATCGTGAGACCTTACAGGAACAAGGTTAAGGGGCCACAAACAGTTGTGAGATGTTGTGCCGCAGTGGCTTCAAGTTCAAGAGTAGGTTAAGAGCTGGAGTGACGTGGCCGGCAGGGCCAAGTCAGGTTTCAACACATCTCTGGCTCCGAGCGCGTTGAAACATTAGCCCCTCCTGTCACTGATGAGTAGAGATTGTCCTCAGTCTGAACACGTAGGTAACTGTACCTCTACCCTGGTGGCACTACACTGCTTCAAAATATGAAGTTCATCTGGAAAAAAACCACCAGCACGAGTCTCAGCTTGTTGCTCAATTACCGAGCTGTTGAATGGCCTTGACATCTCATATGAATCCGCTAAATTGCTCCTCCTCAGGTGCGCATGTCATCGAATTAAAAAGTAGCATTTGCCAAAAACCTTTTAGGCCTTATCGAACATGGCCGTCGATGCGCTGCGCTGACAGCGCCGTGACAGCTCCTGCGCTAATACAGACGGAGAGAGACAGGGGTGAAGACATCAAAGCGCAGGTGGAGTTAGGAACATAGGGGCTGAGCAGGATGAGAGGATCACATCACCACACACACACACACACACACACACCAAAACAAGACCACCGCATGACTGGGGCCTCAATATCTCCCCTGTTAACACCACGACCTTCAAAAGGTCTGGTTTCATCTCTTGTCTACAAAGTGTCTGGTAGTGCGAGTGAGGAGGGATGTGTGCTCAGGCCTCGTCTGCTGCGTGTTTGTTTTCTTAAGGTGGCAGATAAAACAGCACAAGCTCCGGAAACGTGACCGCGCTTGCCGCGTGCGTTCGCTCCGGAATAACCGCCGGCTGTTTGTGCATATGTTGATACGGTTCGCTTTACCCTCAACCCTGGAGTTTTCCCTCTCTCTCCTTCTCTCTGTTTGAGGTGTCTCCACAGCTCAGATGCCTTTGAGGCCAGACAAAAGCAAGCATCACACAGACAGGATCAGCTCAGAGCTGTGTGTAACCAGATTTGATCCCGCTGCATTGATGGAGATGCTGTGCTTTAAGCAGCGGCCCTGGG
Organism: Pseudorhombus dupliciocellatus; assembly: GCA_016785235.1. Classification (NCBI taxonomy): domain Eukaryota; kingdom Metazoa; phylum Chordata; class Actinopteri; order Pleuronectiformes; family Paralichthyidae; genus Pseudorhombus; species Pseudorhombus dupliciocellatus. The sequence goes on from JAFBJW010000242.1 coordinate 878,791, forward strand.
AGACGCCGCCGCTTTACCCCTGCCTTCGCCGATACTGTCTCATTACCCTATCTAACGGGGGATGGTGTAGCGGACCACGCTGATGATCTCACCTCTCCTCAATCATTAATCACTCGGAGTCCTCCCAGCGAAGATAGCTCAATCTCAAAATGTATTAAAGTTAAAGCCCAGTCTGGCAGGGTGATGAATTAATAATAATGTTCACATGAAGGTCTACTCAAAGTGGCGGGAAAAGTGATGGGAATCAAGGTCTCCCCGTTGCTATCGCTTTGGACTTGTGAGGTCCTTGTGAGGCGCCTGAATCAAAGATTACCTTGGGAATATTTAGCATGGATCACTTTGCTAATGCAAAACCGGCTGGAGGCATATCAAACGCGCACTCCAGCGTTTCAAGTGTTTTCTTCATTTGTTTGGAAGAGTCCTGCTTTGATGCCGCTCCGCTCAGGCCGCACTGGGTTTTGTGCTCAAAGGTTCAAACAGGGTCAATGCAAGAGGGTTTAAGCCATATGGGACTTCTTTTTTCACATCAGCTCATTAATACACAATGAATATCTCTCAGGGTCTTAGTGTTTCAAAATTCTCTAAGAAGTAACTGAGTACATAACATGTAATCAAATGTAGTGTAAGTGCAGCCCAATTCATTATTATAATCATCGCAGCAGGGGCTAATGGAAAGTGAGCTTAACAGTCAGCAACTGGACGTTAGTGAGAGATTCAGTCGGCCCTTAGCTAAATGCTAAGATTAGCATGCTAAACACGGTGACATTGGGTTACGTCATGTTGTCTGACGCTTTGTAGGAATCTTGTTTTAGCATCAATATGTGATCAGCTGGTGGCATAGGTTAAAATTTGAGTAATGTGGAAGGCCGTGTTAATTTTCACTGAAATATAAATGTCACAAATAAAACAATGCGTGTGATTTCTTTTCTCCTTATACAAGTGTGACTTTGACTTCACTCTCATAGCAAGATCACTTGTTTCTCAAAACCTCATGGTTCTTTTCCAACATGGCCCTGGAGCTCCGTTCATGAAGCTTAACCTAAAACCACAAACGTCATCTTCATGGTGGCGTTACAGAGACCGTAGATCATCATCAGTGTCAGTTGGGTGCATTGCCTGAGAGCCATGACTGCCTGTAAGGAATTTCTACCCAATCTATCAGACAGATGTCGACATACCGTATTTCACTGTGTATACGACACCTTTAACCAGGTGGTGGCTTTGGAACAAAAGGTGAAGGGATCACCACCCTCACTGGACGAGCCTAAGGAGAGTGTAGAAGTTTATCCAGCAGTTGTTGAGATAGCCGAGTTTTGCCCAAAGTAGGGGGCCAACACTTTAACTGGCATTTGTGGCCTAGATCTGTATGAGAGAAGTGGAGAGATTTATCCGTGTACAACTTTACTTAGAACGCTAGAACTGTGCTTCCTTTTCTTCTGAACTGGCTGGGGAAATGACAGAATGAAGGCTATCACAGGATATGACTTTGCCCAATTAAATGCGTCAACACGGATGCCCTGCACAGTCAGACACTGCTGCCCTTCAATTTTCTTCCCCTCGCTTTTTCCGCAGACGTGAGCATCGGCTCTGTGGCTGCGGGCTTGGCGACTCGGCCCTCGCAACTTTGTTCATCAGCAGGTACAGGAGGCATGGGGTGTGTCTGTTAAACGGTGGGTGACCGACTGTAATGATGCTTGTTTCGGTAGCACTCTGCGTGCAACTGGCGGCCTCCTGCTGCTGCAGCCTGTCTCAGCATTTCTTCCACATCTGTGGGAGACGCCGCAACCTGCCGGGTCGGAGTGAGCTGGTAAAGAATAAGGTCACGAGAGAGGCGTCGTCTGTGGAAGAAATGTTGACGTCCAAAGACGGAGAATGGGTAAACATTAGTGTCTTGTGGAGATCCAAACTTTCCACGCAGGCCAGTGCCATTCAAGTTGCAGTGCTTTGTGTTTGTTTCTGTCCTCTCTCTTATTATCCGAAAGGACAAGTGAATGATTGTGGTGAATAATGCGAGACGTGGAAACATCTGCCTCCGCTTTCTGCAGTGCTTTGTCTTTGTCAGTCTGTCACATCTGTCTCTGCCACTGCCTCAAATTAACCTCCAAACTGTGGACGGCAGCGGAGATGCAGCGTGTTCAGTTTATTTTGCTCTACAAGCGATAAACATGTAAATATGATATGTAGCCAGAACACAATCAGATAGTCTTATTTCTAAATATTTGTTAAATAGGACAAACATTAGTTTCATCTAGAGCTGTGTGTCTTTTAAACTTAAGTCTAATATTTACCCTCTATTACCTTTGTTTTGGGCTCCACCATCTCTTTAGCAACTAAATCCAACGCTTCCTCCACTGGTTGGCAGATCATCTGTTTGTTTGTTGCTGCGTTGCTACGAATAACATGTGCTGAGTTGTTAAAGTCTCTTTTTGCTGGTACCAGCTGCCCACTGCTGGAAACCAGGCCGAGAGAAGTGGTGAGAAAGAACTAAAACAGCGAGGCTGCCTTTAAACCAAAACAATGCCCTGGCAAGCTCCACGAACCCACAGATCCTCCACAGAGGACGTGCACAGCTGGATGATAATTCTCTGCGGTTTGTCACTGGTCCTTTCACATTACACATGGTGGCGTCAGTCAAAGTTTGTGTCATCGACTCGTGTGGTGCAGCGAAGACAAATGAAAATTAGACTCATAAATTTAGCCGCTAATGTCCGCCAGCCACAGCAAAGGCCATACGGTCCCATTCATCCCAGAACAAAGTATCCAAACCCGCTATATTGGGATGAATTGATTCATGCTTTTTATTTTCATTTGAAAGAGGAAGGACGTGTAACTTCCTCCTTTAAAAAGTTCCATAAACTTACTTTTCTCTCAAGGAAAACTGATTTACTGCGAATAGGACGTTGTGCATTTTTCACCTTTCTTTGACTTTTCCAGTTAAGTATGATTCGTGATGCGTTTCGGTCTTGTCAGTGTCGGAACGTGAGCTTTATGGCTGCATTTGTCAATTATGTATGTACTGCAGAGAGGAACTATGGGAAACGCGCTGTTGTTTTACAAGCGCGCTGACAGCTTTCAAGACCAGCAGATATTTCCTCTTTTCAGCGAAAGACGTCTCGAATCTGCAGAGACACTGCAGCGCTCCAAGTTTTCATTGTTTTAACTTTGCACAACGACATGCAACCCCAACATGCCACATTAGAATGAAGATCAAAGACTGTTTATTTTTACCGCCTTTGTGAATGTTTGCGAGGTTCAAATATTCCGCTGTCGTGTTCTTCACTCACTGCGGTGTGTTTGTCTTGCTTTGACTTTTAACTCTAATCCTAGCTAAAGAAATGTTTTATATACAAGCAGAGAGGATCTATATCACAGTGTGTAAACAACCTGATAAACTGCAGGGCTTTTGGTAAAACCACTCAAACACTCTCAGCAGCGATTATCCTCAAGGTGATGAGAAACAAATTTAAACATTTGCTCACATGCCGTATACACTGTACCATGTAATAAGAGCAGTGCCTAATGACATCATCATGATGTCATGTATTCCCTGGATGATTGGTTGATAGAAATAAGGCGACAGAGGTAACAGCAATACCCTGTTTGTATAAAAATCTAAACTAACAGCAACTTTTGTTTGAACGTGCACACCCACGCCACGTAATGTAACGTGATCCCGTGTGGGTTTTTTTTTTTTTTTTGCAGATTCGCAAAATTGTTTATCAGCAACAAAAGTGTAAAATGTTTGACACAACCCAGGATGAAGTGTGATAACAATACAGCAGCTGGAAGACGGGGTGGAAAGAAGAAAAACAAATCTGCTTGGAAATCAAAGCAAAAGGCCTGAAAGGAGAAAAACAAAGTAAGAGACGTGCAGAGAGCCTAATGCAGCCCTGCAATAAACCAAATTACAGATCAGCTTGGCCTCGCCGCACATTTCTGGAGCCACAAAAGCTGATTTCCCGTTTATCTAAATGGGTAGACAGAGATGAATTAAGGCATAATTTGAATCCATATTTCATCCGACTTTAACAGAAGTGTTTTTCTGACTTGACATCTGCGCGGTGACACACACACGGCGAGTCATCTGATACATTATTGTGTGTGTGTGTGTCATGCTGGGTTAGAGGTTACACTGAGCGCTGGAGTCAGCGTCTGTCAGTGTGATGCATGAGTCGACGTGTGCGTATGTCCACATCTTGAACGCTGACATTCCAGGTTTATTGTACGAGCACGCAGACAGGAAGCTCTGCAGGGTGTTTTCCCGCCGTCCCTCTGATGAGCTTTGCTGTAAGTCAGACAGAGGACAGCGATGGGAGTGGGCGAGGAGGAGGAGGAGGAGGAGGAGGAGTAGCCCGGGGCACGATTCTTAAATGTGGTGTAACGAAGGTAATAACTCAGGTAGAAAACAAGCGGCGTATTTAACACGTTCATAAGAAACTGTAACTGGGAGCAGATGTGAACCGGTTGGTTAAGGTGAAGGCAGCGATATGAAAACACGCCGTTCCAGAACAGATCCTTTTCAACAATTGCAAGGGTCGGTGACCAGTGGATAAGCTCTGAGAGCAGACTTCATTCATTACACAGAATTTATTACACTGACAATAACTCCTTTCACGTCATAGCCTCACTCCCCAGCCATGGTCACACTTGTGCTTGCCTCTCAATCAAAAGGTTTGAGTTAATATCTGCCTGAAGCTTGTCTTTCTCTGATTTGTTTTCAAGAAGTCGACACGCTGGAATTTAGGCCATTGCCCCAATCTCCCTTGGAGCCACTGGAATTATCTCGAGAACTTCACCCAGTTTATCTGGGATGAACGTCTTCCAACCTCACAGGATGGCATGTTGTGCAAATGCATGTTCTCGGGGCATAAACGTTGCACATAAAGCTCATTAATTAGCGCCGAGCCACGGAGGAAGTTAATATTTGATAAAGTGCAACCTTGGAGCTGATGTAAAAATAAGCTGCCAAGCCGAATCAGGCTTAATTGCAGCACCCAGGACCTCACAGAGCCGCCCGTGTTGTGTGACAAGAGTTTACGCAATCAGTCAGAAATGCAAAAGGTGAGCTTCCCTCAGGCATCGTCTCTGACAGCTTCAACTCTCACTGCTATCAAAATACATTGGCTTTTCCTGAGTGTGCGCCAGCGGCGAAACACAAGGCAAAGTCGCCCAGACTCCTGCATGAAACATTATACAATAGCCAATAAATTTTGAACCTAAGCCTTGGCCTTAAAACCTTAACGCATAAATGTAAAACGACCTCACTTGTCAGGAAACACCCTTTTAGCACCGACGGGACGGAGCGGGTGGGTGGGAAGGGGTTGTTGAAGTCAATCAAATTGACTCGCCAAGGATCAGCGCCGCGCTGAAGAGGAAAACAGTGGGTCTGCTTACTGTTCATTAATAAGTGGGTCAGTCAGTCGAACGCTGTAGGCCTGTGCTGATGTCTGCTTTAGTCAAATCTGTGGAAGACAGTAACCAAGCAGCTCTGTCACATTCGATGAACCGCACCTTTATAAAACTGACCCGTCAGGTTCCAGAGATCATCACTTAGAGCCTCCGATAGCAATCGAATATTGGCATACACACAGACCGTGCAGTAGATGCAGGATGGAACACGTTAAGTATTAAAGTTAAAGGAGGATGCACCTGAGTGAGAGTTTAGTGTGCCCGCAGGATGTTTACCTCCTATCATTATTTAGCTCATTCAACTTCTGAATGCATTACTTGTATATAACTACTTCACTTCTGTTTATTTCAGCAGCAGCTATTATATACCACACCAAGTGATGGTCTCCTTACAGACAGTATAGCATATGTATGTCTGCATCGCTGAATTATACATCATGCGCTCGTATAGTATCACATTCTGCCACTGCAGTTTACTCAAATACATTTCTCTGCAAATAGTATTTATGTCTGTAATGAAAGGTGTGTATTATTTTGATTATTTCATTGGTTTTCCCTTGTCGTCTGATTGTTGAGATCTTTTACAGGCGTGGGATCGATGAGGTTTATCTTCAGCTATCTTTTCTCATCTCATCTTGAAATTGTTTTTCATGGCAACTCCCCATTGAAGCCGTGTATCAATGACTGGTAGCTCTGCCTGCGTCTGATGAGCTGAAGAGAACATGGCTTGAAGGGGTTGGGAGGTGCATCGAACCAATTCCACACCCTCCTTGGCTACATTTCTTCTCCTAAAGACAAACATTCTAATCACTGAATTGATGTCGCTTAATAGGGTTACTCCGCATTATTCTCACGTACCCCGTGGCAGCATCAGCCCCTGGGGTCCCCCTGGTTGGGAATCACTAATCGCTCCACCAACTGAACAAACTCAACCTGAGTCGGAGATTCGCCCTCTGGGAAAAACCGTCGAGCGGCCCTGACATCAGTAACAACAGGCTCATACCACACGCTCGGCGAACTTGACACCGCTGATTGGTTTATTAGACGCAGCCGTCTTTTAAGAGTCCAGGATGGGAGTGGTCCTGTCGTATAGCGCCACAGGGCAGCGTTCACGATGTGTGAACAGCAACAATAAATCAGCTGCCAGCTCTTTATCTCTGCACTGCCGCAGCCATTAACAGGATTGGAGAGTGACAAATTCCATGCGGCATAATTACATCAATCTGATTACAAATTATGTTAATCCTATTACAAAAATAAGTGATAATGGAATAAAATGGCCGTACTTTATGGAATTAATGTGTTATATTTGAAGAGCTAACGGCAAAGTGATTGTAATCTCGCATGGTTGCAAGTATTGACAGAGCTATTGAGAAGATAATCTGGAAATTGTTAAATCTCTTTTTTCTGTCCAAACCTCGCCCAGTGAATACGATAGCTGAACTAATCTCGCAATCATGGTTCCACATTATGCTTTAGCAGGTACGAGTGCTGGATTTTATTCTGAGAGTGACCTTGCCCTGTTTGAGCCCAGCAGCTGCTCGCTCTGTCAGCTTTCTCTCTCGCTCCCTGTGCCACAGCAGCAGCAGCTGAGGAGCCATTTTGAGGCCTCATGCATTCAACAGCCGCTGGTGCCAAGCCCAGGGCGGGCGTAGGAGGGGGCAGCGCGAGGTTGTCTGCCTGTCAGGGCCGCGGATGCATGGGAGGGGGGCGGGGCACGCGGCCAAAGGGCCTAGCGATGTTCGCTGGAGGAACAGGAAGTGTACTTCTCCCGCGTCGCCCCCCCTCCCAGACCCTGGCCTGACCAAAAAAAAATCCCATTTAAACATCCCGTCACAGCGAGTGCTGTGTCATGCATGCCATGGGCCAGGTGTGTGTGTGTGTGAACACAGTGAGGGCAGTGTCGGGTGATATAAAAATCTCAGCCGCTTTGAATGTTTACAGGTACGACGACGGGGCGTGAGCGAGGGAGTCGTTTAGCGAGTGACCTTTGTCTCGAAATCCCGCAAACCTCTAGTTTCACCGTTCGCTCTGTAATGTTGACACTCATCCACAGCCAGATGTTCAAAGCGTGTTTTCTCTTTTTTCCTTCTCCGCTGGTGCTGTTAGCAGTGCTGCGGTGCACGCGGAGCGTCGGTTTGGTTAAAGTAAAGAAGACAGCGCGCGCCACATGAAGGTGGAGTTTCCTGTAAAGTTGTTTTTCTCAAATGGAAATCGTCCTGCATCTCTGAAGTGACGCTCTGGGAAGAATTTCTCTCGGCTTTCATGTTTTCGCTCAATCACACAACCTGCTGTGTGTTTCGAAAGAGTCTCTCTCTCCCCCCCCCTCTTTTTAAAAATGATTCGCTCTGCGTACCATCAGTGTGTGTCTGTGTGTGAGCGTGTGAGTCTGCAGAGATGACAAGACAGCTGAACAAATGAAATGAGGAAAACGCTGACATAAGGAGCAGAAGGCTATCAAAACAAACAAAACATTTTTTAAGGCCGTGTATATTTTTTTCCAAAAATCCAATGCCAAGTATCCGGCCATGATTTTGGAGCCTGTCCATCTGGGTGCTTGTCTGGGTTCAACGCACACATGCCCTCATGGCAAATGCAATCTACAGCCATTCGCACAGACACGCGCGTGTCTGCAGCGCACACATCTGGTTTATCTGCCGTGTTGTTAAGTTGCATTAACACACATTTCAAAGCTTAACCACTGGCAGATGCTGCTAATTAACTTCTTTTTGACGTCTCGTTCACATCTGTTGCATCACTCTGGAAATCTGTATTGTTCCTGTTAAATGAGGTAATGTTATCATGGGTCTGAGGTCATTTCCTGTGTCATCATTGATGTTGATGTGTCAGAACTTTGGGCTCAGCTAATAACTGCTGGTATGGGATCTTGGTGATGAGGAGGAGAAGATGATGCCTCAACAGAGACAATTAAGTTCCATGGAAACAGACGTTGTGTGGGTTTCCTCTGACATACATGTCAGGTTCATTGGTCAGTCTAAATTAGGAGTGAATGGTTGTGTGTCTCTGTGTGTTGGCCCTGTGATGAACTGACTTGTCCAGGGTGAACCCCGCCTCTCGCCCAGTGACAGCTGGGACGGGCTCCAGCCCCAGTCATTCAGAAATGGACCAGTGGTTGTAGATGAGTGAAAGAATGAATGGAAACAAACAATTAACGCTTGAATCTACTGAGTGCTCATAAAGATGGAGGACGTGAGAGCTCCAACACGTGAGGCCTCTTCAGTGATCTTAACTATGAGTTTATACATGGGACAGATATGGAAACCATATGTGACTGAGTCACAGCCAACAAGTAAAAATCAATTTCACTTCAAGCGTGGCATGATGGGCAATTTTCACTTAGATAGTGTTGTATATACAGTGGGTTTGTTATAGGTCCATTTACATGTAGCCTACATGGGGGGAGAGGACGTTTCTAGTAGATAAGGGAAGAATAATGAGAGCACTCGAGGCTCGTCGGAGCCAAGGTCTGACTCCCCTTCTCTCTAATCAGCGTGTCAAACCAAACAGTGAGTGCTGGACTTGAGACACACATAATCTATTTTGGAGTACCTATTGTATGAACCACACAATGACTCCTGTGATGGAATGAATCAATCTGAAATGCTGTGAAGGATTTAGTTTTTTGTTCCAAATACGGATCTCCAGCATTTGCTCCGTTTTCTGATTCACAGCAATTAACCCGCGAAAAGCAGTTAGACAAATGCAGCTGCCTTATCCTCAGTGGACACATCACACAGCTCCCCTGGTGCACCCTGGGAGTGCCAATGAATATTTTAGCGACTCAAAATGGATATCACTCTGCAGTCAGACGTGCTGGCATACGCCGCAGTGCTACAGGTGGAGCTCAGGGCTGGCGTGGTCGTATCATGGGTTCGGATTATTCTTACTTTCTTTTTCTTTTACATCTGATACGGGAGCATCGAATGTGGAAGACCAAGCAGTGTCACTTCAGGATTTATTTAATGTAAATAATTATATCACCACAAAAGACAAGTCGTTTCCACTGTACTCGTTGAATGCAGCAGCGTTTGACACTGGTCGTGACAGTGAGACACCTTCTGGATAATCTCAACACACGTCCCTGTGAATTTACATGCGGAGCTAAATTGCTTTTCCTAAACATAGATGTTTTTTTTCCTCCTTTGCCGGAGCCCGGAAAATCACCCCCATTCATCCACCTGCTGCATGATGAACACCCTGTACGGCATCTAGCGATTTCAGGCTCCTGAGATTCTGGCTTTCGGCTGCTCATGTGACATCCAGAGGCTTTTAGGCAATAGAGTCACAATATAAACTCCTCTTACACTCCTTGTATTTCAGCTCCCACAATTATAAAGCTGAGCACAGGAATTGCCTTTAACCAGTGACTGTACAAATGCTTTGACGTAAGCCACGCATGAAAGAGCCGAATTCTTCCCCCAGCAGTATTTAATGAAAGAGAACGCACGAAGAGGAAACGTGACACTGTGCTTTTATATAAATCCCCGAAATCTATGCAGGCTTAACGAGTGATAACATTGGACTTGGTAAACTGTGTAGCCAGGATCTTATAAGGATGTGCAAAGCACAGCAGCTATTATTTAGACATGAGAGGCACATTATCCTTGGCTGCAGGCTCTGAATTTGCAAGAGGCACTTTGACTGCAGCTACAAAGGGGATATGGGCCCTAATCAGGGTTTTACTCATCCCTTTCACTCTTATTCATGACAATACATCTTATCGTCGAGTATCCTTCCCCTTTCATGTCTCTCCTAAGGGACCAAACCAGCATCATAAGTGATATTCCATGCATCAAGTGCAGTTCTGCCAATTTATTTTCCATAAGACTCTGTCAGTCAGGATCAAAAGTAATAAGCCAGTCGTGCTGGTAAAGACATTTGCAAAAAATAAATAAGCCCTCCTTTCCTTCACCGCAGATGTGTGTCGGTGGCTGCCGTCACCGTGGCAACGCCTGTCAGCATCGTTGTCGCCCGTGTCGTCATGGCAGTGGGAAGTGAATATTTGCCGTGGGCGTCTCAGACTGTGGTCGGGCCGAGAGGGAACTCCTGCAGGGGCGTGGCCGGGACAGACGCAGCATTTAAATGAAAGAGTTCTCTTAATTTGTTCATTTGATTTGATTTGGGAGCAGTGTGGCTCTGGGGATCACTCCGGGCTGGTCACTCTGACTAAAGCCTCTCATGAACTTGTGAACGGCAACACTAATGACATTCCTATAGTGGACATGCTCTCCTGTAATTAGCAGGTGCTAGCACACTAACACGCTGAACTAATTGTAAAAATTGCTGAACATTAAATCTGCTTTGCCATAGCAAGTGAAGGAAAGCATCCAAGTCAGAGCAACATTGGGCACGAGTATAAACTCAGAGGGCTGTTAGCATGTCTGTAGAGTCTTGAACTGAATGGGAGATGAGGAGGTGCTAGCAGACACGTCCTCCACTGACGACTGAGTGGGAGGACGAATATGTGAGACGTTTTTCTTTCCTCCACCGTTACATTAGTTCAGTTTGCTCTGTGTCTGGCTCCTGGGGGAAACAGAGCGGAACCTTGAACACATCTGGGATTGGACTGGACGGGTGTGGATTGGGTGCTGGAGAGGATCACCACTGTTTTCTTTTTCAGTAGCGTGCCCTCAACAGGTTTCCACTGCAGCCGTAACGTGTGCTCTGCCCAGGAAATGGGCTTCACGTTTAAGAACACATCACGCTTTGGTGACTTATGGACCCTGCGGGCGGCTGTGAAGGTGCATTGTCGGGGGGGGTGAAAGAAAAATATTCTCAAGGGGCCTCCTTGGGCCAGGGGACTGTTGGGTTTCAGTCCCGTCACAGGGGCCTCTGTGTTCCAGGTGCTGCTTTTTAATTGGCAATTCCGTGAGCAATAAAACATTTCACTTTCTTTCTCTTGTAAAGTGCTTTCATTCCATCTCCAAATGATGTAATTACGCCGCCGTCCCAGGCGAGAGGGCGGCAGGAGAGGCGAGGCGCTCGCTCTCTCAGCAAGAACCCGCTGAAGGGTTTCATCTGGTATGTTTTCATTTAGGAATCCAAACACCATAAAGCGAGACCATCATTTGCACAATAAACGTACACTTTAATTTCATTTTGCGCTTTCCCTGCTCGGTGTGTGTCGAATATTTATGAAAACAAAAGAATTTGAGATAGGGTTTGAGCGTCTTTGATGTGTTAGGGTCAACGAGGGACATTTGTTCCTAGTCCTTGGACGCATGGCAATAGATTTTTGTTTTTACAGAATTCATCTTGCAGTGCCTTTCACAAGGCCGCAATGGAATCTTATTGTTTTCATCTCAGTTGGAGATTGACTTCTTTAAAACAATGTGACTCAGTGCTTTTTAACATTCTCGCTCGGCCTCTAACTAGCTTGTTAATGACGAGCACACACAGCGCCAGGGCAAATAAGTCTCTCCTTGTCGTTCTCCCGTCACCAGGGAATTTTCTCAAAGATAAGGACGTGGGGTTTACAGTTACAAATATGCTAATGAAGTCAGCCAACCCCTGGCCGTGATGTTATCGTTTGAAATTTAATGGGAAGGGGAGATTTTAAGAAAGCTTGTTTCCCTGTTTGTGCGGTGTGGGATTCCTGGTGTAACACCGAGAGGTCAGAACCAATACCAAAGTGTCTGCCTCTCGAGCGCGTGGAGCCGTGTAACACTAACCTGAAGTCATCTGACTCAAGCGGATGTCACGATCCACCTGAGGATCGTGAACCCTTAAGAACAAGTTCAGCCTGTCAGCTTGTGGCACGGAGCGCGCTCTGAAACCCAAAACCCATTCGATCAACATCGCCTACCGACGAAGAAACGTCAAATTCCACTGAAGCTGCATGACCAAATAACTTAGCACGGATGTTTAAACACACGGGAGAGAGTCAAAGGGAAAACATTCTTTTCACATAAGCCCTACCTGGCAGTGCGTTTGCATATCAGACCTCCCCGGTGCCTGTCACTACTCCAGCAGCGGCAACATTGCCAAAGAACACAAAAACAAGCTGTTCGCTATCGCCGCCGTTCCCATGGGAACAGACCCACAGAGGGTGTGCCCGCTCCGACACTCATCTGCACAAACAAAAGCGTACTCCCCAGCACCCCCCTCCCCCTCCCCTCGCCTCTTTCTCCAAGACCCAGGGCCTCATGCAGAACCCTGCTATCAGTGGAAGTGATTTGCTGGCCCTGCTTGTGTAAAGTGCCACAAGGGGGAAAAGGATCAGGATTCCTGAGACTCTGGGGCCTGCAGTGCTCATTCGCACACTTCCTCCCCTTAATAAAGACCACACATTCCCAGCGGCTGGAGCAGCGCTGGGCCAGCAGAGCTCCGGTCCCGAGCCAGCCTCGGCCGCAGAGGATAAGGGGAGAGAGAGAGCGTTAGGCGGCTTAGAGTCGACTGGCAAAATAATAAACAAATAATCACCGCGGCCGCTTCAGTCGGCCCGGGTTATTTTTGTTGCGTTGCTGAGGGAAAGTCACTTTAATGATGCCTCTTTAAAAAGCATCACTTTGTTCTCTTTGGCAATTGAATTGTGTGTTTTTCAAGTTTGCCAACAGTGGAGTGTAACACCGCTGCTCACACCTGCCACATGAGGCACAAACACCGTATCATCAGCAGAGACCAGAGCCACAATGTTATGGCAGTGAATGCACCGAGTATCCGAGATATTCAAACAGCTACAGCTCCACTTAAAATAAACATTCACGCTGAAATTTGAAATTGAAGGGGTTTTGTTGCAGTATAAAAAAAGAAAAGTCATTCACATCATAAAACATGTCTTAAATTAAAATGTTCATTTACCCATAAACCAACACAAGGTGGGAATATCTCTGAGACGTGCCTGCAGACATGTGTGCTGGAGGTTAATGTTAATGTGGTTTTCTAAGCGCTGAAATTAAACAGCAACATCCCTCCCCAGAGGAGCAATGCCCCTTTAATTCTGGATAATCCACATAACACATCATTAACAGTTTGCTTTGGAACAACAGTGCTTTCTACCAAATAATAATCTCTAAGAAAACTGTTAACAACGTGTTTAAGACTGCTTGGAGTCAAGGAAATGAGCAAAACAGCTGTTGCACTTTTTAGATCTACAGAGAAGAAATGAATGTTTGATATAATCGCTGTCGAATAAACCCTGGTACATGTGAGGACTCACCTTTAAGATCATTCTGGAGACTTCAGTCTGTATCGGGAAACAATTAATGACATGGCTTTGGCTGCAGATGAGCTTCATTATTTTTAATGACGTCAGCGTTGGTCCTAATTGTGGGAGGGAGATTGCTTCATTCTGAAGGATTGTATGCAGCAACATTTATTGGGCACCAAACCCATTTTCCTTAAAGTTTGAATTAGCAAAAGAAAGAGGAAAAAAAAGCTCTATAATTTCAAGATGTGAGGCTGACTTCAAAACTGCCCAAGTCATGTACGGAAAGGAAAGGAAAACAGTTGTTTCAAATGAGGAGGAAGTAAACAGGATTCTGGAGGAGCTTTTGTGTTTTGCATTAGCACGGACTAATGTGAAATGTCACTGAGTCACAGTGACATGAAGTAAAAATCAAGGAACGGCTGCAAAGAGGAAATGAAAACATGTGGAACGCTAATTAAATTTGAAATCTTCCTACTGCGCATGGTTCATATTATCTGAACGACTTAGGAGGTTCTGACAAGTCAGATCAGGGTTGATCTGTTTTTATTAATTTATTTTTCTAACATTTTTACAAAGTTCTCACTGTAGGCTATTCAAGACGCTGGCACCTTCCTGCTTTTATTTAAAGCCTTTTTATTAATGTTATTGTTTCCATTTTGTTGTTGTTTTATCGAGATTGTAAAGCAGCTGGTAACAATCCATTCTCATGCAAATACAAATACAATTGGTATTATTCCTGTGGTTGTGGTCACTCCATGTATTTTGTATTTTGACTGCATAATTCGTGTTCCTAGCAGTGTCAGGAGCGGCTAAAATGTGAAAACAGCAAGTCCACGAAACTTAAAAAAAAAAAACCCTTTGTTTCCCAGAGGAAACACCCCCCCCCCCTCTCTAAGTCTCTAAGTGAGCAATAAATCTGGCACTTAAGTGAAGGTTGTCCAAGTGAGTGTGTGTATTTGAGCGTGTAAATGTACTCAGTGTCCTCAAGTCCGCAGCCTCTAGAGGTGTCAGACGCTGTCTGGCCCCGCGACATCCGTAACCCATGACCCCTGTAACTCCTGTTTTGTTCTCGCCACTCCAGGACCCTCACATATCCCTCTACTGGAACCCCCCGCCCCCAGATGACAGACCCCTGCTCTCCTCTCCATTCCTCCACCCTCACCCCAGTAGCCTTTGACCCCGCCGGCACCTCTGCCTGCTCCGCTCGGCCGGCCTCGCATTCCAGTAAAGGAGCTGAAACCTGAGCCCCGGTGAGCTCATCGCCGGGCGGCGGAATCAAGAGTTAAATGATACCAAAAAACAGTGAGGGGAGAGAAAACGCAGACAGAAGGGGGAGAGGCAGCCGCTGGTGCGGGACAGGTCTGGAACTGGTTCTATGTGCGCGCTCACCGGGACTCCTCCGGGGTTAAGTTACACCAGAGAGAGAGCGAGGAGGAAGAGGAAGGAGAAACTGCTGGCGTCTTTGAATTATCTCGGCTTTTGTCTCGTCTCTCCGCGGCCTGGCTGAGTGGTGCCTGCAGTTTCCTCTTGACACACTCCAGCGAGCCCGCCGACCTCCATCCGCGCTTTCAAGTTAACGAGCCCCGATGGTCTCGTCCTCGTGTCTCAGAGCCGGGCAGGGATGTGAGTGCAATGCTGCGAGGTCGCGCTCGGCACTCACTCTGAGTCTCTGTTGTTCTCCGACCCTGCCATGACCACCGACTGTCCAAAGACGGTAAGAGTCCCTCTTTAAACTGTGTGCGTGTGTGCGTGCCTAGTCGGGTGCTCATATGACTGTTCTGTCTGTACGCCACCAAAAAGAAAATCCATACCCTGGATGTGACATCTCAGCATCATTGTAATTCATGTCTCATATTGTGATGAGCACCATTAAGATGCTTAATCACTGCAAACATAATTAAACCAATCAGCGTCTCTCTCCAGCTGAGTTCGGAGGATGACTGCACTAAGTTGGAAAAAGGAGCTTTTTAGCCAAGAGCATCTCCGGCTGAAAGCAAAGATGAACTTTTCAAAGTTTTAAGAGAGCCATTAGATAAACCTCTCCTTCATGCATTATTCATGGCCGCTGTGTTCCTTTCTAGTTCACTGCCTGTTGTTTGCCTTGTCTCTCCCTGACCTCGCGCTCTTGTCTTGTCAACCTCTGGGGTGACAAATCCCTCTGAAGCAAACTTTTAAGCAGGGTTGATGATTTTAATGGGTGCCCTACAGGGGACACTAAAAAAAAAAGGTTGAGTACACACTCGTTTTTCTTTTTTTTTTTTTTTTTTTTTAAACCCCCAATTTTTATTTTTTTATTTTTTTATTTTTTTTAAATATCCCCTCTCTGCTGGGTTATTTTAAAAATTCAGAGCGGTGTAAGAGCCTGTTTTACTCGGTGAAATCTGCCACCTGCTCTTCCTTCCTCCAGCAGAAAGCAGTTTAAAATAATTGTGAGCGTTTGCAGCAGTGACTTTGCGGAAAACGTCTGAGGTGAAACAAGAGCAGTTATCTCTTAACGCCTCTCGTTATTTAAATGGGAGTGAAGTGCTCCGGGGCTCCTCGCAGGTAAACACAATATAAATATTAAAAGAAAATGACATCCCCATGATCGAAAACATGTTTGTGTCATCATGCTGAAGAAAGCCTCCCTCCACTGAAAAAGGCTCCAGCTCCAGCACATTAAATACCAACTACACCACGACTGTCAAAAGACCTGATTAATGAGGCAGCATTACAGAGAATATCACAACATAACTCACCAACATCAGCATGTAACCCCCAGCATTAATATACCCAAATCCATTCAGCTGTGCGCTATATTAAATAAGTGTCTATTTGTTGTGCGATCCTGTATAGTTTACAAATAGCCTCCAACTAAACTGTTTAACACACAGCTGCATCAGATCAAAGGTCACCACCCATCACACGCCTTATATTATACCAAATATCAATTGATTTGAAACAAATTAGAGGAGAAAATGTCCTGTGTCGTCTCCACGGCAACAAGTTGCTTTCAGGTTCCTCACAGACTGGTTGTTTTAACTGTGCAGTCGTTGCGTTGTCACTAATGGCCGACTTGTTGCATCACATGCTCAAATCATTGTCTTCAGGTCAGGTCAGTAGTCCTGCACGCCAGGTGCAATTAAAAGCATCAGCTAAATGTTTTGGAAGTGTAAAGTTCTCATAATGGAGTTGGAACGGCCAGTAGTATATTTTGCTCCCCCCCATTATTAAGTCACTTTTACTTATGGAGTAATAAGTACGCAGCGTTTTATTGTTGCTGCTTGTTGAGGTGAAGCTGTTTAATTATTTCGAGCAGAGCACCAGCCGGCTGCTTTTCTCACATCTGAATAATGGAGAACTGTCACCGGTTTATTTTAGATAGAAAGTCACAATTTTCAGCTTTAACAGTCTAAATGAATAATTGGTAACTTGAAGGAATTGTTTTCAGATTCACTGACAAGGTTTTTTAAGTTGCTGCGTATTGATTTTTAGCCTCAGCTCCCATGTTGCTTCAGGAATCTTCTTCCATACATTAAGTCCCCGTGGTCGAATGAATGTCGTGGTGCCCGGTGTAACTTTTCACGCGTCACAGTTTGTTCATCGATTCCGAAAAAGTGTCACTGACGTGTCAGCGCTGGAAACAGCTCAACACGGCGCTTCTGGAGCGTGGGCGCTGAAAGTAAACTCTTTCACCTATAATTGCTTTGGGCGACAGGCAGGTAGTCAAAAATGGTTTTATATGGAGGGACATGAATGAATGTATTTGACAGCTGGAATGTGTTTTTGTACAGTGCAGGGGGAGGGGAGGGAGAGGCTCTGTTTCAAACTCCATTTCAAACCATTTAGCAAAGCAAGAATTCAATTCATATGACATAATTCTGACAGCCTGAGTGAATTACTGTAAATATATATATATTCATATATAAACTGGGCTTTCTTAAGAAAGGTTGAGGTTTCTTTCTTTTATCAACCCCAACTTCCTTCTTTGGGCTCACTGACAGTGCAATAGAATTGATCAGCACCCTGGCAGGACATTGAATCAACCCTCAGCTAGCCCGCTCTTATCGTGCTACAGAGTCAGTGGCTAACTGAAGGCATGAATCAGACGTTGTCTGGTGCTGGACATGGCCCCGGGGGTGGGGGGAGGCACAGCTCAGATATGCGGCGAGGGAGCAAGAGGGGAGCGTTCGGAACGAGAGCGTGAGGAGAGCAGTGGGAGAGAAAGAGATCCGAGGGGGGGGGGGGGGGGAGGGGGGCGAGCGAGGGAGCGGGCGGGCCCCCGGGCTGGTTCTCTGGCCAACTGGGAGATGTAGGACAAGGAGAAGCTTGTTCTTGTACCGTCGCACCTTTCTGCAGGCATGTAGCGGGAGGACATGGCCTCCCGTGGATGAAAGGAAAACAGATTCAAATACCAGAGGATAATGTGATTACGGCCAAATAGGAGAATGAAGGTTAATTGGAGTTAAGTGTCCTTATAAAAAATGAGCCTATATATATACAACTGCGAGTCAAACTAGACTCTGCCAGCAGGCCTTGGATTCTTTCTGCTGCCCTTAAAATAAACACATCAGCCAATAGTTTAGAAAGAATGCCGTAAATGTATATGTTCTAAAGATAATACCTGGACATTTGAGGACCAGTCATTGGATTATAGTCAACGGCTCAGACATGTGGAACAGAATAACACGGGGACCAGTGTAAAGAAAAACACGAAGCTGCTGCGGTGACCTCACTCCGAGTGTCTTCCGTTTCTGGAGGTCGAAGTGATGAATCCCTCCTATAGCTGTTTTCATCAAACACTCATAATCATCCACTCGTGTTGTTTTATGTGGAACACACGAGCCTCAATGCTTCACCCAAAGAGTTCAACCTTGACCTGGAAAAGCTTTAAACACAGGAGAGGAAAAGGAAAAAAAAACTGTCATACTTCGTCTCCCAGGGTGCTTGTTTTGGCGAGTACGCCGACTTCCACGCCGTGACGGTAAATGCGAATGAATCATTGGGCATTTTACTGGTTCCCTTGATTGTTCTTTACGAAGACACATAAAAGGCCAATCACAGCTATGATTACTGCTGTGCAGCGCTCAGTGAAAAAGCCGCAGTTCCGACTGCTTAGGGACGGGGAAGCAGCCGTAAACATTCAGAGCAGCCGTTTAAATCTGGCTCTCGTGCCCGGCCACGCTGTGAATGACAGGTTGCGTTATTACACTTGAATGTGATTGAGGCGGGTTGAAGTCGGGTATGCTTTCACATTTTAAATGATGGGAAACATGACTGGAACATGCAACCCATGAGTCAAATATAAATCTATTTGTAATTGATATTGTGATGTTAGTAATACAATGGTATTCCCCCAGGGCTTATTGATGTGTGTGTGTGTGTGTGTGTGTGTGTGCCAGGAATTACTCATATTGTGGGAAGCTAAATCTGTTTGCACAAACATTATGGAGGTGTGTCTTCCTTACGGAGACATAACAGCACGTCCCTGTAAGTAATTCACTTTCCAAAGAAGACGCTCCAGAGGTTAGGCTAAGGTAAGGTTTATTTAAGATAAGGTTCAAATTTGGCTGAGGGTTAGAGCAAGTAGCAATTATGGTGGAGGCGGAAGTGAGCATATTTGAAATAAATGAACGCCCATGTGATGTGTGTTTAGGGGTTTGCAATAAAAATAGTATTTTGTACCATATACTACTTTAGAGGTTGTTTAAAAAAAGGTATTTCCACTGAATGACTTTATGGCCGACTACTTTGTTACATGCAGTCCAGGCTCAGTCAGGATCTCTGCTTATAAAAAACATGATCAATATTCAGTTCACTTTTGAACACTTCTCTCACTGTTGTACAGATAAATGAGTCATTTTAGAATATGTGTTGTCCCAGTGTCTGAGCTTGCAGGGTGGTTAGTGTGTCACATGATGCAATACCAGTTGTGGCCACCCGACTGGCCCCGTGTTCTGCTGAGCTTGGCTTTCTGACTGTCACCGTCCAGGACACTTAACAGCACTGTCACAACTACTTTAACATCATAACGAGACCCATCACATGTCTTAAATCATTTTCTATGCCATGCGGAGCCGCGACATGCTCCCGTCAGGCGCGCACCCACGCTCAAATGTCAGTCAGCAGCTGCCACGGAGCAGACCCACCCAGATCAGGCTTGTGGTAGTTTCCGCAAATGTCACGCGGCGATTTATCTCCCTTCGATAAAATTTAAAAGTGAACTATAGCTGCACCGTCGCGACAGTTTATATGTCATTCCATAAAAAGTGGGGAGAATTCAAATTTCCATGTGGCCTTGAAATATTTTAAAAATAGCTTCTGTATTATAACTTGAAATCACATAATTATTTCGCATTCCGCCTCATGAGAACACGTAAACAGCTCCGTGCCGTTCTGCCGAGCGCGGGCCCGAGGAGGCTGACGCACGGGTTTTATGGCCTGTAAGCGGGGGCCAGTCTTGTTTGCTTTGGAGCCGTCTGAAAGCAGCCGAAAAAGCATCTGCGAATGCCAGAGGAGGCGGCTGCCAGCAGGCGTACAGCACACAGAGCCCCGCTCCTTGATTTTCGGCCTCAACCGCACTCGACTTTTAACAGGCTTCACGCTGGTGACGCAGTTTGGACTCAGCCACCCCCGCGGTCACCTCTGCCCTCGTCCTCCCTTCCTTATCATGCATTTAACGTTCACACCTCATTAAAGCGAATACTTCGCCTCACGTTGATCTTCAGGAAAGGGGCCGGTTGAGATAGTGAAGCTAACGTCTTTTCTCGGTTTTGGTAACGACATTTCTCGACTGGCACTGGATCATAGACAGCAGGACGCTCAGTGGATGAGGGACGGAGACGCGTCCGCTCATGCTTTGACACCACAGCTGGACTGGCAGAGCAGGCAGCTTCAGTTTCATAAAGTAAAATCAAGACCTTTACTAAGAGCATGTATATAGTGTGTATACAGTAGAATTCCCCATATTTATGTACATTATGTCCATTAGTTTATCACAGACCTTATTATTAGTCATAATAACTACTACAGCAAACTAATGTGCACTAATTAAATTACTAAGCTTCGGTTGAGTGACCTTCGTCAGGTATCTCACGCAGCCAAAGACATAAAGTGTTTATATAGGTAATGAGTAATTGCTTTATTTACACATCACTGCTGGCTCAGAGAGATGTCAGAGTGCTCCACAGAGGAGACTTAAAACTCATACAGACGAAGCCTGATCGCAAAACAAGCCACAAGTCAAGTGTGCATGTCCTCATTAGTTTGAGTCCTGTGAACAACAACAAGTCAATCTGAGACAGTGGAAACCTGCAGTGGATCAGGAAGGTGGGCAGAACCCGAACAGAAGCAAAACGTGGTCACATGGACTCCTGATGGGATTCTGATATTAATGATAAAGTCGTGAACTCAGCAGCTGCACAAACCCAGTGATTGTGTATATATAACATTAGGTTAATCTATTTAGGTTGAACTACTTCATTCAAGGAATTTACTGCTGAAGTATTTTTCAACACTCGAAGTACATTTACCTGATAGTACTTCTTATACTTGCTGAAAATAGGAATCCCAGTTTTCTCAGGGCTTTTAATTGGATGTGTATCGTGTTGCAGCGGTGGTATAGGATCAGAGTATCTCTTACACCGCTGCGTGTCAGTCACTGCCAGATGTGATGTCAGCGTCATGTGGTCTGCGTTACGCTCTGCGAGTGACGCAAAACGCACTTTGCAATCTGATTTTGGTGGCTAGGCCATTCTTAGTCATTTAGAATTGAATTTGCGTCAGATTTCAAACCACCTACAGTATGACTTCTCCATGTTTGCTGCCGTCCACTCATGATAGAAACAGTCTGATTCCAATCGGGACACGCCAAGAATCCCATGTGGGCTGCCAGTCTGAACCTGAACGCTTGTTTTTTTATTCATATTCTCCACTCTACTTTTTATTTTTTGATACAAAAAAAATGTTTCTACCTTCTGCAAGGCTGTTTCACTTTTTCTCTCACCAGACGTTGTGACATCATCCCTCAGTTAAGCTTCTGCAATACCCAAACTCATGACTTAGAGGCGGATCACAGGTCTCGTCAACACAACGCACCGGCTCCTTTTCCAAACCAAACATCACACGCCGACATCACGCAACTCCCCGGCCCTCCTGCCATCACTCACCTTAAAGTTTCCCTTTATTAAACTTTCATAGCCGCAGTCAAATCCACAGAATAATATAATGAAATGAAATGTTCCACTCACACGGGAACGAGTTTAATCATTTTGTTCATATGTGCCGCTGCTTTAACGCTCCCTGGCACGTGACTCTGCCCCGGAGTGAAACTGTTGTGAGCGTGTCTTTCCAGGCTTAGACCTCGCTAGCCGTCATGGTTTGAGTCAGACAGGCTCAGCTGACGTCCAGGCTTTGACAGCACTCACTGGAGAGAGTGTGTCTCTCTCTCTCTCTCTTTTTTGATATGTGTCTTATTGTTATATACGTTCCCTTCACCTGCCTTCTCCTCGTTGTTTTATTGTACGACTGTGATGAGTTTCACTTCCTGCTCCTCTGCACCATTATTTTCCTATTTGCATGTCACTTGCTGAGTTAGCTCATGTTGTCAGCCGCCCGCTGAGTGATGCATCCCCCTCCATCGCCAAAGCTGCACAGTAATTGCAAGATAATTGTTTGTCCACTAATGCAGCAATGCAAAAAAATAAAAAATAAACTTTTCATATAGTGTCTGTTTGAAACCTTGTCAAAAGGCAACGCCGCCTGTGGCTAAATATCACAATCCCCCTGAAAAAAAAAAAAAAAATCCCCAATTATTTAAATAATCTGGACGGTATTGAAACGGGGAGGAATAATCTCTCCCAGGTGGCGTACAGTTTTCACTTTGTTGAAAGGAAAACAAACTTTCTGGACTTAACACAGCCTCCGGCGAACTTCCAGCTCAACCACATTCCACTTCCACATGACCTTCACACAGACCTGCCCCCGAGCGAGAGCGGCACCGTCCGTCCCTGACCACACCTCTATTTGACTGGCCTAGATAATTCAAGGCCTGCTTATCTTATCCGCTTCTTCTCCCTCCTCCTCCTCCACCTCCCACTTCTCCTCCTCCTCATTGTTTACAAGTTTGACTCAACTCCAGAGATGCAGCCGGCTTGTAAATCCCACTGATGTGTATTTACAGGTTTGTTTTACAAGGACAGATACATCCACCCTCCAACACTGGAAGCCTTTGAAATGCATCAAAGTGTTGAGGTCGAGTCGGGCAGTGTTGGGTCTGTCTGCAGCAGGTTTGCACGCACAGATGTTCTGTTCTGACAGCGCTAATGTTAGGAATCAATCACATACTGCTGGATTCCTCTCCTGGCATTGATTAAACCCTTACAACCCACCTCTGCTGCTCAAAATTACACATTTAGAGGATTTTTTTGCCATGAAAAAAAATCCCTACAATGTAATGCTATACCTTTCCTTTGGCTAATATTTGAGGATCTATGAATATGCAAATCAGCCCCGCCTCCCTTGCCAACCAGCGTTCACCTCCTCGAGACCAGTTCTGCTCACACACACACACACACACAGACACCTCTGCCTGTTTCCTGTTTTTCTTGTGCAAGAGGTATTACAGGAGTAATTCAGAGGAAGAACGAGTAGAGCAGTTAGTACAGAGCAGCCTATAAATTGATGTAGGGGAATAGTTACGTGTTTCGTGGTTTCCCATTTTTTTTTTTTTGAACATCCAGTGTGGCAGCCCCCACCCTCTGGAACTCTCCTAGCAGACACGTGGACTGTTTCATCACCCCCAACTTTCTACTTTTCCTAACTCTCTCTTTGATACCTTGAAGGTCGTTTATATAAATTAAATTCCTTAAGATATTAAAAAATGAACAGTGATCGATTACATTACAGTCATCTCAGATAAAAACTAATGTTAGCTAATGTTTGACTGATGTTACATAAAGCTCTGTCCTGATCACTTTCACTGACTCACCTAACTGCCCCAAGAGTCTTTGAAAAAATACATTCCAACCAATGAATTCCCAGGGTTGGTTCCATCAGAATGGGAAGTATGAATCGGATATGTTGATTTGGATCGACACGCTGCTAAAAATGGACATTTATACTGCATATACTGCATTTTATACTATTGAATCTGAACGGCGCTTTAAAGCGCTCTATGCTACAAGTAGCGCTTCTCCATTCGCGCATATATTAACACAGTGCTTCAGCTTTTCTGTCACATAACTGTGCTAATTACTAGATGTTTTTCCATTTCAAGAGAGCATGTTAGATCTGTTCCTTGTTTATGCTGAGCGTTTATGCTAAGCTATTCCACTCTTTGCTGGCTCAGCATGAAACTGAGAGTGGTGCCATTGCTTTCATCTTTTGATTAACTCTTGCATCGATACGAAAGGCTCCTATATTATTTTCTTAAATATATAAAAATATATATTTGGGAATTACAATTTCTTAAACTTGAGCTTTCCCTATTTTGTCGTTTGCCCAAAACAATCAATTTGAAGGTGTCATCATAATATGTAGGATGTTGAAAGTGAGGTGGTTAACCGATAACATTATTAATAGCTGCTAGTTAAAAGAAATGATCATTATCCTCATTCTGCGATGGAGACTGAATGCACCAGCGAAACTCCATCAATTCTAAATTGCCTGAACTCAGTTTCCCTCTATTTGCCAAGTAACACAACTGTGAAGCTGTTGTTCTACAACAGGAAACAAAATTGGCTTTTGCAAATGTGTGTGTGTGCGTATCTGTGTGTGGAAGAGTCAGGCAGACAGAACTGCGCATCACTTTAAAATCCCCAATAACCTTGGAGAGAGACAGGGCATCTGTCTGAGACTCCCACATCAAAGGAGACGGCGTGTCAGCGGTGGGTTATGCATATATTTCCCTTGTTCCTCGCATCCAGCCGGAGCGGGCGGCCGTACAGGGGGAGCCGATGATTAGAAGGAGATAGCCCAGTGTTTTGATCAGGACCAGAGTGTGGACAGAGAAAACCAAACGGATGAGATACATGAGCGAATTTGTAGATACAGCGTCAAAACAACTATTACGGAAAAGCAAATCAATTACGTTATCTGGGTTCACTTCTCTGTTCTTGTTCCGCAGCGGTTACAGGGAGACATGTTGTTTTCCTGCGAGGGCATCTGGAGGAGATTAGGGTCCAACCTGACACTGCAGCCCCGCTGAAACATGACTCAGGGATGAATGGAGGCTTTTAGACCGGTGTCTGTCTTCCCACACATTGTTCTGCTATTCTTTATTTTTCCGTCACCCTATAAAACACGGACGGTGTTATCTGATACCCACACACTCGGCAAGCAAACAAGGCTCTGCCAATCTCGTCCTCTGCTCTGTCTTTTTCCCAAACAAGCCTTTGATAGCACTTTTCACATAAGGTGTATTTTTTCTTTTCTTATCAAGAGCAAAACACGAGAGATTCTTCAAAGAACAAGATGTCACGGATATTTTTAATTTCAAATCAGATGTTTGCTCAGACGATACATCATTATGTTCAGAATGTAATTTGTAAGCTCCCCAAATAGTTCATCTTGTAAAAGCATCGAACCACAGCCTAACGGGAACGTGAGGGAATGTAACAGAATAACACCAGTGTAGGCCCAGGCGAGACCAAATTACCTGCAGAGAGTCCATATTCCGAGGCCGTGTTTTGATACAGTCTGCATCGCTGTGGGTTCAGCTCCCTTTAGATTTGGCCTGCGTTTCCACTTGTGGCTGGGATGGGGCCCTCCAACGGCCTTTATCCAGTTACGTCTGGGCTCCGGGCGCTCTGGGGAGCTCACATTTGCTCTCGTCTTATGCGGGGGCAGAGGGCAACTCATGCATGTCGCTGATGCCACCTGCAGTCAGAGAAAACAGAGCTGGCCGCCACTCAGCTGGACGCTAATGTAGCAGAAAGACGAGCAAGCTTGAAGCATTAGCTGGACTGTGTTACTACGTCAACTGACCCAGGTCATTCAACCACGGATACACATACATGTGTGTGTGAGTGTAGTCATTTAAAGCCCAGGTATCTCTAATAACTGCCTATGTGGCTTACACAGTTAGCTGTTAGCTTCCTTGCTAACCCATTGAAATAGAGAGCGAGGGTTTAGCGTTGATTTTCTAACTGGCTTTTGTAGACTAACAGTGTTTTCCTCTGTTTAATTATTGACTGTGAACAAGAGGTTTAGGTCACTGTTTAGGTGAGGTAAGATTTATGCTATGGTAAAGTTAAGTTTGGGTTAGGTTTTGTTAAGGTTAGGTTTAGGGTTAGCTTTAGGTCAATGTTGGGATAAGGTTAGTATGATGTTTAAGATTAGCCAAGTAGTAACAATGTTAAAAGTTTGAATAAGCCTCAGGAAATGTGTGTGTGTGTGTGTGTGTGTGAGGCACATTATAATGATTTCGTGGATGTATCTCTGCACTGCAGGTATACCTGTGTATTTCTCTGTGAAAGCTGTTTTGTTGCCTCTATAATTGCCAGAGAAGACGCTGTCACCGTTGTCAATTGTATTTTTATTTTTCATTGTGCGAAAATAATGCGAGCAAGGACGGCAACTTGACACGCTAGCATCCAGCCGTATCTGCTGGCTGTCGCTTCGAGCCAAGCCCGACAAATATTTTTCTGTGGCCCCGAGAATGTGCATGAGAGAGTGAGAGAAACCCAGCAATTGTATATTGTTTCCATTTCCTCAGCCAGTCAAAGGGAGGGCTGTGCTGCTGTGCTGTTTGAGAGCGTGTGACTGTCCCAGCATGGGTTTCAATTTCAAAGCCCTCAGCACCTCAGCGACGCAATTGCTTCCTACTGCAATTTATTACAGGCAAATTGAGAGATTCCATGGCTTGATTCCGTTTGTGTTGGCTCTGAATGTTCAGGCCGGTTACTTACACTCCTTTTCTCCGTCTCCTGTACATGGCCGGAGCAGTGACTCGACCCCCATCTGGGTCTGTGAGAGCAAAAAGTTATTGTAACCAAGTCCCCAGGAAATAGAAAATGGGAATCGGTGCTTTTTTCAAAGCAGGAGGATGGCAGCGGTCCCATTAGTTGACCCCCGGAGAAGCTCTCTCGAGGCATATAGGCTTACCGGCGTCAGAGCATGAGAATATACACCGGACAGCATCAAAGAGGAGCACCGGGGCAGCTGATGCTGACACCGTGCTGTGGGACAAAACACGCTCCGCCATGATTACTGCAGACGCCTCACCATCGTCTATTTGTAATCAATTTTCCATTGGGACACATGTTGCATATGTGTCTCCCATATGGTGTTGGAGAAAGGAAAAGGAGACGGGGATGAGGAGAGAGGAGGGGGAAACTAGGAGCTGGTGGAGTAATGCAAACGCAGAGGGGAAATTATACAACAGGGACTGTTCACATAAATGGACCCAGACGTGTAAAAGTAGCAGCGGTTTAGTGAGGACATTTCTTTCAAAACCCGAGTGCAGATGAGGAATAAAACCACTCAATTCCTAGTGGGTCACACTTCAGAATGGTCTCTTCTTAAATTAACTAGTAAACTGTGCAAAGCCGCATCATTATAAGCGACAAAATGCCCTCATTTACAGGAACCAATATATCCAGCACGTCTGTGAGCAACTGCTTTGTTCTGCTGCATCCATCCCACTCACATTTATTATCAGGGGACATTTTAAACTCGGATTATTCCGAGTATCATTTTACACATTGTTTTTGTGAGCTCGGAAAACGCACTCATGAGTGGAATTTGTTTTGCTTTGGTTAAATGTCAGAGGAGCCACACTCTTGAGGGAAGAAGGCTGCGAAGACACACACGGATTTGTGAGCCCAGATGAAAAACAAAAGTGTGTGTGTGTGTGTGTGTGTGTGTGTGTGTGTGTGTTGACTCCCCTCCTGAAGGATCAACTGCAGCATCTTTGATGGGGGTGATGAACCCACGTTGCAGTGACATTGTGAGTGCGTGTCCATGTGCCTGCACTATTATGATTTGTCTCCGACAGGCTGACGTGTTGGAGGAAATGGAGTTTTGCTCGGGCCCATGACTGTGACAGGGAAATGTGACCAAACACGCAGACAATGGAGGTCAAGTGCTTCTTGTTTTCCCTGCATCCTAATGCCCGGCTCCCATTCAGGGACATGTGCGTGAGGGTCCTGGCCTTGTGGGGCAATTGTACACCCACGCCCTCCCTTCTGTATCCAGAGTAAGAGCCTGGAACAGTGACCAGTTTCAGAATTAATGCAGGTTAAGGAAATCAATTTTGGGATTGACCCTATTTCTTTTATTTTTTTTGGCTGGTTCAAGTCACCATGAGACACATAGTCCAAAGTGAGATTACCATCCTCTCTGAGGCTTGTAGCTTTAATACATGTTGATGTTATAGTATGTGACATTTGCTGTAAATGTTTCTGCTCCGTTTTGCATATTATTTGCATATATAATTTGCCTCCCTCGCTGTTGTAAACATGGTGAGAGAATGTCTCACTACAGTGACTCTTACTCTTTTCTTCTTCATATTAGATGCATTACAGATACGCATACAACCGTCCCTTCGAAATAACAATACAATTACACAGTCATACTGTGTAACAGGAGACACAGAACAGGAAAGAGGCTGATTTCAGGCTAGGTCCAGCTCTGGAGTTATTTGATCTCTAAAGAACTTGTGGAAATGTTTCCTGTTTTTTTTATGGAAGTCTAGTGGAAATGGGATGCAAATTATTTTGGGTTAATTCATGATTTGCGGTCGTTGGCTGTCGCTAAGAATCAGTTTGAATTGTGTACTACTAATTCACACATATTTGTAAAGTGTGTAACTGGAAATGGAAATGATAAAAAATAACATAATGAATCAAACAGAGACCGGTATAGAACATTTTTATTTGGCATTTCAAATAATAATCTACATCTGACTGACAGCCATTGCCAATGCAACACTATCAGACCCCCTTTGGTAGCTGTCACATCTGGGTAGTTTTGAGACCAAACCACATTTTAAAACAAAGAGAACTCGGAAGAAAAATTGTCCTGAAATGAATCACGGAACATTTCCGCTCTGTTAAACCTGCCGGCAATCTAAAGAATAGACAGGTCCGTAATAAGGAAAGTTGCATAGAAATGAAAAGAGAAAGAAATAACAGAAGAACTTTCAATACGCGAGAAAATAATTTAAATTATTAACTCTAAAAAAAAAGCTTCAGTCCAGGATTAATGTTTCCATGGCAACACAGCATTGCAAAAATGCCACAAGAGCAAATTATAGTGAAAATAATGAATAATATATTTAAGTCTAGTAAAACTGGATTACCAGAAGTTAATCACTGAACCTGGCAGAATCACAGCCTCCACCTTGATTCACCTTTCTGAGAAATATTACAAAGCTTTGAGGTTACTGAATAACGCAGGACAGCTTCACCACTAATTACTCAATTAAAGGGGACCATTAATATTTTTGACACGGCGCTCATTATTCAGGGATCACATTTGCATTAGCATCGTAAAAACCTGACAAACTGACAAAGGACGTTTTCCTTTGAATGTCTCCCTCAGGACTATAATAGCTTTTTGGTTTGGAATGTTCAGAAGGTATGAAAGGCAGCGATAAGTAAACCTAATAAACGTGATCAAGCTTTCAAGTGTTCTGCCCGCCGCAACGTTTGAGATTTCAGTGTAAAGGCAGGGGGAAGGAAAAAAAAAAAAAAATCAAATCAGCACGGATTCCATCTGCTAACACTCGGCACAGCTATGCTTCCTGGACTTGGAGGCCCCCGATCGCTCTGCCTATACTCTAGAATTATGGGACTGGTTGGTGAGTAGTTGTGTCGAGTTGAAAGGTCCTTGGCAAGAGGCCTTGGGCACCACTGGAAGACTATCAGAGTGCAGAGTCATTAGAAATCCCTCATTCTCACTCCGCTGTGTAAACGGCCCGGCGGCCTCCATCTGAACGCGTCCAGAGGAAGGATCACCTCTTGTCGGGCTGAAATTGGATCGTGCACCGAGGAGGGGAGCAGTGGGAGCTAAGAGAGGCCAAAAAATAAGTCATGTGTTCCTATTTATTGACTCGGCTGCAGAGATCACTAAACTGTTTCAGGGGAGAATAAAGTTTAGGGAGTTTTTCCCATAAGCACAAGAGACATTAGGGGAGTGAGAGGTTGCCTTCATAAAAAGCCAGGAATGACTATGGAGGAAAGAACTCCATTGGAATTGTAATTAAACCAATATAAAGTTGACAATTGATTTATTTTGTTTGTTTGCTGGCCTCACATAGTACCCACATGAAAGACATTCAGCTTAGTATCAGAACTGAAGCCAGTGCCCTCCGAACTTCATTTATTCTATTGTCTATAACCCTTTTTTAGGCAATTAAAGTAAACTACAATGCCGCATATCTCTGATCAGAGTTTCTTGTCATGCTGATACACGTTGTATTGTCACTACAGGATGCAAATAAATAACAACGAATAGTGTCCCCTTATGTTGCTTGTTCGTGATCAAGGAGACGAGCAGCCTTGCCAGAAGAGGACAGTATTTCTGTATTTGATTCAATTGAATCCAGCTTTATTCATACAGCCTCGAATCACAACACACATTATCCCAAGGCCCTACGCCGAGAGAGGTCGAGACCTTACAATATTGTTTCGAACCACTAAGGGATAAGAGGGATGTGGGTACGACAAATATCATCTTTTAAATTCCGTTTAAGTTGGGAAACAGCAACACACGCACTGTTTTTACCGCGGGGGGACAAAAACACTGCTCCACAAGCTGCTGCTCTAAAGATGATATTATTGCAATGAATGTCCAATTCAATCCATCATTTTATCATCTCTCAAGTATTTTGTCTTACGTAATCTTACTATATAGCAATTACCATGCTACTAATCGCATCAAACTCTTTTCCATCCTTGACTCATTGCACTTCAAGTACTGTGACTGTGTGTAAGTGCTCTGTAATGGAAGAAGTGAAAATAGTCTGTCGTTGAACATGATAATGAGCTGTGCCAGTGGGTCACATCTGGCAAAAAAAAATAAAAATACACGTTGTGTTGAATAAAGAGCGCGATGGTCGCGGCGGCCGTGAGCTTCACGTTCCGCGAGCTGCTGTTCATGGATCTCCAAAAACAACGGGATCTTGTGCCTTGTGTGGTGGGAAGTCGCAGCTGCACAGACGCAGCAGAAGATCTGGGCGAACGCACAGCAGAGCTTTCACACAGCTCCAGCAATAATAGTGTGTTAGGTGTGTGTGAGTGTGTGTGTGTGTGTGGGGGGGGGGGGGTTAGTGCCTTGCCTCCACACAGGCCTGTACCCAGCTTTGTTTAGTTTAGTGACACAGAGTGTGAGTAATGCAGCACTTGGCCTTGGTGCTGCATGAGAATGGGAGCTGTATTTTTACAGACGCCGTGTATGTCCGTGCGTACGGGGGAGAGGAATCAAGGCTTTTTGCTGGCACGGGAGGGTGAGGAGGTCGACTTGCAGTGGAAGTGTGTGCAACAGAGGAATATGAGAGACAAGTGCCTAATGCTGTCTGTAATTAAATTGTGTCAAAAAGCCTTTTCATTCAGGTGGGCCAGGTTGAGAGATTAGCCGAGGACTGGGTGGCAGGGCTGCTTTGTGCTGCACGCCACAGTCTGCGGGAGCGGCAGCCAAGGAGGTGACGCTGCCTGTCTCGCTTCCTGCTTTTACTACCATTACTCCTATCTGCCATTATGAGCAGTGATCTCAGATTTCCTGTGTTCTCATCCTCCTTTCCTCTCTCTCCGACCCCTCTCGTCCACCTCACACACACACACACACACAAATATAGCTGCTGCAACCGGTTTACCACCCCCCCGCCCATCAAACATCCCCATAGTCAGCTACGTTACAATCTTTCATCTAATCCATGGGAGATTTTTTTTAGCCTGACCTCGGCCTTTAAGGCAGCGCCTCCTCCCAGGCTTAAGTAAGTAGCACCCTGCAACGTCAAGCCAGCTGAGCGGCGCAGCCTTAAAGCTGCACGGCACATTTTAGCCTCTTACGGCTCGTTGTTTTGGCTTTGAAAAAAACCCCACAGCTTATGCTGTTTGGGTTCAAGTCTCCTGCTCTCCCCAGCCTTGTTTCCAGTAGCAGCACACAGCTGTTTTCAGTGAGAACTCGGCGATAAACCCAACGTGCACAACCTGCCCAGCACCAAATTGCATGCAGATACAGATACAGTGGCTAGCGGCTGAGAACGGGGCAGCGTTTACCAGCTAAACAAACAGATATTTCAGTCTGTAGTCGCTCAAAGGGAAAACAGAGCTAAAGAGAAAATATTGAATATTGGGTGGGTGAATATTGGACCTGCGTTCACCAGGTGGTCACAGAGCTGACTCTGAATGAATGCTGATGTCTGCTGGGAGTGTAAATAGGCGCCGGGTCTGCTTGCCAGTGACTTTATAGAGTGATAATAAGTTAGGATCAGGATTAGAGTTTATTGCACTGCACCAAAACAAATTGGCTGATGCAGGTTTGAGGAAGAATCATATTCATTTATGTGAATGCAGACAATGATCACTCCATTAGTTCAGAAGATAAAAAAGTTATTTGCCAATAAACCTGATGTGAAATATTAGAATGCTCTATGTCACGTTAATTATCTGTTGGTAGTGATTAAAACTAACAGTCGTTAATAGATCCACCTCATGGAACATGGTTTTCCCAGCATTACTTTACATTACAGTCTTCCTATTCCTGAATTACACTGAATATAAGGGAGGAACAGTGTCCTGCCACCTAATAAGACACCTCCACACTACTAACACACACACACACTCGGATCTCTTGTATCTCGTTCTTTCCACACCCTTTCTTGTTCCCATCCTGTCTTTCTTGTGTAAATTCCTCCTGGTTGAAAGATTCTGTTTCCTCCTTTAAACAATAATACGTGTGCTGAGTGTGTGTGTGTGGTGCAAGGAGGATCTCTAAGGGCATTCCAGATGTCAACACTGTCATTGTACCCATAGGCTAAAAGTGAGTGTGTGTGTGTGTGTGTGTGTGTGTGTGTGTCTGTCAGTCTTTGTGCATTTATTGGTCCTGACACATGTTTATGTGCCTGTCTGCTGATTAGTGAATGTCGTAGTGTTCTGTGATTGTATTTGTCTGTCAGGTAAATTGTGTGTAGACGTGTCTGTCCCGCAGTTTACTGGAACCTTTGATGTTTGGATTTTTGTCTCTCAGTCTGAGTCTGTTAATGTTTCTGTGAGTGTGTGTGTGTGTGTGTGTACAGCAGAAATAAAGCGCCCCATTGATAAGAACAAGTTCTTCTTGTTAACGTATCAGTAGAGTTGGTCGTGAGCCAGTGCTGAAGTCCCAGGGGCGTATTTCAATACAACCCCCGCTATGACACGGCAGTTACTATTCTGCAGGCCCAGACACACACACACACACCAGGGTAGATAGCCCTGGAACGAAACATGTGTTAACACTCTCTGTCCAAGAGATACATTGAAGAGGACATTGAGCAATGTTTCGTCTTACATCTCTCTAGCGGCCGCCTCCTCTGCAGTCGTCTAAAATGCTTCCATGTGCAGTCTCTGCATTCCTACTACGTTTCTGAGGCATTTGGAGACTCACCCTGAAGATACCCGATACCCAGGGGAAAGCAGATAGTCATGAGAAATACCTGCTAGCTCTGACCAGTTTTAAATAACAAGAGGGGGAATTTTTGCCATTCCCTTGGACTTCCCTTTATTCTTTTCTGCACGTGTGCCAGCTATTGTTGTCCTGCTCTTATACACCAGGGAGATGGAGCCAAGGTTGTTTTATGAGAGTCGTTATCGCCACCCCTGGCGGCTGCATAGGGACATCATCTCCAATCGGCTGTTGCGGGGCACACCTCGTTGTCAAATAAAAGTGTCTGGATGAAGGTCGGGTGGAGAACAAAGAGGTTCAGTGTGCAGAATAAGCACCGACAAACCTCGGCGTTCCAGCATGTGCATGCTCCACGTCTGGTCTGTGTGTTTAACCAGTGCAGACCACTGTGAAAGCCGGGTGTGTGCTTGCAGAGCTGCTCCGCAAACTCACTCCTTGACACCAGGACTATCGCAGTAAATCTGTGCACGACCACGCGATTAATCACGATGGTGCGTCGCGCTAGCGGCTCAGCGTGACAAATGCATGTGGGCAGTGCATGCTGGGAGCCCCGCCGAAGCATTTAGTGTAAGGCTCCTACACATTAAGACTGTTTAATAGAAAGCAAAATGGGTCCACGTTTGAACACAAGGCCGCGGCACATGTTAATGCTCTCGTGAAGCTCTGTGTCGGCGACATCTGGTTTTTGTAGATGGATCAGGAAACGCGAGGGGATGAAGCAGCCACAGCGACAGAAAGGGCTTTAGTCTGCCGCATCTGAATTGAGCGTCATCATCCTCCATCCATTTGAAGTGCAATCACATAGAACATTTGCATGAACTGATTTACTGACGTCCCCCTCAACCCAGAATGTAATGTGGAAATTCAAGACGAGGGATTTAAAGGGCATGGACGCACTTTTAAAGACAAGCAGGATTTTTATTTTCCAGATGGCTTTGATACCGATCACAGCGGTGTCACCACCAGAGCATGCTTTCCATTATTGCGATTGTTTAAAAGCTTTAGCCCCTAAATTTAATGCAAAGTGACAAATCCAAAAAGAGACAAAGAAGTGGGTAGGTCTTACAAATGGAATTGTCCCCATGGGCAAACCACATAATATTCATATCAAACCTGATACATCTACCACTTGGATTTCTAACCATGCAATCAAGCGCTCTGCCAAGTTAGAGAATACTCCCTGATCAGGCCGACGATAAGAGGGGACTGACAGGGCACCGTGGCTCTGCGAGAGGCTGCGTTCTCGTCAGCTATCAGACGTCTTGAGGCAGCAGTGTAAGCTCATATGCTGCCTCCTGCGTTGCAGAACCCCCAAAATCTCTTGTGACAGGAACAAAATAATCTCACAAGTTCAGCCTGGTCCCTCTGTAATGGTCTTCTCAGCTGCTGGAAAAGTCCATTTTGAGTTGTGATATCTGAAAAATTACCTTTTCTTGTGGCGTCCTTCCAGGACATTAGGGGCAGAAAATTCCTCCTCCTAGTTGAGTGTGTTTATTGTATAGTTCCATATCATATTTAAGGGATGTCAACATTAATCCATCAGCCCACCACTTTGGCGGAAACTGATATATACCTCTACAACACATTCATGGTCCCCAAAGGTTAAATCTTACTTTTTTCCTCAATAGAACTTGGTGCAGGAAGTCAGACTGTAATAACTGTCATTTCCTCCTGAGTCATCCCTTGGCAAAAATATCAGATGGTGTCTGTGATTAAATGCCTGAGGAAGTATTGGATTCACCATCAGTGTCGGATTAACATTCTGTTCTAGTTAGCGGCAGTTAGTTTGTCAGCAGGCGACTCTCAGACATTGAAAATAGGCTCTCATGTAAATATTAGACCTCCATGTTAACATATTAGCACCAAAACATGTTAAAAGGGTTAAAATAAATAACTGTAGGGCACAAGCCAACAAGACAAACGTGTGTTATGCCCGCGCTGTGTTGACATGACAACCTGACACGGTTGTTAATGTCACTTAGGTCAACATTCATCACTCTGGTATATGACCTCGTTGCGGACGATGATAGCGACTTTGTCTCCTGCTTCTACTGCTGTTATTCTGGGCAGTGGGTCTCATAAATAACTAATAAAGACCCAAGCTATGACACATTCATCTTAATGCTAGGTGGCATCAGGAACAGGTGCGCCGGCTCATTCCTACCTTTTGTGCGACAACGCAATTAATCTGCTTTGTGCCAAGTTAAGAGTAAAGAGAGTGGACTGTGGGGGGAGACAAATGGAAAACCAAAAGGGGAAAGTCATGAATTTTACAGTGAACTGAAACCTGACCTTGTCGACACTTTTTCCTCTTCCTCTCTCTCTTTTGTGTTGACTTCCTCTAATAAAAATAAAAAGGAATGAGCCCTGATTGAAGTCATCTGTTCCCTGAAATAGAAAACAAAGGAGGAAAGGTGAGGCCTGCGTGTGCTGGTGAGGGGGAAAGTGGGCAGATATTAGCCATATGTGATTCATTTACAACAGCATGCTTCAATTAATCTGGGCAGGGTGGCAGGCGCCAGGGTTGGGCCCCGTGCCACCTGAGCGAGAGAAGAAGAGCGATCAGCTGCCGGGTGAGGGATGAGCCCTGAAACAGATCTCTCTGACTTGATACGCTTCATATTATTCGTCACCCCCCAAGAAAATCATTCCTTCCACTTCCACTCCTGTCTTCCCTTCTTCCCCTTTGAGCGCCTTTGTTCTCGTTCTCAAGTGGAAGGCAAAGACTGAACACGGCGCTCTGATTCATCAGGCGTCCCTGAAGCTGTAAGTCTCATGCAGGCTTCTACCTAGAGAAACCCCCAGGATGTTGTGCGAGGCTGTTCTCAAACTGGGGCGGCACACTGTGGCAGCGAGGGAAAGCAAAGGAGGAGGAGTGGGGGGGGGCAAACTGGCGAGGGGGCAAAAACCACAGTGACCAGATGGAACCGCAGATTGTTTTAAAGGGGCTACTGCCTCAGCAAAACCATATGGGGCGAAAATGCAATTTATCGAAATCTCATTTATGTTTTTCACGACATGGTGAGCAGCACTGGAGGGTCTTGTAAACAGAAGATAAAGTACTCACGCTGTCAACACGTGATGGAGACAGAAGACGGAAAAAAAAAACAAAAAAAAACCAGATATGCAGCTGCCTCTTCTGCATCTGCACATCTCCGGGGCATGTTGTCATTGGGAGTCTCATTTTAACTTGTGAGCAATATTCCAAAAATAAGAGCAAACGAACACATGTCAGGCCTCAGTACCATACAGTATTCAGTTACATTAAAAGCTTGCCAAGGGTAATGCTGGGATTGGTCGGAAAAAAAAAAATGTTGATGATGATGAATTAACCACAGGAGAGTGATGCATATTAAGACCCAGCGTAAGAATATTCAATTACAACACTAAAGAGGAAAAGGCAAGCGATGGCGGGGGATTAAACAGCGTAGCTAAGCAATGTCTGACGGCATTCTAATATTTTTACTCCTTGTTTTTTGGAGCTGTTTCACCGGGCTTCCGATGAAATCTGGATTTACCCAAATTCCTGCCTCATGCATCAGGGGGATTTTTCCCACTGAAAAGACAAGGGGGGGGGGGGGGGGGGGGGGGGGGGGGGGGCTGCCATAGATAATAGGAGGCCCTTTCAAAACATCCAGCACAATGTACGCCTGCAGACATACTGCAAGCTAAAGTGTCTCTTTGCTTCCCAGGCAATTAAAACTTTCCTCCAGGAATAAAGATTGGTGCAGTATTTAATCTGGAAGTGAAGACACAGGAGTATAGGAGTGGAGTGAAAGTGAAGAACGTCCTCCAAGCCCCCCCACCCCACCCCACCCCCCCAGTGTGTGTGTGTGTGTGTGTCTAGTCTTGATAATCTGACTCACTAAATTAAAGTTTTTGATAATAATAATAATAATCATCATCTCCTCTTCGCTCTATACAGCGTTGAATAAATAAGGTTTACAGCTATATCAGGCTCGGTACCAAATTTCATTATACGCACTATATTGTAATTATTTCTAATTAAAATATAGTAATTAACAAGTGTCTCAGGTCATGTGAGCGTAAATTGTTGTGAGACATTCACTCCACTCAGCACTAATTTGAAATTGTGCAATAATAAATCAGCTGCGGGGAGAAGCTGTCAGGGAGGAAAAGGTTCAGGGGACCGTGGTGTTTTGGTGTTTCAGGGCTCAGTTAATTAGTTGGAGGGGAAAGCTGAACATAAACACAGATTGCCATTCAAGCACAGGAAGAGGCTGGAAATAGCTGTCTGCAGCTGTGGGCTCCCGATCAGATCAAGGTGCCGGACGATCGCGTGGAGCGCCACACGGACTGGAGCAGGTTTTTAGTGTGGCGTGTTTCTGTTTATTTGACAAGAGATAATGGATATTTTAAACCGCCCCCTTTGCGTATTACACAGCCTGATTCTCGGAAATTGTGTTCTTTTTTATTTGCTTGTTTTTTGTGTCATCAATTAGTCATATTTTTACAACCAAGGTTTCAATATTCTTACTATTGGAAGCGTCCACTGGGAACGCCTCCTCAGAGAAGGAACTTTTTTAAAAGGCCAGGAACCGTATGAGATTTGACTTTATACTGAATAAACTTCAAGGAATCCAGAGTATTATTTAGCTCATCTTGATGACAAGTAAACTGATGCTTATGTAAAGTCAGTAGAGTGCCCCTTTAACTATAGAGTCTCAGCACTCATCACATTCTGTGATGTGCATTCATCTTTAGATAAAAAAAAAAGTATTGCCTAGTCACAAATAATGAATAATGGTTTCTTAATTAGCATTTCTGTATTTAGACATTATCCAGCACGGAGGAGTAAAAATAAAACATCCTTTTAAGCTGCTAATCAGACAAAGAAATAGAAAGTTCAGAAAAATACTTTCCACTTTTGTGATTTCAGATCGAGCGGCCGTGGCCTCTCAACCCGCCTCGTGACCCCTCATGGTGGGTCTGACCCCAGGTTGGGAACCTTTGAACTAGAGCCTATCCAGCAGGAATTTAGAGGCTGTTGTTCTTGGACAGCAGAATAACACGTCGTTGAAGCCTCTGTCAGTACTTAAAGGTGAGACTGGTTCTTTTTTTTAACTTTTAATAACAACCATGACTGTGCGGTGGGATCAGAGGTGGTGTGGTCGCTGTACTATTTACACATTGAAAGTGATGATTGTAGCACCGCTCACATTTGAGGCGGTTATCGCTGACACTGCAGATTCATCTTACTCATAAGCTGTTAAGTCAAAACATACCCTTGCCCTCATGTGTCTGAGTGACCGATAGGAGGAGTCATCACGGATCCACTATGATGAGCTCTGAATCAGGGTCTGGATATATGTTTGTTCAGTCGCTGCTTTAATGACTCATGGATCCACAGTATTTGTACAGTTTATCCTGGGAGGCAGGAACGGCCCTGAGCCCCCGTCCACCCACCCAGAAGACTTCCTCTTTACTCGAGTCAGGAGGGGAAATTTAGCCCAGATGTGACTTCAAACAAAAGAAAAGCTGCGGGGATTGGAGGTGGGATCAGGCCCATCTTTCGCGTGACCCTGAGAGCTGCTTCTTCCTGGCATCTGCCAATTTTTCTCCTTCTCTGTTCTGTGTCTGATGATCTCTTGTAAGTTGCTGTCTCGCGGGTCCTTTTACTTCTCCTCCTCGAAAGCACAGCTGCTTCCAGGAAACAGCGCTGCATCAGTTTTACTTATCTTGTGCAGAAACCCAAAAAGCGACTTTTTCACCAAATAAGGTGAAAAGCAACGATTTATAAAGTTATGAGTTGATCTCTCATCATTGCCACATCTGACCTGCTGAAGGTGTCGGGACACGTTTTTCCAAGAGAAACTTTAGTGAAGATCTGAGAAAAAAATTAGCTGTAAATTAGTTTAACAACAGGTTTTTAGTGAGGAAGTGGCAGACTGAAAAATTCAAGGCCTTCTTCCTTTTCTTTGATGAACACACAGGGAGGAACATATTTGCATAAATGTGGTTGAAATAGACAGGTTGATGATGTTCAGATTTGAGGTAAAACGCTTTACCATTTTGTTTGAGAGACAGGGTCCAATTTATAGGAAAATCTACTTTAAAAAAAATGCTTTTTGAAAGTTGTTTCAAAATATCTGCCGTCTGCTATTGATTAAAGGAAATCTATTGGCCACACAAGGAAATGTGCAGTGGTTCCTAATGCAGTGCTCTCTTTGTGAAACACAAGCAAAATATGACTTTTGTGTGGAATGTAATTTTTTTTTTTAATGCATCAAACCAATGAATATATAAGTAACATTATTGTTTTTATGTTCTTGGTTCACTTTGTAAAAATTAATAACTCAAATTAAATTATGAGTCTAAAGAGACATTTCAGTTCAGCATCTGCAGCAGTACGTTGTAAACCAAAGTACAATTTGATTTCAGTAGTAATAAAAGCATAAATAAATATAATTAACTAACTTGTTAAGAGAGAGGACAAATCATTCAGAAGTTGCTGAGCTACTGATTCTAGGTCTACTAATTTTCATTCCCTTTTTAATTAATTTTTATTCCTGTCTTAGTTATTCTCGATTATGTTTCTATTTTTATTTTTATTTCTTATTTCCCCTT
Source organism: Pseudorhombus dupliciocellatus (assembly GCA_016785235.1). Lineage (NCBI taxonomy): Eukaryota > Metazoa > Chordata > Actinopteri > Pleuronectiformes > Paralichthyidae > Pseudorhombus > Pseudorhombus dupliciocellatus. The sequence goes on from JAFBJW010000242.1 coordinate 918,542, forward strand.
GTGATGCCTTGATAATGTTCCACTCCAACAAAAGTACATCTTATCGTATCTTCCATGAGGTGCAACTTGAAAAAAAGTATTCTGCATTACGCAACAGAGCGAATACCTTTTCATCCAGATGGTTTGACTTGCCTTTGAGGATTATGGAAAAAGCAGCAGTAAGTGTTGGTAAATGACTTCCTGGGTTTCACACCAGGTATTTATTTTTCAGACAATCAGACACTCTGCTGAGAGACTGGAATGTAATGATGATAAATGAGACTATAATGGGGCCACACTTGACCATAATATACTCCAAGCAATGCATTAAATGTCACAGGCCGATGGGGTTAAATCAGAGAAGATTGCAGTGTGTGAATTGCTCCTCTCAGCTGTGTTATTTTTCATAGCACATGTCAGTGCAAAATGGCGGCCACATATCTTAACAATTGCTAAGCAGTTGTCGGAGGTATTAAATCTCGGGATGACATGGCAGCCACATGTCAAGAGCAGCAATAATCCACAATCCTCTCGTCCCGTCCGCTTTTGAGCCATTGGAAACCTCCCTATCTCTTCTCTTGTGCCGCTCGCCCCTTCTTCTTTCTCCCCCTGCACTCCTCAGCGCCCCCGCCCCTCCCTCCCTCAGCAGAACTACAGGGGCTTGCTTGTTGTCAACTTCGTGTTTTTACAGCCTGGCATTAGCACAGGGCAGCATTCAGTCCGGACCCTGCATTCACTTTGCCTTCCACTATAATTCACATGCTCATGTGAGAGCGCGCTGCCTCCGCTGCTCACCAAATGACCCTGGTGGAGCGCTGCTGGCCTCTTGACTGCTCCACAGACCATTTCACTCTGCCTTTAACAAAATTCACCTTTTATCGCTTCAAAATGTCACATATAACAACTAACACGACAACGGCCTGGATCAGACGACGCACTGCTGGAGTCACTTCTCTTCCTGCATGGTCAGGGCCATTTGTTCGACTTCAACAAGCAGGGAAGTAGGGGAGGCAAATGTTGTTTACAGTTACTCTGCCATCATGGGAGACACCAAATCCTGGAATAATAATAGTGATGTGTGGAGTGCACAGGCTGCATACGATATTGTATTTTCCAGTGTCTGTCAGTTATGATATGCATGCACAGGGTGCGATAAAATAAAATTTGAAGGTGGAGGGAAAATATGAATTTTGGTCTAGTGGGGCTCAGGAGCTGGTGCAACCCTCTCGACTCCCCCGTCTCCTCCCCCCTGCTCGCTCCTCGAGTTAAACACGCCGTGCACTCTTGGCTGGCTGCTTCCCTCGCCTGTGAATATGGGCTCTCTTCTGGGAGCCATGCTGTGTTGGATGCATGTAGATTGATAATCGACGGGGGTAAACATAATTACAGCGCCTCAGAAATTAATGAACGCATTGATCGCCCACTCTAAACTTAATAAGCATATTTTTCTTTAAGCCACTGAAATCTCAGACGACGGGCCCGATGCTATCATGCTCTCGGTATTGCTGTGGTTTCCCACAGTTAGCGCTTTCAAAGCTCTTGCCAATAGTTGCAGGCTGGATTTTAAACACGGTTGTTGGCATCTTTGAAGTGCTTTTCAGTGTCCAGATGAAAATTCATGCAGGGAGAAATGTGATAAGCTAATGATGTCTCCAGAGACCGGAGGGAATATAACCACGGGATAAACATATCTGCATATCTGAGTGGACCCTTTCCCCCATTCCCTCCTTCAGCACAGTTTGGGGTCTCGAGCAGCCGCAGATGGACGGAGGAGGCTTTGATGTGTTCTGGAGTCGTGTGTATCTGCGCCGTTATCAAGGTACACAAGCGTGTAGAGTAAATATGCCACGCCAAAGGCTGTGGGAAGGTCTCGGGGCCAGGCAGAGAACGGGAATTTCCACTTAGGAGAGGGTGTAGGCTGAAATATTTCTCTGCAATTATGCACTGTGGACCTCAGATACGTACAATATATCCTCACCAAAATTACATACTGGTTTGAAAACATGATGATCTTTCCAGTTTTTATTGATATTTAAATAATTCAAGGCCAAAAACCTGAAAACCATGAACACTGCTTATGAGCAGGCGCATTTCAAGGATTAAGAATTTGGTCGCCGTACAACTTTCCTGCAGCAAGGAAGGAAGTGGAGCCTTGAAATTGAATGCAAACTACACCTACAGGTGCCTCTGTGTTGTTCTTCTAAAACCTGAGAGTGAACAAAAGCAGTGTTGGAGCAAACTGTGTTATTATGCCCGCAATGCATAATTAGGACAATATTGTACTGCATGAAGTCATTCTGTGTAGCTCCTTCGGAATGGCGAGAGGGGAAAAATAACGAGTTACAAAAGGAGGCAGTCTGCTGCTTCCTCCGAGAGCAAGATAAAGACCCAGACGGGGCTGTCACATGATGAGCCGCGCAGGTTACATCCAGCCCACTGTGGTTTTGTTTAGTAATTTCTGTCCACACAATATTTTTGGCTCTCAATCAGTTTTAATCCCCGTCCACACAAACTCACCCTGCCGGACACAGGGGTGTTGCAGATTGCTTGAGTAATAGCTTCATGTTGCATTACTGTAAAAATGGAGAATTTAACTAGGCGACAGCGTTTAGCAAAGAGGCTCAGCAGCAGCTGTCATTTATTGTGTATTAAAACTGAGGCCAACGCTGATTTTATTCTTCCGTAAGCGGGTCATGTGATTGGAGCCTGACCAATCAGCAAAGGCCAGTGTTTGTGCCAGGCAAGAGGAAAACATAGCCCCGGAGTTTTCAAACTATAATGAGGCGAGCAGCGTCGGAAACTTTTTAGCAGCTTTAAACCTGAGGAGTGTAGTGAGGCCCTCGGGTGCAGCCGTAGTAGAGTTGATGCAGTTTCAGACCCAGACGTCGTGGAGCTGTTTGAAGAAAGTGGACAGAAGGTGAAAGTAAAGCACAGTGAAGCAGCACCGCAGCACATCGGTGGGAACTTCTGCTCCAGCGCTGGGACAAACTTTCAGAGCCGTGCTTCATCCCCATGCTGGAAAAAAATGTCAGTGTGTTCAGCTGCTGAATAATAACATTCCATGATCCCTTGTTTATGAAATCACCAACTGTTTATTTGTTCTATGGTTTAATTTCCGAAAACACCGCGACAGCGACTCATGTAAATTTGAATCACAGCTAGAAAGAAGCGAGAAGAAGACGAAGGCGCATCACAGGCAGTTCACTATTCCCCTTTCTGAGGACTGTATTTAATTAAGCTTTATGTTAAAGCACTTTCTGCTTGAATACAATCAGGGGTTTTTTGGTCTATTTTCCTATCTAACTACTGCTCTGCTATTTTCCCATACAACAATGAGCAAACCAAATTAACACACAGGATAATTGCTTGAGCATATTTGCCTATAGGCCCATTGAAGTGTCTGTCATTTTATCCCCACTCGTGTGCCAGAGAGACGCTCCAGAGCGCGGCACCAACACCAAAACATGTCCATCAAGGAGACAATAAGAATAGGTTGTTTCCTCCAAATTCACTCAATCAATAATTCATGCAGTGCACAGTAGCTTGATTTATGGAGGAATTAAACGTTGAGGACCGGGGCCTCGCACTGGCCGTCCGTCTCAGGGACGCTGCAGATGAAATTAAACATGAAAGGCGAACACAGAACAACCGACTCATCTCACGGGGAGCCGGCGTATGAGGAGATCGGAACAGGAGCTGCGCGCTTCGTTGGGAGCGTTTTTCGTGAGCTGTCTGTGTTGGCGTGGGTCAGCAGAGGTCAAAGGGCAAACAGTAAAAGTGCAGGCCGAGATCAAAGCGAAACGTGCACCTGCTGACCTGCTGGATCCTGTGACTCCTGTTTGCCTTTATGACCCTCGCATTGGCTATAAAGAAACATGGAACACACTGGACCTGACAGCTTTAGTATTTCCCCTGCCAAACCGAAACTTGAAATGTCTCCCCAGTCAGGAACTTATATTACCGTCCCGTGTCGGGGAACTAATGTAACTACTTTTCTTTTTTATTATTTCAAAAGGACAAAACATTTGTCCTTAGCTTGGAGACATTTAACAGCGCGCCATGCTAGCGAACACGCTGTCAGGAACTGCGGCGCGGTGGAGCGCGTCATAAATGCCGTCAAGACCACAAACATTGATCTGTTTCGTTTTATCACCTCCTTTTTTTAACAAGCACAATTTAATGTTAACTATGGCTTGTCTGTCTCAAGCTAATATACGGTCGTGTTAGCATTTCTGTCCCAATGTGGAAACTAGCTAAGGGTGCAAGCTGACCCCTGCTGTGACGTGACCCATTCCTTCGTGAATTTGTGGCTTGAATTTTCGCGTTTGACGTTCTTGCCAGCGCCATTTAGAAAAATTTAAATAAAACAACAGAAGTTTGGTCCTGTCTGCCGGTCAGTTGAAGAAAAGCCTGTATACGATTTTCATCAAGTTCGCAGACCAACAAAAACCATGATATGTATGTAAGTGTTCACTTCAAATTGTCGCAGGAAACTTTAGCTTAACAACAGCCCTGGAGACAATTAGGCCGGTATGGGATTCAAGCTCAAACATAGACTAAGCACAAACAAAGAAAATTGATTTGCTGGTATCCGTTATCTATGGAAAGTTCCCGAAACATTCGTTACCACATTCAACTGCTGCTCACAAAGTGTTCGGATTTACTGAGCGAGGATGTGACTCATTACTTATGGATTGAACTTTTCTAAGAGTGCGACTGTGATCATTTTTCTTTAAAAAGTTTTACGCAGTCGAACTGTGGAAGATAATTATGTCTGAGAAAGAGAGGAGAGACGGAAAGAGAGAGAGAGACAGGCTGAGTGTGTGTGTGTGTGTCTGAGAGAGAAGCAGTAAGAGAAAGACAGAGAGTCAGGCAGAGTGTGTGTGTGTGTGTGTGTTTGATAAAGAGAGAGAAAGTAAAAAACAGTGTTTGAGAGAGAGAGAGAGAGAGGCAGGGAGTGAGTGTGCGTGCGTGTGTGTTTGAGGAAGTGATAGGAAGAAAGAACAGGGGGTAAAGAGTGAGAGACAGACAGAAGGGTGGGTTGACAGGAGAGGACACACACACGCACACACACACACACACCAGAACATAGTTTCATAGTCTTCCCTGTGCGGTAGGTGTGTGAGCACGTGCTTACGTTAATGAAACGCGTGTGCGCGCGCAGAGGTGGCGAGCAGAGTACAGGCATCGCAGACACGCGTGCGTGTGTGTGAACCCCTGCTGAATCAGGAGGCCATTAACCAAGCAGTCAGATGAAATGACTTGGGATGTGAGTGCGCGTCTAAACGCCTCAAATCACCGCGAGAGAAGGAGAAGTCAGGACGAGGCTGAGCTTTTCACTCGAGGCTAATTATGCTGCTGTAATTAAAAAAAAAAAGAAGAAGCAGCAGCGGGGCTGTAGTGGTCGTAAAATATTCCGGAGAATGGTCCAGATAGATAATAAGGCCCTGCGGGGACACGCTGCGACCCCGAGGATACGGTCCCACATCCAGGGACATTACAGCAGCTTGTTCCTGCGCGTCACCGTGGGTGCGCGCGCGCGTGTGTGTGTAGGGGGTGGTGGTGGTGGGGGGGGGGTGTTTATTTATTTAGACGTGTGACTCCAGGGTTTTTGTGATTAAAATGGCAGCTGAGACATTCGCGGACGTCGGGTGAGGTGTAGTGCCAGGCGGAGGGCACGCGGGGGTAAAAGTGCGCGCGCGGGGGGGGGGGGGGGGGCAAAAGATTTTTTTCGGGGGGGGGGGGGGGGGGGGGGGGGGGGGGGGGGGGGGGGGGGACAAACTATTTTCTGCAGTGAGGGAGGAGGATCTGTGGCCGGGAGCCATCCGAGGAGCTGCTGGAGGAGATGCGTTCTTTATTGTGAGGAGGAGGAGGGAGAGAGAGAGAGAGAGAGAGAGAGAGAGGGAGAGAGAGAGAGAGGGAGAGAGGGAGAGAGAGGGGGAGGGAGGGAGAGGGGAGCAAGGCACACACGTCGCACTATGGAGAGGTGAGCAAGGCACACACGTCGCACTATCAACTGAGCCCATCTAAGAAAACAACTCGCAGGGAGTCCGGCTCTGCGGCTCTGCGCAGCGTAAAATTGACGCCAAGTTTGAGCGCCTGTACCAGAGGAGCGCAGCGCAGCGCACGGACGCAGCTGGCCGTCATGGCCCGTGGCGGATCAGGCTCCGGCGGCGGACACTTCGGCGAGTGCGGAGCGGGAGAAGTGGACGCTGCGATCGCCCTGCCGCCGCTTCCCTCGCTGCTGCTGCCGCCGCACACGGTGTTGAGTTGAAGGCGCAGCGGCTCCCTGTGCTGTCTGGAGCTTGGGCAAGTACAAAAAAAAAAAGAAAAGAGAACAAGAAAAAGCACACAGAAAGAGCAAGAGGAGGAGGAGGAGGAGAAGAGAAGGAAAAAGTGCGGACGGAGCGGACGCGCAGCCACGACCGCGGGGCTGGGGGGGACTTGGGGGACGCACACGGACAAATATGCGGTTTTGTGGACTCGCCGGGTCCAAGCTGGTGCTGATCGGAACCGAGGAACCAAGGTGTCGCCCAGCGGAGCTTTCCATCGGCACGGCTTGAAGGACAGACGCGTAAAGACAGAGGGGGAAGTTGAGCGCGGTTGCGGGGTCTGTAATGGATGGAGGCTCGCCAAAGGTACGGTGGATGTTTCTCTGTGTCACTGAATTGTAGACAAAAGGTGACGTACTATTCACCCCGGGTTTGACTTCTTCATGCGGATTGAAATGCTCCCTCTAAAATATGCACTTCGTCCTCAAACCATCTAAACGTGTGTCCGGCCCCAACGCGTTGTGCAGGCTCGCATCTCCAACTGACTGCTCCTCCAATGCCCACTCACTTTTCCAGGTTCATTAAAAACCCTGCTCTGTGTATGTATGATCAGACATGTGTCATCCGGTTCCATGTTAGAGCTCCACATTTCTCAGCCCGGAGAAAACCGGGCTCCTTTTCTTTTCTCTCTCTCTCTCTGTCTCCTTCTTTCACTCTCAATGCACTGCACGGTTTTCAATTCCCCCTTTGAAATCGTTCATTCAAATGAACACCGCTCGCTGGGCAAGACTTTGAAGTATACCTGATCCGCCTCTTATCGCCTCTTTAAGACCCTATCCATTTTAAACTTTTAATTGCGTTTCTGTCGCCAAATCCACTCCTAATCGGATTGTCCTGGCCACATAGCTATCACAGCGTTCATCTGGTGGCGAGGAACTGTGTTCACTGGTCTGGAAATTAAATAAAAAGAGCAAAAGGGAAGAAGAAAAAAAAAAGACTTTTCGATGCACTTTCCCTCGTTCAGCCGTGCATGTCCACATTCATCAGGCTGGGTGTTTGCTGGACCAGGTCTTCTTCATGTCTTGCCTCGTTTTCAGGTTATTATTTATTTTTTTTTTTTGGATTCCCAGTGACATTTTATTTATGCAGCTATAATAATCTTGATGCTGCTGCCTTCTGCTGTTGATTCTGCTGCTGTAGCGGCACATTTCATCGCCTCATGTGGTTGCTTATCCCCCCACCCCACCCCACCCCAAGCTTATTTGATTAAATTTAGCTCTTTCAATTTAGAAAAGTAGATCACAGATGTGTGTCAAAGGATTGTTTCTCCATCTCTGCCACAAAGAGCTGGCGTTGGCACAGGCTCATTGACACAGGGAATTTGGAGAAGCTCGCAGTGAAATGGTTAGAATCCCGGATGATTTTAACCAACTTTTTAAATGTTTGTACCTTATTCCTTTTCCTTTAGTCTGGAATCACTGAGTGTGCTTGTGCAGTCTGCCATTTGAAATCCAGAAAAAAAATGAACTGAATTGAGGAATTGTATGAACCCTTGGAGTTGACAAACCCAGTAGGACGTCTTAATCCACGGTCATGGTCGTTCCTGTGTTGAAGATTGAATCCATCCTTCCTATTATTGAGTGCCATCTAACTCTGGCACAGGAAGGTGGAGGTGGAAAGATGACAACCAGTATCTTTCAATCATGTGGTGGGAGACTGAGGGGAAGGGGGGGGGTGCAGTTTGATGGCTCATAAAACTTGGAATAATGCATCTGGGGTTCTACTGTAATCCGGTGGCCTTGTGCCTTACCACTAGCCTCCCCATGTTGAGAAATGGCCTGTATTGATCATTTATCGCAGGTGGGGGAACTAAATTATTTTCCAATCCCATTTCATTTGACAGCGTGTGTATGTCACTCTGGCGAAAGGAAAGGAAGGGGGGGGGGGGGCTCTATTCCTTGACTGTCTCCCCTTTGTTTGTAATTCCACCCCTCACTGCTTTAAATCTTGAGTTTGATGCTGGTGTGTTAAGGCCTGACACGTAATAACTAACTCCTCCTTAGGCCACTGGCAAAACAATCCACTCTGTTTACTGTAAGCGCTTTGTTTACTCGTGTACCCCTGCCCACAAGACACTCGTTATTTATTTTTTGTTTTTTTCCTTCCAAGAAGGATCCTGTGCATCCATGTCGGCCCGCAAAGGGCAGATGTATTATTAGCCTTATCTTTTTTTTTTTTTTTTAGCAGTTCTTCCATTAAGCAACTGTGATGCTGCTGGAAACCTCTGTGAATCCATGACTCTCTGTCCTTGCAGTGGTCTATTCCCTCCTTTGATAGAGCAGAAGGGATAAAAGCCCTCTTTATGTCTGCGAAACCGGATGTGCAAAGAGCTGTTCTGAATATTTATCGGATGGTTGGGGTCTCTTTTTTTTCAATATCCAGAGCATAATTTCAGTTCAGCAATGAACAGTATGTTGTGTGACTCTGCCTTTGGGTTTGGGAGGGAGGGCAGGGCGAGCCAGAGGGAAACACAGTTGGTATGCGTGTGCATGTTTGTGTGTCAAATAAAGAGACAGAGGAAGAAAAGGGAAAAGAGAAGCCTTTATTTTCCCAAGAACAGGACGCCCCTGAAAATACTAATCTAGCATTTCTTTGTTTTCCCACAGGTGTCTGGATCCAAATGTCACCCCCCTTGGACTCTGCCCCGGTCGGGGACCAGCAGTGTGTGACGGACAGGCAAGTGGAGCCTGTGGTGGCTCTCTTCTGCGTGGCTTCAAATTGGCCCTGGCTGAGCTCTGCATGGATGAACGAGTGAAGAGTCCTGCTATGGTCTGATGTCTCAGCATGGACGGAGTCAGTCAGAGGACTGGCCACCACTAATGAGACCATCGCTCTTCAGCTGAGGACTAGCATTTACAGGATTACTCCCACGGTTTCCTGCTCTTTTCCCAGTTAACTGCATCATTATTTAACTCTCCTCATTGGACCTTTCTTCAGTCTAGTTTTCAGTGGATACATATATATAGATACAGTATATATATATAAATATACACGCCCTTACTCCCCCCCCCCTCTAGTCTTTTTTTTTTTTTGTCGTTTTCACTTTCCCATTTTGTTTTTTCACTATGGAGTTTCTGGCTGGACCCTGGAATAAAGATTGGGCGTCATTCTTGCAGTTTTGGTTGACTGTCATCCTAAGCCTCCAAATGCAATTCAGCCCAGTTGCCTCTTGCCCGGAAGAGTGTCGTTGTGACAAATTGTTTGTGTACTGCAATGAACGCAGCCTGACATCAGTGCCTCTGGGGATACAAGAGGGCTTCAAGGTTCTCTACCTTCATAACAACCAGATTAACAGTGCTGGCTTCCCATTGGAACTTCACAATCTGGCCTCTGTGGAGACCGTCTATCTCTATGGCAACCAGCTGGATGAGTTTCCTGTCAATTTGCCCAAAAACACCAAGGTCTTGCACCTCCAGGAGAACAATATCCAAACGATCTCTAAGGCAGCTCTCGCTCAGCTAACTCAATTAGAGGAGCTGCACCTCGATGATAACTCCATCTCCACAGTGGGGGTAGAAGAAGGGGCCTTTAGAGAGGCATTAAGTCTCAAACTCCTTTTCCTCACCAAGAACCACTTAAGCAGCGTTCCCATCGGCCTTCCTGAGGACCTGAAGGAGCTGCGGTTGGATGAGAACCGCATCGCTGTCATTGCAGAGGAGGCGTTCCAGAATGTAACACGCCTGCAGCGCCTCCTGCTGGATGGGAACTTGTTGACGGATGAGGGCATTGCGCCAGGGACCTTCCAGGACCTAGCCAACCTCCGCGAGCTGGCTCTGGCCCGCAATTCACTGACTTTCCCCCCTCCCCTCCTACCCAGCCAGTCACTGGTCAGACTCAGCCTGCAGGAGAACCAGATCAACCAGATCCCCGTTTCAGCATTTGCTGACCTAAACAGGCTCGAAAAACTGGATATCTCCAGCAACCAGCTTCAGACTCTAACACAGGGTGTGTTTGACGGCCTGTCAAGCCTTCGGCATCTCATAGTTCGTAATAACCCCTGGCGCTGTGACTGTGCGGTCAAATGGGTGGTGGTGTGGCTCAAGTCTTTGCCCTCCTCCATCAACGCCCGGGGGTTCGTGTGCCTGAGTCCAGACAAGGTGCGTGGCATGGCAATCAGAGAGCTCACGCTGGATATTATCGAGTGCCCAGAAGGTGCCAATGAGCCACCCTGGCCCACGCTCCGTTCTACTCCCCCTCCCCCTCCCACCACCACCGCTATCACCACCATGGTCTCCAATGTCATCACAACAACATCCATCCCTTACTACTTTGACTCACCCTCCCCACCCTTACCCCCGATCCATATTAACCCTCCTGGGCCCCTTCCTCCTTACGAGGACCCCCTTCAGGTTTACTTCAATGTGGTCAACTCCACCAATATTGAGGTGAGCTGGGATTCCTACTTCACTGTCACAGCCTACAAGGTCACTTGGGTCAAAAGGGGCCAAACCCAAATAAATGAAGGAATGCGGGAGCAGACTGTGACTGGGGGCCGGCGGCATATTAGCCTCGTTAACCTGGAGCCCTGGTCTGTGTATCGGATCTGTGTACATGTGCTGGACACCCTTAACTCCTACAGGCCTGGAGAGGATACTATATGCTCCGATGCCAAGACCAAGCCTGCTTTGTCAACTAAGCCTCCTGGTAGAGACCAAGCTCGTCCGGAGAGCATCAATTCAACTCTGCTCATGGCTGGGATCATAGGTGGGGCGGTTCTTATAATCCTGGTAACGCTGCTCGGTCTGTTCTGCTGGCATATGCACAGGAAGAGCCGGTCATCTTCGACCAAGTGGAAATACAACCGTGGCAGGAGAAAAGACGATTACTGCGAGGCGGGAACCAAGAAGGATAACTCCATTCTGGAGATGACTGAGACCAGTTTTCAGATAGTGGCGCTGAACAATGAGCAGCTTCTCAAGGGAGATTTCCGCATTCAGCCCATCTATACGCCCAATGGGGGCATTGGATTTAGAGACTGTCACCTCAGTAACAACAGTATAGCCTATTGCAAGAGCAGCAACGTGCCCAGTACAGAGTTTTGCCAAACGTGATGCAGCAGCAGACAGTACAGAGGCATCCACACATACATACACGTACGCGCACACACACACACACGCACAGGCACACACAAGAAACACTTCACACACACATACACTGTTTGTGTAGACAACAAAAAAACATAAAAAAAACCTAGTGAAATATAACTGTACTATATATATTTCCAAGTTCTGTCTACAATGTAATTTATACTGTGGATAATAATGTGGGATTCTCTGCTATCTTTTTTATTCTTAGAAAAGAGATACAAGTGTTTCTTTTTTTATAATCAGCAGGGTTTTGAAAGTTGTTTTAATGGTCAGTACTGTACATGAACATGGATTTGTACAATCACGGCACCCTGGGTGTAGCTTCTGACAAACGCTGTCAGCCTTGGAAATGTTGTGGCGCTTTGAGGGCTGGGATCCTTTGCTAACCACAGAAGCAAAAAAAAAATGGCCTTTTTTGCGCTTTGACACAGTGAAAACACTCCCCAGTACAACGGAACGGTAGTAAAGACAACACAGCACAGGGGAAATCCAAACTCTGCTGATTAGAGCACTGTGGAAATAAAGCACTGGTTCATAGGTGGCATGTTGGGAAAAAAAAGATTTGAAGTGCACTTTTCTTATTAACGGAAGCACGACAGGAAATGAGCAGCGCTGCTGATCACATGGAAGGGACTGGGGCTGCTTGTGTTAGAGAGAATGTCACCGGTGCTGTTGGAAAGCCGGTTCTGAGATTTCCCAAAAGTACCTTAACACCAAAAGCACCTTTGTTCCATTCTAAAACAACGGAACAAAGGTGCGCTTAGTCATGGGACGCTTTTGGAAAACTCTGAGATGGGATGTGGTGTATTTCAGCACATTTTCCGTTTTTCTGGTGAGGACGTGCAATTATTCACATGAGCTTAAAAAGCAACAAAGGATTATTGTCTCTAATGAGGTGCATGGATGTGCAGAGACACGCAGAGCCTTTTTCAAGAGATTCCTTAATTTGTTCTGCTTCCCCTTTTTTGAAGGCATTTTTTCCCCCCTCTGTTTTGGCAAGTGAGGCCACAAGGGGGCAGTTTCTCTCATCGTTATGTGTGGGACACAGGAAGACTGAGACAGAGGGATCACTTTACCTCCACCGTTCCCCTTTGAGTCCATAACCCAGACAGCATTACTCATGGTCAAACAGTATTATTATTGCTCATCGAGCTACTTAATGATGTGGAAACATTAAAAACTAACAGTTTGGTGGCTAAATATTATGGATCTTTACTGCTGTGGTCCATCATGGGGGGGTGGCTGTTCCTCTGGGGTTGTGTGTGCGTTGAATTTACAGAGGACAAACACATAATGCTAATTAAACACCCACTCATTTCAGCCACGTCCCAGCGTTCATTAGGGCTTTTGATAAATTAGGAAATTACAACAATGAGATGGCACTCCACCCATAATCCTCACAGTGCACGGTCGTGACTGAGGAGCTCATCTAGCATCCCATCATTTATCCCTTTGTCTCCGTCTACGAGACTGTCGACTTCGTTCATGGTTTGCACACCTGGACAATGCATCCTCTCGCCTCCCAACATTAGTTCTCGCCATGACGGCCCTCGACCCATTCCCCCTTGCTTCTCTGTCTTTCCGTCCCTGTCTGTCTCGCTGTCTCCCGGTCTGTCTGCTCACCTCTGATCCCTGCGGGGGCTCAATTAAAAGAGTTTTTTTCCTGCCTCTCAGCTCATGGGAGGCAGTGGCAGCTCTTTGCATGTGAGGTGCCAGTGAGAGGTCTTCATTATGCGCTCCTTAAGGAGACTTTATTTGATTTGACAAGATTTTATTTTGAGGGGCCAAGCTTACAGAATTCCCACCGTTGACCCCGTCGCCCCGGCCACCCCCCTCCCCCTTCGCTGCTCATAATCCTCAACCAAAAAAGGGAAAAAAATATGTAGACCTTATTTTCACTTGGCTGCATGGAGCTCGCACTGGGAGAGCCGGTTTGTTAACTCTTTGCGAGGCTGCTTGAACTCATACGTAGGATGACCGCGAACTAGGCCAAACTATTTACAGTGAAATGATTTTCAAGGGCTTGTACTTGAGTTACTCCTGAGTGTGGAGATTATCTCTGAGAGGATTTACCTCAGAGGTCAGAACATCTCAAAAGTAACTGCACTTACTGTAATTACAGCAATAGCTCCGATCACAACTTTAATTTGAGGTGGTCCACAGCCCCTACGTCAAGCTGACTAATATTCATGAACACAGTGAATTAATGAAATTACCTATAGTCCCGTGATAATGTTGTGTCCTAATGTCTTATTAGTAATGACACATATACTATTTATTGGGGCTTCATTTCTGTAACTTTAATTTCAGGCAATTGACGACCTATTTATCCAGAATACGTTAAAGAAGTGAAGTTAAACCATTCTCATGTTTGTTCCAAGGCACTCATCTTAGCTCAGCATAAAGACTGGAAACTGGCTCTTTCTTGCCGTGAAACCACATTGTGTCAGTTTTCTCCATTTGTGTTTGCACGCATTAAACAAACAAGATATATTGTGTTAATCTGTGAGCTTCAAAATTGCTGCAGTTTTATTTATTTTTCACCTTTGGAGAGACAGCTTCATACTTGCCTTACAGACGTAAAGGTGGGTGTAATTGTTTTATCTGTCTTGGGAATTGGTGACGCAAACAAACAGAATTATATAGGAATGAAAATGTAAGTTATGATCTCATTCCCCTGGCAAATGACTGTCGCTTGTTTTTCGAAAATAAGGTTTTGAGGCTAAATCTTTAGCATGAATACATTTGAATACAAGTCTTGTGTTGATGTTGTTACTTTTTGTGTTGGGTTCAGTGTTCTTCTGTGGTTACCAAAGCATCTCCACTTTTTATTTGACACCTTGACCAGTATCCACATATCAGCACACCCAGTACACGGAGCCAGCAGGTTGCCCTGACCTGTGTGCTGATTTACCCTGCTTAACAATCATGAAGCTAACTAGCTGAGCACCTAACCCACCAATGGTTCACCAGCTGACCATTACGCCCACGTGGAGACACATTTGCATAAGATATGGTTCAGATTGTTTTTTTTTTTTTTCCTTTGAAGATCAAAGCCCTATCTCGAGTCACATGCTGACATGTCAGGTCAAACTATTGCACCATATATTATCTCCCCCCCCCCCATGTCTGTGAATGTGTAACAGAGACAGATATTGCCTTACCTTTTATGCAGGACTGAATGATTAGCTCGAGAGAGTTTTGAGAGGGAGAAAGAAAAGGAGCGAGGGACAAGACGAGACACAAAGAGACGGCAGAACAGAAAGCACATTTCTCCAACAGATTGCAGTCGCGGTGGCAACAATAACAGTATTAACGAGGAGAACAACACTTAACATGACACAGAGTAGCTAACGGAGGACTGTTCATCCATAGTGCCAGACCTAAAAGCGTGCATGGATAATGATTCGAGCGAGACCAGGAAGGAGCATTGGTGTTTGCGTCGCGGCGTGCATTACTCTTCATTTTCTACTTGCTTGATGAAAGAACGCGGCAGCAGCGCCGTGACCAATGGAATTACACAAAATGTATTAGAGTCTGCAAGCGTCAGTTTATTACTGTTTCAGGGTGCCGAGAAGTAATTTCCCTTAAAGCTCATTGATTCACGTTGAAATAATTATGTTTAATCACGGAGAGGTCAGTTCAGACTAAACACACAAGAGGCTGAAACTGAATACGTTTTTTTGAGTCATCTTTTCTTCCTGTAGGCAAAACCCTTCACTGCAAATAGCGATTATAGCCAGTGACTTTCATTCAAGGATTTTTGCATGTACTGTATTTAGCTTCATAGCTTTCATTTTGTCATACCAGGTTTTGAACTTTCAAGTTTGTTTGGGGGTTTTTTTGTTTGTTTTTTTTGGTTTTTTTCAAGCAATCACCCAGTGGTGGTTGAGATACAGTATGAGCTGGAACTTTACAGTGCATGTAAAACAGCTGGGTCGGGATACTCTGCCATTCTGGCTTCTTGTCGAGACGATCGCAGTGTTAACGTTCGCCATCCACACCGAGACGTTTTCTTAGGAACCAAAGTTAAATTTCTGTTCTCATGATGAAATATTGATGTTGTTCCATGTATGTGCCTTGAGGTTGAACTTACAATGTAAAGTCCTTGAAACCTTTAAATGTTTTTGCACAAACTGTAAATACTTAAGTGAAGCTTTTTGAAAATAAAAGAGCCATTGGATTTGAGCGATCACTCCTTTTCATTTGGAAAGACAGAAAAAGTCAGAAATTGAAGATCGAAAAAGAAAAGTGTTTGTGCTCATGAGCGATCTGAAATTATTCATCTTTTAAATTAGTTTTGTGGTGAGCGATTTCACAGAAACCCAGATAAATCTATTTTGGGTCAGACGCTGTTGATTCCGAGCCACAGATTTGTGCTGCACCACACCATTCCAACTTATCCTCTTATTTCTATACGGGAAGCTTGAGACATCTTTGTGTGGCCACCACAGCTTAGTGTTTAGCTGGGGAAAATCCAGGGTACTCTTTCATTCTACATGTATGGCACAACTAAATCCCGGAATGGGCTCTCTCTCCAAATCCCTGTGTTCTACTGAAGTCCATCATTTCTACTTCCCCATGACCACATCCCGATGTTGCTTTTGCAACCTCCAGGCCGCTGTGGAGGCCGCACTAGCCCGGTCTTAATTCACTATGACAATTAACCACACGTATTCGACTGAAACGCAGGAGGGCGTGCCATTCTGGTATTTTGAGTGGGAAACTGGTATTTTCACAAAATCCCCAAATGTCAAAATGTGATTTGTTATTGCAGAATTGAAGCTTTCTGAGGGAGGCCAAGTGGGTTGAGAGGGAGAAGTGAGGCTTTATTGGCACTAAAACTCATTCGCTTTGCCATTGCCCGCTCCGCGTGCGTTGTGTAACTAGCGCCATGAAAAATTCAGAATGCGATCTCTCCCACGGTGCATTCATGGGCTTGAATAGTAAGCCCATTACTGTGAACCTGGGTTCACGACGACTTAAATTATTTTCCTTTTCCCGCCATGACATGACTTACTGGGTTAGCCCTTAAATATGATTAGACAGGAAGTGTTTGTCACACTTTCTAATTACAATTAACCATGAATTACCTGCCTTAAATGTTTCCATTTGTTTTGGTAATTGTTAACTATATATTATTAATTAAATAGATAGATAGATAAAATATCATTATTTATATTATATATATTTATATTATTATCCAATGAATGTAGGTCTATTCAAAATGGATTTCAGGAAGTGATTTAAAATAAGTCATCGACTCTGTGAGCCTTATCTCTGTTCCAAAGCCGCGGGGCCCTGACAGCAGAGCACAGTCACCTTTAGCTTTTAACCTTGACTTTGGAAGAGCAGCAGGGCTCGCCATGTGGATCGAAGGCTGGTCAATAATTCTGTGTTAACTTGGGGCCTGACCCCGGCGTGGGTGTATAACTACATGTATCTGTAACTAAAGTGAATAAGTCCTCCACTGCGGCTGATGAAGATGAGCAAATCAGTTGGTTTGGCTGCGGTGTCTAAATCTGAGCAAATAATGAACTCCTAACCAGGCCACTCTTATATCTGACACTAACGCAGTCGGCTTCAAGTAGCACAGTTCTATGTTAAAAAGCTCTGCAGCGTTTTCTATCACAGTTTGGCTCCTAACATCTGTGAATGTTTTGGTTCATTAAAAGGAAAGTGGTTGTGTTTATTATATTCCATATGCCACTGAGGAAATACGGGTTTCTGCCTTCAAACTGTTCACTGAACAGGTGTTAGCTTTAAGTTTTCTTTTAAATGTATTTATTTCGTTTTTGGCTGCCATTTTCCTCTGGTTACTGGCTCCCTAACAGCCTCTCTGTGTGATCCTCATATGAGCGTCTTCTAATCAGCCTCAACACGCAGGGAAAGCAATTAAAGGAGGCAATTGAACGCAGTCTTATTGCAGGTGCTACAAATATGGACGCCTGGTCGACTGCACACTGAAGTGACTGGTCTGGAGAGGCGTTCTGTTGTTATTCCCACCGTTCGTTGCCCTCAGTAGCCTTTAATTAAAGACTGAATGCAGGTGAGGCCTTTGCCTCTTCCACAGTACGTCGGGCTAATGCATGTCAGGATGGGTCACTGGAATCCTGCCCGTGCAGGAGTGAATGCCACGAACATTAAGTAAAAGCAGACTCAATCAATTTAGAATCACCTTCATCTGCTTCGTTATGTGAAAATGCTAATGAGCAGAAACTGGTCAAAAGGCAGCGTGCTTTGCTTTGCTTCCTCTGAGAAAGTTCTGCCTCTGCTGTTTGCGGAAGGTGTTGACTCTAGTCATTAAGATGCGATTTCATGACATGAAATAGACCGAATAACATCACCGACTCGGCAGAAGTTCATCAGACAGCATTTAAATATTGAAGATTGGGGGATATTTCAAACAAATTTAATTTGTCCTCTCGGGTTTTATATTACCCACAATTCACGACTGTTTTTCTCTCTCTCTGGCAAAGAAAGGTTCAGATAAGCAAGCTTTTTTTTTTTTTTTTTTTTCATTTAATCCACTGAAATGAATCTTGCCTGATGTTAGTGTCTGCAAAGTGACTTGCTACCCAAACAGGGGAAACAAGCATTTTTTTTCAAAAATTGTACACAATAAAAACTGTTTACTTCCCTTTTACAACTTATGAGAAGTGACTTCCTGCCCGTCTGGGCCCATAATTGGTGACAAAGTGAGTTTTACACTGTCTAAGTGCCTGGATCCTTCCAGGCCCGGGAGGTTTTTACAGGTGTCAACACAATAAAAGCAACCCTTGCTGTTTACAGTATGATGCAACCCGCTAACACCGTCCTGCAACAAATACTACCACTGTGCAGCGTGCACTGCTCACTTGTGTCACTGTGTCTTAGAGGCACTGATTCAACTGTCAACTCGTGCTCTTGTTTTCTGGGTTGCACTTCTAAGCGAAAGGTTTGACACCAGTGATCCCAGCTCCGACAAAATCAAACCGGAGCCACTCTGGCGCCGCCGCGCCCAGCCCCTCATCCAAGCATCCAAGGGCCGTATCTGACTGGTCAGATTTCTGACTTGAATCATAATGGAAGTGGCTGAGTGAAGGGTGCGTTAATGGTCTGTCGCAGCCGCCGCTGACGCTGCCTGTGTTTGTGCGCAGAGGAAACCCTAACGACCCCCCCTTTCTGAAAGACCAGCAGCATGCACCTGGTCCTGTCCTCCCTCTGCCTCCCACCACACAGCCAGGAACCCTGTGTTTTGATTACCTACAGCATCTCCTCCTCAGTGACGAACTACACCGAGCCAGTGTTTTAATGAGCTCAGGGAGGTACATACATTTATCATCCTCCAGACGTATAATTAGGTTTCATAACGCTAAAGAAGGAAGAAAAAAAAAAAAAAGCACTGCCGGTCAAAGGTTTCCGAAATGTGCTTTCCACTTTTCACTGAAAATTACAAAGAGTGATGAAGTTTTAATTAAAGCAGAATAAAAATGCAATAAACCCAACAATGGCAAATGTTTATTATTTCAAGTATCCAGTTATTTTTGCCTTGCTGTAGGATGGAGCTCACACCAACCTGTCTGTCATGATTTACTGTTTATGTTGTTCTCATACCAGACTCCTTTAATTAGCCTCACCCTCCCCACCGATACAAAGAAAGGACTCCTCGATATAGACTCTAACTTCAGCTGTTGACTTACAAACCCCCTGTTTGTCCGAAGGCAGCGTTTGATCTCTTGCAGTTCTTGCTTCATTTACTTCCATTCCTTCAGGGAGGCTTCAGGTTAACCCATTTATTAATCCTTTAAAAAAAAGCTTCTTTTCCACCTGCTTGATTGATGGTTTTGCAGTTTTTTTGTTGACCTGGACTTTTTTTTTTCTTACCTTGGTCACTTTTCTGCTTCGCTCTCTACAATCCGAGGTTATCCACTGGAGTTGAACTGTTTAAATTTCAGGAGGGACTAAAACAAGCTGTACGCGCACGTGCATGCGTGCGCTCTTGCGCTCTCGTGGTAACAACAACCTCTCCACTTCCATGTAAGAAAGAATGAGGTGACAGTGTGAAGCGATGCAGTACGGGGGGGAAAGAAATCCGATCCTTTTCTAATAACCTGACATTCTAATATTACTTAAGTAAGATTCATATCAGTGAAATGTCCCGGTCAAGGTAATGGCCGAGCAGAAACATGATCCCGGTGTTACTTACCTTATCTGTTGTTGGATTCTTGATACTGATGCATTCGTGTGTAAGAAGCGTTTTGCTGTTCTCGCCGGTCAAGGTGAGGCTCATTCAATTTCATTTAATACTACTTTACATAGTGTTGAGGCAGCATTCTCACACAAACGTGTAAAGTACAATATCCCCCTCTAAAGTTTAGTGGAGCAGAAATACGCAAGTAAAGTCGAAGTAACTCAAAAGTTTATTTGAGTAAACCAGCGAGGGTGCCAGTTCTCTTGTCCCGTGTTCACGCTCCACAGCTTCTTCATATACTGTCACTGTTTATTAAACCGGTTGATTACGGATACAGTCCAATATCCACAATCACGCTGGGCTTTATGAATGTCTTTGTTGCACGTTAACCTGGTGCATGTCGTTGATGGTGCTGTGGGCTCAGTCATTAAGGGAGATCACAGAGCAGACTGTGTACAATGTGTGGCCGTCAACCTGTTGCCTTGCCCAGATTTTGATGAATCGTTGCATAATTTCCCTCATCTGCATAAAAATGTTTGCGTCCATATCTGAGTGGCGCCGAGCTTCTTCTGCCAGCGCGGCCCGCCGCGGTCTCCGAACAGTTTTTCCAAACTAACAATCCATACGCCTCCGCTGTCTCTGCCGCTTTTTTGTCTTTGGTATGAAATTCAGCTTCAGATGTTTACACATGGAGCTACACAAAAAAAGGGGCCTTGTGCATATTTGAATGCTAATTGGTGATTTCTCCGGCGAGCATGCATCGCCGAGTCGGGTTGCCGTAGAGAGGCTGTTATCATGGGGAAGGTCATTTCTCCACATGCAGCGATGTAGAAAAATAATTGACATGGATCTAAGCATTTCCTCTTTGTGTGCTTGCCTTGATTGAGAGGAAATGCGCTTCCACCCACAGCCACCTGAATTTTGCAGGCATATATAATATTAATGTTGTCGAGGGGAGAGCTGGATGAGAGGCTGTGTGGAGGAGATGTTTGTGCATGCACGGCACACAACAGCACAACAGGGAGAGAGGCAGAAACCCTCAGAATGACTCCACGTTTGCAGGAACCTCATCGCTCTGCCTGCAAGTTGTTTTTCGTGATGAAAAAAGTCGTTGTGGCTCAACTAAAAATGAACCGAGCATTTTCAATAATTAAAACACCACCTGTCAGGGGAAACTTAGAGCAAATTCCCCCAGTAGCGGGCCAGATTAAGGTTTAACTCCCCCCCCCCCCACCACAGGGAGCCTGGTAGCGCCTCCATAAGTTGAGCCAGTGGGTCGGCGAAGTCACAGTTCCAGGTGGGATGGAGCAGCTGTGACCTTGTGGGAGACTCAGCGTCGGCTAAGGCCTGTAATGAATGAAGACGCTGATGAATAGTGAAGGCAAAAGGCTCTGCAGCTTTCTGTAGGTGACCAGGGGGAAACTAAAAATGTTTTTTTTGTTTTTTTTACGTTCATGTTCCTTACAAGTTCACAGAGTGCGAGGCTGCAGTCCAGGAACATTCACGGGCAGTAATCAAATATCCCACTGACTCTATGCAGAGGTACAATCTGGAAAAGAAAGAGTTTAATCATTGGAACAATCAGGACACAACTTGAACATTGCACCAGTTTGTATCAGTGTCAGTGCTTTTCCGTCCAAATGAAAACATCTGAAAGGACTCGACAGTGACTGGAGAAATATTAGATGATAAAAAGAATCAGAGAAACGCGTTCGTGTACGTGAGTCGAGATGTATTTATGACACTGATGTAGATTCTCTGGCAGGTGGTTATGACTTGGAAATAAAAACAAATGCAGCATTTACGGAAAAACTAAATCATAATACAAACAGGCCAGACTAGTAGAGCTGATTTTCTAACTGTGTCATGTTTACGTTATGTTTACTGTATCATTTATTTGGCCATGTCATCTTCCCTGTTTTATTTTGTAGTTTTAGTCATGTTCCCTGTTTTACTTTGTAGCCTGACTTCCTGTCTGTGTCATGTTTTATTTTGTAGTCTTCACCCTGGTTTCTTTTTGGTCCTTTGACTTCCTGTCCTCGTCACTTCCCCACCTGTGTCTCGTTTGTAATTAGCCAGTCAGGCACTTAGCCCCTGTGCTTCCTTGGTTCTTGTTCACTTCCTTGTGGCTCTTCTCCTTGCTTCACGTTGGATGTTCCGTGTTCCAGGCCCGGTAAGTTTTCCAATGACAAACGAAACTGAGTTAAGTTGATGTCTGCTTGTGTTGATGCTTTTGTTAACTTAAATGTCCTGAGTTTGTTCAGCGTGGCTGCTCAGGCAGCTAATGTGTGATCAGTAAGTAAAGCCTTGAGTGATGAGTAACAGCAACGTACGCGAGCCCTGTCCTGAGCTCCTTGTTCTCAGCTGCATTCTTCAACCTGGAGTCACAAAGACAAAGTTCAGGGAAAGTAAAGTGTGGTACTGCAGAGCTTTTATGAGCAAAACATCGCCTCCCATTTGTATTGGAAAGAGCGCTGAGTTTGTTTGTTCCCTGGCAAACACTGCCGGTTGATGTAACACTGGAAAACAGCATTGGATGTGCGCTCAGTCATAGTCAGTCCGGAATTAGAATTCACTTTTGCTGGGAAATCAGTATATCATGAGTAATTGTTTTGACGTCGTGTCGTTATTGTCCCCGGAAAGAAGACATTTTAGGATAATTTATTCTCCTGTCATGATAGCTCTCCCAACATTAGCCATCTCCAGGGACTGTGAACGCTGACTGACAACAAGGGGACACATAATCTGATTAGTGCAATATCTGTGTCAGGCCAACTAAAAATAGTTTGTTATATCACTTCAGTCCCGACAGCCACGCACAGGCGGTTAATCAGCTGTCAGCAAATGTTAAGGCGAACAAAACACCACCACCACCAGCGAGCGAGGTGCGTCAACACGGCAGCGTCCAAACCGCCGCCGTACCAGTGGAGGCTGTAAGTGCACGTGGCGATGCGCAGGCCCGTGACACTTAATGCCACTGTCCTATTTCCAGCCTCGCTCCTGATGTGTTTGTCCTGCTGCGTGGCTTTCTAGCGTTGCCTGGGCGACGGCGTCATACGATGCACCGAGGCAATGTGTTGTCAGCGTAATCACGACTGACTTGAGCTGCCCTGCACTACCTCAATTGTGTAGAGATGGCAGCCGCTCCTGGTTGTGCATTATGCCGAGGTCACAGGATTTCAGCCGTTCCTGTGGCGGTGCTTGACAGTTTGGTGTTTGCATGTTGTTCCCATGTCTCTGTGACATGTAGACTGGGGTTGAATGCTGGCCTTGACCCCGGTGATGTGAGTGTTCACCATCTTGCCATGTGCCACAATTTGGTCCAAGTAGTTTTGAACTAAACCCTCTTTTTCTGAATGCAAAACACATTGCATAACATTCTGCGAGCTTTTCCTCTTTGCCCCGAAATGGTTTTAATCCTCTTTATAAAAATTAAACAATGTGCACAATAGCAGAGACACATTGAGCTCAGATAGTTTGTTTGACTTTAAATTACTTCGTGAAATAAATCCCATCTAGGTTTTGTTCATTTCTCTTCTCCCCGCCATGTTTATAGTATTATTGACTCTACTTCCTGTGGATCGTGCTGCAAGGCAGGAGCGGTGCAGTTGAAGGAATATTAGCGCTGTTCATTTCACGATGTGCAATGGCTGGTTTCTTTCACCTGGGGCCGGAGACTAAAATCAAGTCTAAACTCCTCACGTGGTTTTAATAGAATCATAGAACAGCAGGGTCGTGTGTGCGGTAACTACAGTAAGTGTTTTAACCACAGGGGCGTTATTGCAGTCTGGCTCTGTCCTTGGCTGCAGGACATAAACAGGATACGTGCTATGGCTGCTCTCACTTCTCTCCCGCTACCTGCTGACAACTGCAACCTTTTAGTCGTGCGCCCCGTTCCCTCCGTTTTACTGTTTCCCTGCTGCTCTCGGAGAAAGGAGCACATTCTCACAGTCCCAAACAAACATTTCTGTCTAAACCGGGAGCTCATTAGAGTCTCACACATCCACGAGAGCACCCGAAAAGGCGCGACATTGTAAATTGATTCCCTCTGTATCTGGACCATAAAAGCCGAGTGCATTAGCATTAGACAAGATGAACGTTGCATTTGAGATCAGCACAGGGGTGAGAGCGGTGTTGAATTAAACAGGCATGTTTAACAAGCTGTTAACAACTATCTCTCTCTGCCTCCTAGTCCCCCCCCCACCCCTTTGGTAGCTGCAAGCGCCGCCGACAAAAGACAGCCGCGTCCTGAACGGGAGCGAGATCCCACGAGGAGGCGCGAGGAGAAGGGGGCCTGCTGTGGCGAGGCGGTGACAGTTCACACGGCGCCACTGGAGAGGAGCACACCCGAGACAAAAAGCAGAAGCCCTTTGTCTCACAGCTGGGGAAAGTGTGGCTCAAAGCTGTTTAAATGTTATGGCGAGTACGAACGCTTCTTACGAGCCCCGGGTCCGGAGTGCACATTACATGTTAATGACTTGGAACGCAGACAGCAGAGCAGAGGCTCAGACTGCCAATTAAGCATATGCTGCAGACGCCACTGGTGTTCAGACACCACCATCTGATAGCGTTCAAGCTTGGCCTGCAGATCTGAATCTCTCCACGGGACGTGGAGGCACTCCAATGGTGAGTCATTAGCCACAGACATCCCTGAAAACCACTGAGGAGTGTAAGCAGCTGCTGATTGGATATCACTTATTCCGCTCCACTCTCCCGCTGACGTGCTCGCTCTTTTTTTTTTTAGGGCGCTCCACTGTCTCTGTGTTTCTCGCTCACATGTTTAGTCTTACACTCAGCGATAATGTTGTTTGTCTGTGAACAAGTAAACAAACTGTACTCCAGCGCCTCAGTACTTCAGTGATTCGGTGCAAGTGCCAAGCAGCTGAGGAGCGAGGCTTTCTGTCGGTGGAGTGTTATTACTGACGTGGAAAGAATGCCACAGTTATTAAAGCACATTGAAGCCGAGGCTCTGAAGGGGCGGGGCCACTCGGATTTAACACCTGAAAATATCCTGTGTATTATTTACTTTCTTTAGTTCTCATTTGTCCACAGAACATGGACATCTGTCCATATTGTCCTCTACATGTATGGCCTCTCTGTTTACCCTGAGGCGTTTCTAGTTGACCTCTCATGTCTCATGTTTGAGTCCATCAACGTGCTTGTTGTGAACCACGTGGGGATCCCTGCTGTTTCCTCACATGGCGTCGCTGGACATTGATCTTTGTTAACGGCGGGGGGGGGTCTGAAGCTACTGACATCACACATCACCTGAACTCACCTGATAATCTGAAGTCACGCATTCATTTCCAGGAGGAAGACCCGTTGAAAGCATCCTGTGACCTACGATGGTTCATCCCTTTATGGTTATTTGATCGTCCAGGTTAGTAACCCTCCACCAGCGTCTATAGACTCACCTTGGGTTCAGAAAGCTGGCCCCCTCTCTGGTTTGCACCAGCCTTGTTTCAATTATCGACCACCAGTGTGTGTGTGTGATTAAGCTTTTTCTGATGGAAGAAAAAAAACTCAAAGTGATAAGAAATCTCTACACATTGATTTAATTTGAGACCAAGGATAAAACACTGAACAACTGATGGCATAATTCCCCCGACTCGGAGTCGATACTGAGCAGAGGCTCCTCGTTGCAGCAGCTGAGTCTATATGTTTAGTCTGGACACCACAACTTCCTCTCTCTTTTTCTCTTGTTCCTTGCCACGCTGCTCACGCTCAATCAGGCTGCACGACGCAAACGAACGAGCATTTCATGTGCGGCCACCGTTTCTGGATTTGATTGAGGTCTGAGCGCTTTTGAAACCATTTCTTTTTATAGTTTTTTTTTTGTTTATCTTCTCCTGCAAACTTCCAACACAGAAATTTTTGTGTGCTTTGCTGCATTCGATTGATCTTTTCCTTCACAAGCCGACCATGGCCTGCCGCTGGGAGGCTTCCCCACAGCATGGAGCCGCCACCATGGGGATGATATATTTTTTTTTTCCCTGGCTCCCAACATGGCACGTATTATTGTCATAGGATGTTTCATCAGAGCATGAAACTCTCTGTCGTTTGAGTTATTTCTTTTCTCTTTGGCGCTCTAAGAGCAGCTGCCATTGCAGACCCCAGGCATCAGTTTTGAGACAGACATCCCAGTCCAAACATTTGCAGTTCCTTCAAAGAAGCATCAGCCTTTCTTGTGTTGTTCGCCTCTGTTACACTGTGCAATTTGAGACTGATCTGATGTGATTTTCAGCTTCACGGACTGATTTTCAGCTTATCCGAGCATTGTTTGTCGGCCAGGGTTAAGGAGTGTGTTTGAGGTCGTCAGACGATTCTGACGGCTGGAGGAATTTTTGACTTTTGTCCGGCCATCCCCAGGCTCTCACTGTGTTAATATGCAATATTAGGACATGTAGTTTATGGCTGGAAGCAACTGCACAGCAATAAAGTAAAAGTGGGCGATAGAGGGCTTCTTGCAGTGTGTGGCTTGTGATCAATTCTCAATATACAGGAGCTTAAAATGTGGTTTGCTTTCTCTCTGTTTAATCACCGAATCGTGTCTGTCTTCCAAGCCACCTGCTTGTCCATCTGCCAATGCCTCATTTTGTGGAGATTTCAGCGCAGTAATTGCAAGTAAACATTGACTTCCTCCTCTTTTGAAAAACGGAGCTGCGGCGACAGCAACGTACAGCCGTCAGGTCGCGTCAGACGAGCAGATCGCACCGCGTGAGAACGTAAATCGGGAAGCTTTGGCTTCACCTCTGAGGTTTACTCCCTGCAGCGTGAGGTGGAATTTAAGAACATTCATAAAGTCACTCAGCGTATGCCCAGCTTTACTGGCGTCCTTCTCACCTGCAGATTTAATGCCATGTTGTGGTGTTCACAGTTTCCTCCAAGTGGCCTTTCTGGGCTCTGATGTTTCATTGCCTGTGTGATTTTCCTCCTTCACTGATTGGTACTTTTCTGTAAAGTGGAGAAGGTTTTGAGGCCTCGGTGTAATGTGTCAATATGACTATTATAAATTGAGGCTCACGAAATGATTGGGTGATGCCTTGTGCTCTGAATGGAGCCATGTGAATGCATTATTATTATTTAATCCAATAACAGCACCAGATGGATAAATACATTTGAAGGTCTTCGGCGCTAGTTGGCAACGTCAGTGGATGTTAGGGACATGACTTCAGTTATGTACTCTACTGTCAGCAGGTGTTTTGGTCTATTAAAGGCTTCTTTTAAAGCAGCCACCACAGGCTGTTCAGACCTGGCTGTATGTCCCTAATACCTTGGGGCCTAGTTGGGATCTTTTTTTTTTTTTTTTTTTTTTATAGACTGGCACACGGTATGTCCATGCAATCCAAGATTCAACCTCCAGGGGGGTTCTGTATCAGGTGACATCTCTGCAGCCTCTTGCTCTGATTTGCTTCTTCAGCGGCACAAGACCAAGTTACTGTCAATTCCAAGAAGTAGATGGACCAGGGTACCCGATCTGGTCTTAGAGTGGTGGTAACTGTAATAACTGACACTGAGGGAATTATCATATACTATACAGTATCATGTGTGTATATATATATATTCTATCTGTGCACCATTAAGAGAAGAGTGCCTGGCTAATTCCACTGGCTAATTCCGCTAATTCCTGGTCTCCTTGATGCAGCAAGTCTATATCCAAATGTTCTGCATAAAAGCCATCAGCTGCTGCCTGAGCTCGCCTTTCACCATCTTCCAGGAAACTTCCAAAAATAAATAATACCATATTGATAAGACAACTCTCTGAGGATACTCTAGGTCTTTGTTGTACGAGACACATACCAGGACCTCATATTGTGCTGTTGTTGAAAGAACGTTTCTCCCTGATATGCAAGCAGCAAAATCAACAGTGACAATTCAATTTTCCACCTTCCACGAGTGTTCAGCCACTCCTGAGCCTAAACCACACACATCTGCTGATAAGCATCTCCACACACCGAGGAAAGTTGGTGCCAAAAGCAGTTTGCACAGCATCTCTTTGACCTTGGCATGATTGCCTGTGAGGCACTTTAATTTAATCAGCTTCCCCAAGCTTGAAGCTGTGCTCATTGTTAAGGCGAGCGGGACCAGGGTGCACTTTCCTCTCATGTACACGCACACATGAAGGAATAATGCCGCTCACGCTGAGGCAGGGTTAGCAACCGACCAAAGCTCCAGGGACCTGGGCCTTAAATCCACACAAAGGCCAAACAGACAGGAGTTTGCCAGGCATCTCCATCATGCAGTCCCGTCTTTAATTATGTCATCAATCAGGGACGGGATGACGGGCAGGTACTCAATTAATGGCCATTGGAATGCAGCGCGGGGTCTTCGGGCACGGTGCCATCTCTGTCATCTCAGGCAGGCAACAGGACACACACTTGGTCCGAGGGCGAACACATGCAGCCATTGTATGAGACGCACAGAATGTTATGGCCGCATTCTTCAAATATTAATCGGCATCTGAGAGCACATGTAATTACAGGTCTGCATGCTTATTAAGCCAAATGTGTTCGTTAACAGGGGGACGGGCTTCGTTTGATTTCTAAGTTTGTAGTGATAATATCTGTAGAATTGTTTTAGTGGATGTGGTGGAGTCCGTTTGTCCACCTGTTAGGGTTAGGGTTAGGGGATAAAGACATAATGGCCTAGTGAAGCAGCAATGCTGTTTTTCTTTCTACACATAGTTAAATTTATCCTGCTGGAGACGCCACATGTGACTGTCCTCCGTACATAAGTGAGCGTCACAACCAACCACACGTCATTCAATAATAATGGGTCAGGAAGTTCCATTTTTAATGACTCTGCTTGTCATCAAAACAAAACGAAAGCATAAACTATTTAAAGACCAAATACGTAAGTCACTGTATTTAGAAGAACATGCAAAGCCATTTGTGAAAATTCATGGAGCCCTATCATCCACAGCAAGCTAAATGTTAATCATCAGGCTAATGGTAAATGCATGCGGCCCAAACTGTTAACAAGAGGCTACAATGAGCACAAAGAAAATTGAACTGACACACGATTATATCGCTCACTCCATCAGCAGCAATTCATAGTAATATTGTATTTTATTTTATTTTTTTTTTTACCTGCATGGTGTGTGTGATTTGTAATCCCTGGCTATGACCACTGCAGTATTTTAAAGCCTACACACGCATGACAGCACTAGCATGTGGGTGACATAACTGCAGATGGTGCTAATGAAAATGTGTGTGTGTGGTGCTTACTGGGCACAATTTTTCATCCATTGACAGTTGGTGGTCATAATGGAACAAAATGGAAAGGCTGTGCAGCCACAGAATGGGATGTGAACAACAAGCTCCAAAATATTGATAAACAAAATGGTGTTTACAAATATCCCACAATGCACCCTTTCTGTTAAGTACATAATGGATGCAGTATGTTGTATGTAATTTCCATCTTCACAGTAATAGCTGTATTTATTAAGAACTGTGGAAAAACAGCCACTTCTAGTTCAGTGTTTATTTTAGCAGATATTTCTTTAGCTTTGCACAATGTTTACTTTAAATAATGTATTGAATAATAATAATAATAATAATAATAATAATAATAATGTGTTGGGACCCCAGACTCAGTCATTGGGGCATTCCAGCGTTTTGACCACGAGATGTACTTTAATAGCAGCAAACACGGACAAATATATTGAACCTTACCATGTGAGCTTCTCATTGTCTTTGATTTAACCAACAGTTGAGTGGAATTACAAAGGTCGGCCATCGTGGCGTCGCTTGGAGCGAGCTCAAATGGACTTTCATCAGTGATTTGAACAAAATTAATCGCAGTGGAATTAATGGTGTTCGATTACTGAGCTAGCCCACATACGAGATGCTAACTGCACTCATTAGCCCCTGAACTGAGCAGGCGTGAAATGGGCGCCCACGGTGTGATAATAATAATAATAATAATAATAATAATAATGTGTTGGGACCCCAGACTCAGTCATTGGGGCATTCCAGCGTTTTGACCACGAGATGTACTTTAATAGCAACAAACACGGACAAATATATTGAACCTTACCATGTGAGCTTCTCATTGTCTTTGATTTAACCAACAGTTGAGTGGAATTACAAAGGTCGGCCATCGTGGCGTCGCTTGGAGCGAGCTCAAATGGACTTTCATCAGTGATTTGAACAAAATTAATCGCAGTGGAATTAATGGTGTTCGATTACTGAGCTAGCCCACATACGAGATGCTAACTGCACTCATTAGCCCCTGAACTGAGCAGGCGTGAAATGGGCGCCCACGGTGTGTCAGTGCTCGACTCTGCCTCAATATGCAGCGCACAGCATTATCAGCTGCTGTTTAGACAGGGCCAGCTGATAAATAGTTGAGCAGAAATGCACTTTAACTGATTCATTTGATTCGTATTGGGTGTGGGTTTTTTGTGTGTGTGCAGACGACCTGTGTAGTCCTGTGATGGCATGTGTGTGTCTGTGTGTGTGTTGGCTGACAGATGTTCTTGCAGTCAAACCAAAAAAAAAAAAAACCTCCCCAACAAGTGAATTAAGGACAGGCCAATACTTACACCAATAGATTCTTTATTTCAGCTGGATCAATACTTTTCTGCACGGCACAGATATCCTGGGAATGCTGCGCTGGAAATTCATTTTTTGCCTCTAGAAATGTATATATAATTTACCATTTGAATTTAAATTACTGTTCAAAAAAGTGGGTTTAAGGGGTAAGATGGAATCAGGATAACTGACTATTCGTCCAGCATCCTTTAAGTGCATATCTTGAGCTCAGTGTTATTTTTTATAGTTTTTGACCATTGGTTTTTATATTGAAACTGTCAATTAGATTCCTTATATTTCAATTTCCTGAAGACTTTAAAAACCATGTTTCTATTCATGTTATTTACTTATAAAATTCAAATTAGTGTATGTAATAGATACGTAAGCCATAAGCGTTCACTGTGATCATCCTCATCTTTTTTCAGTCTGTCAGTCAACATGTAATAGTTTTGGATTTCTCCCATGGTTATGTGGAGGGCTGAGTTATCCTTTGATTGCAGCCTTATAATGTACAGTGTTGACAGGCAGGGATCCTTGGAGTTTAATAACGAATGAAGGATAGCTGGGTATTCATGACACACAATAACAGAGGCATCATCAGAGATTCAAAGGAATATAACCTGACTGCAGCACAGATGGGGCTAGACTGGAACGAGGACGAAAAAAAAAAAAAAAAAATGTCTCGAGTGCTTGACTTCTACTCACCCACCTCAAACTATCACACTCCATGGTGTTTAGGCTGGGCCACATTTAAAAATGACCGTACCACTCTATTACACCATGTCACGAGGAGGAAATCAAGGACAATGAGAGAGGGAACATGATAAATACCTTCAAAAAGTGCTGGTGCAAAATTATTTTACTCCACTGTGATTAATTCAGAGCCATGAATCATATGTCTGCCTGCTCCTCGCTCCCTGACACTCCCCTCCTCTGGGGATGCAAGCTCAGCCCTTCTCAATGAGACATGAGGGGGGGGGGCACAGAAGGGTGAGGTCTTAACATAATGATACAGTCAGGGCCCAAATAACAATGACCAAATAAGCTGCATTTACATACAAATACAGGTAATGCACCGATTGCTGTTTATTATACAAATTCGTGCTCAGTTTCATTTTGTCCATCAACACCTACTGAAAGCTGGCTGTGGAGTGCTCTACCTGTTACAACAACCAACACGCTGACTCACTGCTAACGCTCATCAATGGTGTTTAGAAAAATCAAGATGTTGTAAACTGCATTAAAAGCAGAATCTAGGACTTTATTCTGTGACAAGGTCACAGTTTGCACAAATGTGGCCAATACGCCCGACATTGTAGCACAATTCCTGATTCAGTAAGTTAATTAAATCATTCCTTGTTTGCTGTGAGCTTTAAAGCTTTGAGCATAGCCAATTTGAAATTGAAATTGATTCGTTTTCCAATATCTCTGGTTTTTTTTGGTCGAATTGATCAAGGAAATACATCAAGGTTGCCAGACTCACTGGGAGCATCGCCTGTTGCCTCTTAAATCAAGCAATTGAGAAAGAAGGAGGAGTTTTCAGAGAATATTGGGCAAATCGAGCTCAAACAAACCAACCAAGCAACTATCTACCAGCTCTAAGAGACATTGAGACAAAAAGAGAAAGTTGTGTTGGCCTAGAAGACCCATCAGGCCTTTGGGGAAATGCCAGGTCTGCCAGATGGCCGGTGGAGCCCCGGGCTCAGATTGATAATTTAAAATGTTATGAGTCTGTGCTCCGCAGCAGAGATCCACCTGTAAGCAACTCAGTGCACGGACCAATCCGTTTCACTCAGGCCTTGACGAGGCTGTGATGAAGGCTCAGAGGATTCTTCTATCAGTCAGAGCGCTAGGCTAATTTAGCACAAACAAAATGCATTGATCCTCGCGACGCCTCTTCAAAGTCAGTGTAATACTAAATGAGGTCATTATTGATATATTATTTTTTTAGCTTTTTAATAGTAGTTAATTGTTTTGGGTGAAACACAAATACAAGCCTTTAGTGGTTTCAAAAGAATGGGAAGTATCACAACTGTATTGCCCCAGACCACATTGTTTATTTATCTTCTGCATTTTTAGTGTGTGCTGTAATTAGTCCCCTCAGTTAATTTTATTATCTAACTTCCTTGGCTAGCACTTTTCTCTGTACTGATTAATCTCTCATGACTCGACTGATGAATTTTCAAAGGACTCAATCTTTGTATTTAAGGCTGTATTAGCAGAGGCTTAGATACTGATTCCAGAGCACTTAATTTGGGCTTTTAACAAACTGTGCCGGAAAGGTCAAGCAGATTAGTTTACGTGCATGTTGACGCAGTGCTTGTATAACGCTGTTACCAAATGGGAATCGGTAACATAGAAGATTATGTTAACCCCTGTATTACAACAAACGTGATGCCTTTAACCCACACATATACAACCATAACGCTTCTGTACACGCTATCAAATTGGCTTCACTCATCCCCTTTCCTCACAGTCTAATTTCTAACAATTCATCTGCAGTGTGACATTCTGAAATGATGGCCTGAGGGCACAAGCACCACTCCAACACATAACAATTCATCACACACCCCAAACAGCTGTCACTGTTAGTTATACTTTGACTTGGGGCCCCATACATTACAGAAATGAGACATCGCACCTTTTATATGACATGTAATCATTTCACAGGAGCCACGGAGTCTTTACATCGCTGTGGCGATGCAGTGGCGGTTGTTATTCTCAGTGTGTGATGAAATAGAAAACCCTCATGCCACATGTTAGACAAACAGCCTGGATTTCAGTACTTTACGTTATGTTAGATTTTGTGTTGCTGAGTAGCAGAAAGGTATTCTTGAATTAGCAGTTCCCATCATAACTACTTTGAACTGCTGACATTTTTCAGTGATATTTATTTTGGTGTTAGTACACTGAATCCAACCATCAAGAAATCCGGAGCTCCAGAAGAAGGAATGTTACGGTGCCGGCTAATGAAGGCTGACTGGGTGAAAGAGCAGAATGGCGCCAGGGAGCTCGCCCAGCCTCAGCCCCTCTTGGGAATCACAAAAGACCTGCAAGTAGAGGGGATCATGGCCCTGCCAATCCCTGATACCCTTTGAAAAGGACAGACATTGTCTGGTGTGTGCTCTGATGCCTGGAAATAAGCATTCCTCTGGGCAATTTGAGCTGTTTTGGGTGCCAGGAAGGAAAAAGGATCTGGCGATGCAAGGGTAACGTTGGCAGATTGAGAAGACACATTCGCAGCTGGTGTTGTTTGTGCAGGTGAATTCATGCATTCGGGCAAGTTTTATTTGAAATATGGAAACTTGTTCTCTGATCTGTTGGCAGCCAAGTTTAAACTGGCAGGGATTCATTATTATTTTGACTACACACATGTATGTGTAATGTTTCTATCGTGAAAAGGCGAACAGGTTAATGTTTATTATTTATCAACAGTGAGTTTAACGGTTCAGTGTGCAGCATTTAGTGACATTTTTATGTTGGAACTGAATACCGCTAAATGCCACCCTCCCCTTCCTGCGGCAGTCATCAGTTGTCATAAAAACTCAAAAGGTTTATAGTCTGTCAGGTCTGGACCACTAAAAAAGTCTGTAGAAAGCATGTGTCCTTGATGTAAATTATTTAAATATAAAGGAACGTTCGAAGGCAATCACAAGTCTTGATGAGCTCACTGACATGAGTAGAAGCTGTGTGATTAAATACATACAGAGTCAAAACACTAGTGAGGACAGATATGGAATGTAGTAGGATGTAGCCCCATTGTGACCTCAAACTCTTAGCAGCTGTGTTATATTCTATAGGCTTCCCAGTGGCTAATATTAGCAAATCTAATTACATGTGTCAAGTCTGTCTCCCATTAGAGAACCCAGTGCAGGCATGTCAGCTGCCATCACACTGCCAGTATCTCCAAATAATACAGTATGTTTTTTTTAATTTGAAAAAAATGTATTTTATTGTACTTTGAAGGAAGATGACGAATAGTTCAGTCCGTCCTGTTATCAGAGACAACATGACAGTTTCCATTGTGGAACTGATCATTATGAGACAGAGCCCGTCAGTAGCGGCACGCTGTTACAATTCCACAGAAGCATGGAACGGGCCCAGGCAGTCCAGCTGGAGGGAGTATTACTGCACGACAAGAGCGGTTCAATGATTGCCATAATCACAGAGAACGCATCTCAATCACTGATAGTATGGCTGACTCAGAAGCTTGACCGAAACGGTTAGCAGGTTAGAACAGCTGGCGCGTCTCTGCACGCGGCAGCTGAAAGGATTTGCTCAGAGAGGATGAAAACACTGCTGGCGCTCGTCCACATATCAATCACAAGCTCTGAGTGCTTTCACATGCAGTCACGAGCTGTGGATGAGCCGACATGTCAGAGGAAATTGTCCAGGCCAAAGGAAATGGAAGCACTCGTCACAGGCATCAGAAAATTGTGGAATAATAGAATTTAATATGTGGGGAATATCTTTAATTTACGCTGCGTCTGCTGTGTGCTATCGCTTCACGTCTTTTGTTTATTTTGGAAAGAGACACCGAACGCCATCAATCAGAATAAAGATATAGGTTTATGAGTTTACCGCTCCTTCTTTCTCTTTTTTCCCCTCTCCTTGCCATATTGGGCCATAGATCTGCGAGGGCTGACACTTCGATGAGCCCATTCCAAGCGAGTGATATTGCGCCATAGATTTTAACAACGTGACAGAAACACCAATACAGTGCTGAACAAAAAGGCATTAAGGCAAAGATAAACCTCTGTGAAAAGCACATAAATCTGCAAGGGGCCTGGTTTAAGATGGAGCCCAGAAGGGTGAAGGCTACCCCTTAATCAATAAGAACCTCATCAGGAACGGTTTCCGTCACAAACATGAAACTTATACCGAGATTACTTCTAGGATACAGTTAGCTTTGCTGGCCAAATTAGTTGCAAAACTGTAAAAGAATGATTTTTTTTATTTATCATTTTTATGATAAATAAAAAATGTAATTCAACCTAAATTGTTCTAATGGATGACTGATCAATGCAGTGGACCTATTCTCTGAGGTGAATTAAAAAAAAAAAAAGCTTGATGTATGTCATTGTCAATGATTTAAACTGAGGTCATTTCAAGTGCTAATCTCCAGACTCCATCACTTAAGTGGACAGTGGTTGACCTGTGAGCTGAGGGTTCAGTGGGAGACCTCGGATCAGCTGATAGAACTTGGGTTGCATTCGTCCAGATCTACCTCGAGGTCATTTTAAAATATGCAGTTATGGAAAATACAACCTTGAATCATTTCACTTTGTATGCACTGAAGACGGCTGTTGCCACAGGTATTATTTTCTGGGGCACATTCATGGCCCTCAGAGGATGATATCCAATGACTATCATGGTTCCTTCACTTTCACGTTATCTCCCTGTTTGTTGTGACAGCTGCAGATATGGGGTGTTTTGGTCTAACTGGCACGTTGGCACCTTCGTTGTTTGTACGCTGCTGTGTGCATCTCACTGCCAACATGGCTGTGGATTGCTTCTCATATTTGAATGGAAGAGCCTAAAGACCTGTGGGAACACAGGTTGGATTATATCAGCGACACTTGTCTGTCTGTCTCAGGGTGCATTGTGACATACGCTTGACATCTTCTGCAGCACTGCTTAAACAGCTGCAGTGGTCTGGCCAACATGACAGACAGAGAAGGTCCTGGCACAAGTTAGGGATGCAAAAACGTGTCTTGCTTTTCAAGAAAAGAAAACTGTCTTTTGAAGAGTTTGACCTCCATTTGAAAGACATGTTTTCATGTCATCAGGTTACTCTAAACATCTCCATCTCTGTCTTGCAATACTTGTGTTCAAGTGCATATTTTTCCAATGTTCCCAACAGAAAAATAACAGCAAAACATTGATGGTACATTTCTGTAGGAAAGTCAACATCTGATGGATCCCAGACACAGATCTGCACAGACCCTCACTTTATTGCTTTAGGCCCTTGTGCCTCGTGGTTAATTGTCATGTTGTATTAAACACTGGAGAGAAAAGCATGTGAAGAATCATCTGAAGTGAGGTCTTTGAAGAAACCTTCAAATGCATCTTTGAAGGTGCATTGATCTGGAAAAGTGAGCAGAGGCAGAGCGATCAGCGGTCAACTTGGCGGGCACAGCGGTCAGTTTGGAAACAAACATTCAAACCGTGTAATTATCCAGCACTGTGATCTCACAGTAATTGCAAGGATTACTTTAGTAGCATCTTCCACCAGTCTTGCCTCCAGCATGTGCAGATAAACATTGTGTTGATTCATTCTGGTGGTTGTCAGAAACGTGTGTCATACAAGACCATGTAGGGCTGAGTGTTTGAAGTACAAATAAAGGGAGAGCAAATATTTAACCATAGAGGCTTTCTCACATGTTTATTTGGTCAGGCCACAAGCAACAAGAGCTGCATGAGGTCATATTGACCAACGCTTTTGATGATGTCATCCATCATCGGCGGCACGACATGGGCCCAGACAGGGAAATCCATTCCCAGTGACTGACATCAGGTCATGCAACGGCTCAATACTGTAATTGAAACTCGCATACCATAAATGTTGTCAGACAGATGGGAGAGGTGACTAAACTGAACCACTGGATCCATATTTTATTTTATTTTTTTTTTAGGGGAGAATTTGTATAATAGACAGGATGAGACAAAATGTCCTGCACTTTTACTTTTTGAAGCATTAAGAAAAAAAAACATCCCTGCATCATTAGACTGGAAACTTACCAGAAAAATCCAAACATGCATAAAGGATAGTTTGACCATTTATACAAGATGGTCCCGTTACCATGGCAACATTATCCTCGATCAATCAGAAAGGGAAACAGAGTTGAGCCAGAAGTGTAATAACCTTGTCAGATTATTACATTAAATTACTTTTTTTGTCCTGTTTTATTTTTGTTTGGTATCATTTATTTATTAGAAGGATCACTTGGACTCTTAAGCGGCTGGCGTCACCATCACATATGGCAGTTTGTGATCATATTCTGGAGATATTACCTTTGCTTTTTGTACAGTGAGATGTAGACACATGTCACCCATGTCCTCCATTGTTATCAAATCAAATTCTCCGACCTACTGGAGTGAACGTTCCTTATTGGTACTTTTTAAACTAGCATTCCGTGCGCTGTTGATAAATTCATAACTAGAAGATTCACAGAAGTCGCAGGATCATCGGCATTCACATAGAGGGCCACTTGTGAGGGAGAAAGAGCTGAGGAACATTTCATTCCATACATAATTAGAACTATTCCACATTGGAGCCTCACAGCAGATGGCGTATCATTTATTCATCTCACATATAAAGCTATATTCAGAAGGTCTTAAAATATAATTCTCAGGCTCACATCATGGCAAAGTCACACAGAGGGTCTCTTCAATCAAACTGCAGTTTGAGTTTACGGGTCTTTTGCTTGACCAATGATAGAAGAAGATGTAAAGGCGCACAGTACATGGAGTTCAAGGCCAGAGACATTTCTGACAGGC
This sequence comes from Pseudorhombus dupliciocellatus, assembly GCA_016785235.1. Classification (NCBI taxonomy): domain Eukaryota; kingdom Metazoa; phylum Chordata; class Actinopteri; order Pleuronectiformes; family Paralichthyidae; genus Pseudorhombus; species Pseudorhombus dupliciocellatus. Next base: position 956,148 of record JAFBJW010000242.1, read on the forward strand.
ACCAGCAGGATTCCTTTTTTTTCTGAATTTTACAGCACACTAGTTTTGACAGCTCGGGGACCCCGTATGTCATCAGTATTTCATGTAATTCCACAGGGTCAGCACAGCCCTCAGAAGCCTTGTGCCTCCCGAGCCACACTACACGTGGACTGCAAACACCTCGCGGCTGCGGTGACCTTATCCCCCTGGTTTCGAACAGGAGGGCGTCAGAAAAAGGCCAAGAACTGCAGATAAATCAGAGATGCTGGGAACGACAAGCGCCTGTCATCAGACAAGGGGTGTGTTGCTATGACAAGAATGATGAGGATAAAAATAAGTTTGTGTAATCTCCCCAATCGGATTAAGTTTCACCTTTGCAGCAGCGGAGGGACTGTGGTGGGGTGTATCTTGGCTGTAGACTTCCATAATGAATGTTTCGACATCTCCATGAAAAAACAAAAAACATGTTGACATCTTTGATTATTATTATTTTATTTTGGCCTGGCTTTCATATCGTTGGTAGTAAAATCCTGCCCGCCGGTCTGCATTCTTATTGTCTTGGAAACATGCCTGGTACAAATTGAATGTCAACCAAGAGAGGCCAGCGAAGTGAACCCAAAGATGAAAGTTCTCTGACAGCAGCCGGCGGCTTTGGGCCCTGAATCCATAGAGTCCAACACGGCCCTGAAGGCTTTGGGAGCACGTCACGCTGGGATGGGCAGGACATTAACACATCCATTCAAATCCATTTGCCTTGTTGTTCCATCAAGACTGAAGGTACATTTTTTTTAATTCACAAACCCTCTGCACAGGAGACACAATAGAAAGCATCTTTGATGATTCCTCAGTGGTATTGTGATACAAATGAGAGTAGAAGTGGATTGATATTTACCATAGCAGTGGCACAAGTGGGAGTCGTTCAGCACAAACACGATGCTCTGTAATTATCAGCCTGCACATATCACCCATCTGTGCTTTAATGTGTCCACTATTTCCCCACCAAACATTTCTAAAAAGATGGTAATTAGTTTGGACTCAGCTGAGTGTGTGGGTCCCATTGTAATTTAGTTTGGTTCTGGCAGATACGCCGCCGCTGCATTCTCTCACCGCCGCAGCTGAGATTTATTAAAGTTCATCTGGTGATGCTCGGCCGTGATCATTGCGTTCTGCTGCGCACTGTCAGGGAGTTTAAGAAGCCATCATCAGATGTATTGGTGTATGGTTCAGAACATATGTTGAGTCGGTTGCAGCCCATACGGCCTCCATAACAGAGATACTTGAGGATAATCTGGTGGAAGCGTGTGTGTGTGTATATATCCAAGATGCAGTGAAGGTGTTGTTTTATCGTAAGTCGTTACAGGCCCCAGGGTGTTGGTCAATACTCCTTACATCTTTGTGTATATTGAATTGACAGTGTGCTCAGGCTTGGCCGCCTTAGTTACGGTTGCTCCACTCGAGAGTCCTGTTCAATGCGCTCTATGGGATTTACCAGAGATGATGGCGGCAGATTTGTTGCTTCAAATTTTGCCTTTGTTTTCGCTGAACAGCAGATAAAAACACTCGTTTTTATTTCCACCCACAACATGTTGATTATTTTTGCAGGCAGAAATGAACGATGACAAACTGGTGTACACACACGTTACATGAGATCACAGAGTCACATATCTGACCGGTCAGGTTCAGGCACCACACAAGAGCTTTGTGTACATATTGTAAGCTGGTTACACTCTGTTAACCCTTCAAAAGGGACCTGTGTGTGTACTGTACGTGTCAACTGGATAAGACCTAATCTAAGAACATAGAACACAATCGCCCACTCATTTCCGACTGCCAGTCAACTGAGATCTGGCTGTGCGGCAATAAATCACTCACTGACACACAATGTAATTGGCCATGTGATGCAATGAAGTATGCTCGAGTATCTGATGGCCAGAGGGCCCAGCTCTTAAGACAGCCCTCACTTTGCTTTCCAGCACATCATAATTACTCTGTTTCCCTACTGGCTTGCAATCCGTCTCCATAGTGATTCATCTTTTTACACAATGTTGGGTAACATATATAGATATATATAGGTGAGCACGCACACACACACACACACGTGCACATCCCTCCCTCTGCATTCCTCTAAACCCCCAATTAATCTCCGTAGCAGACCTTTCACATTCATTTTTCACACTTCGCATTCAAACGTTTATTACATCAGTAAATGAGAATCAACATCGCGCTCGGCTCATGTGAATGAAACATGAGTGGACTGGGACTGGCAGTAATTGAAGGTAATTCATTATGAAAGGTTTTCAATCTATCAGGCTGGGCCTGAACTTTAATAGCGACGTGAATCCTCCTGCCGGGAATCTGGGGGACGCCTCCTCGCTGCAGTGTTTTTATCTATAATGCATCACACGGTATATGTCCGGGTAGCAGCGTCATTTCCCTTTGACGTGTTTGAATATTCCAGGGACAGAATCAGGGTAATCAGAAGCTAGTGGGCGAAGTAGTTCACTAATACAACCGTATGAAGACTGTCATCTTCGCTTCATGGGGAGGTAGCTTCAATGATAGCCCAGGGAAAGGCTGAGTACGACTTGTAGTCATCATTTATAAGATTATATAGACTTTCAAGGGTAACTTTTCGGAGTAATTTTTGCTCATCACATCTCCTTAAAAATGATTCCTTAAGGCTTTTCCCATTACATGGTTTCATTGTCACGGGTTTTGGGGATGGGCTCGGTTTAATCATAGGTCATTTACTGGTGATGTCCTCAGGATCTGCATGACAGGAGGAATAGCAGTCGTTTCAGCAACGGTCTGAGGGAGCCGGGGAAAATTACAGGCAGTTAAAGGCAGAAAACAAAGAGTGTTCTAACACAAGACAACAGCCGTAAATCAGCAAAGGATACGGGCAAGTAAGTCAAGGAGGTGCAAATTAAAACGTGCAATTTCTCTGTTCATAAACTGACTCGCTTTTTTGAGAGTCGTTTCAAGGTAGTCACTTGGCCATGGTGCAGCTCATCTGGCTGGAGCCTTTCATAGAATTTAACATATTAAATATAGCTGCAGTATATATGAAAGTAACTTTTATCCCCAGCTCTTCTGCCTTAGTCAACAAATAAGCACTTGTTTGTTGTAATTTGGAAAATATATAGAAATATAAAAAAAGAAATCCAAACTGCAGAACTCAATTAATAACAATACCCCCAAAAATGAATGGAGAGAAGAGATTAAAAAGTAAAGTCAAACTATCTGCCTCACAAAATTAATTCAGAAACTTAAATTTGCTGTGTTGGATTAGAGTTTCTGCTTTGGAGAGGCGTAGTATTTAATTGGCAGGATATTTGATGGACTTAAGGAGAGTGCATGAAAAGGCTTGAATTATGCAAAACGATTGCAAAGTGTCAGATGTTGCTCTACACTCTGTTAGGCAACATATCCAGTAACAGCTCTGCGGCGCCTCGGCTCTTTGTTGTGTCACAGCTGCCGCGACTTAAGACCTGAGGTAGAGGTCGTGAAAAAAAATAAGCCAGTGAAGTAGAAATTGAAATAGAGACTGAAGAAGGGGAGGATGTGTGGGTTTTGGCAAACATCAACAAATTCATTCTCCTTGTGAGGCCTTTGAAATGTGACAGTTTGACAAGTGGAAACCTCTGGAGAGACGCTTCCCATAACACTGCAGGAAATGAAAAATGGATTGTCAGGAGCCATCCATGAAGGACACCATTGGCCAGACGTGGAAGCACTATCACTCCGTGTGTGTGTGTGTGTTTGAAGTGAAATTAGTTGCACAGCCTTAATGAGCCACATCTGTACATGTGCACGCTCGAATATGTATCGATGTTTTCAGCCTGTCAAACGTCTTTAATCATGCCCCCACAGTTGGAGAGATGTACTGAACAAATCACTCTCGTCCCTTGACGTCAGCGGCAGAATAGAGACACAGAATGTCGCAGTGGTTTATCATGTGTCTGAAAAACTGGGATTTAAGGTTGTATTTCCAGAACCATGTTGTTGAGCTCTATTGTCTGAGATTATCACCTGACTTGTGCTCATAGGGGGGTGTAAACTCGTACCCTGAGATAGTTTGGTTTACAGGGAAAAAAGTGTTATTTGTGAGTTCCCACTTGCACTAAGTTACCGTTGCTCTGTGTCGGTTTAGTCATGAACCAACTCCCCTACCTGCCACCATGACACTGACACTAAAATCCCTTACTCCCATGATCCCACTAAAGTCGGCCACCACTCCAGTTTCAATCAGAGTGCTCTGCGAGGAGGTGAGGGGGTGAATAGTTCCCCCCCGCTCTTAGTCATAAGCCTGAGTGACTGCCGGAGTGCAGCGGAGCCATCTCCCACTCATCACTGGAGTGAGAGGACCGGGACTCTGTGGTCCTAATGACAAGTCCAAGATGCATCATAAGTTCAGCAGAGAGCGACACTGTGTACTTCCCTATAATTCCAGGAGTCAAAGTGTCAGAGCAGGCGTCATTTGCTTTGAATTATGCATCACTCAGACACTCAGATGACACTGAAGTTCGTTTTCAGAAAGTGTTTGGTCTCCTTAACGCAGCAATTCAAAAATTAAGAAAGATGCATGGGTGTCACTGAACACATTTTGAAATTGATTCTAGCAAAATCTACAATGTATGACTGGTTCTAATTTCTAACATTATACCTTTTTTGACTTAATATTAAAATGGTGGTAATGATGTTGACAACATACTCCAAATCACAGCAAGGGGCATGGATACTACTTTGAGATATAAAGCGGTATTAGTTGTAAATATAGCAAACATATTAGCCTAAAGGGCTCAGTTCAGTCACATAAACCAGTTCACGTCTTCACAGGTCTGCAGCCTATAATACAGCACAAGTGTTAGATTAGAGTCCTGGTTGATATGGAAACGACTGAAACCATTACCCACTCTGGTGGTAACTGAGCAACTGGTTTATGTGATAAAGCAACAAAACACTTCCAGCACTGCGGATGACACATGTAATACTCTGCTGCTGCTTCTGTGTTTGACAAGATTCAAAGCTCGGCTTGGTAATAGAGGAAAAGTTAGCAAGGGCAACAGCTAAAGGACGACCTTTCCTTGACCTCTTGCTGTTTGTCTCTCCAGCTTGTTAACACTATGACCATGGTGGACGCAGGCAGGCAGGTTAGCGACATGGGTAAATTACCGGCAAGTTTCATCTGTGTGAAATTGTTGTTTCCTACAGTCGTGCAAAGGCCAAAGTGCACAGTCCGCAGACCTCGGGGAGCAGTGCATGGCTCCCTGGGTACTGTGCTCTGTGACAGCTTGATACCACCCTAGCCTAATTTTCCACCAGGGAAAACTGTGGCTAACCACAGAGTCAGAATGCGTTTGAAGAACATAAAGCGATCACGTCAGTTATCTATTTCTTTATTTATATTTCTCTTTATAGTCAACTCCCTTTACCAACCTTTACAATGATGCCAAAGGAATATATGCAACAGACTTCTTGTGAATTTAAATTGAAACTACAGGGTAAATTAACTCTATTCAAAGAATATATGGACAATGAACGGTTTGATGAACGATGAAAGACAGCAGCAGCAGCAGCAAAGGCTTCTGCTATTGTCAAGATCGAGTAAAAGTAAAACTTGCCCTTGTATCCTTGATGAAAAAAAGAGCAAAAAAAAACAAAAAAAACCTTGCCCCTTGGTATCTCGTTCTTTTCTATAATTAAGCAAAATGCCCAAAGCTTTCTGGCTGTCAGAGGATTACTGGCCTGCTCTGGTGAACGTCCCACTGCAGCTCTCTGCATCAGTGGACAACATCTGGCTCAGTGACCTCTGAGACAGGACTCGCTGGACTTTCAACAGCTCCTTCTGGTGCTGCGTGTGTGTGTATAAGAGTCTGCCAGCTCTCACCAAAATGTGTGTGCATCTTGTCATGCACATATGCAACCACCTGGTAAAGCACCCGACATGAGATCTCACATCCAGACACCCCCCCCTCCCCTCGCCTTCAGGCCTGTGCGTCCCAGCTTCCAGAACCTGCAGATGAAACAGAATATTAACTCGATGTAAATTAGCATATTCTCCCCCATCAGCTCCCAGCCTTCCCGACCTCACCTACCTGAATTTCCCCTCAGTCTCAGATATTGAGTTTGTCATAAAGGCGTGGCACTGGAAGATGGATCGGAGGAGGAAGTGTGCGTGAGGAATATGGAACGCTGTGCAGCACTTAGTGAGATAAGTGCCATTTGTGTTCCCTCCCGTGGCTAATTATGCTATTTATACCCCAGCAATAGAGGGGACGCTCCGAGCTGGTACACCAAGATTAGTATACTCGCTAACATTGTTTATCCTCCTGAAAGTGATAACAACACACACACCTGTTGCTTTAGGGTTGATGGCTGTGTCTATGTTTGAGTGTATATCTGTCTGGACAAGCCTTTCCAACATAATCAATGAATAGGTTATATGTTTCAATGTTCTGTGCAGTAGGGGATTGAGCTGTGGTTAGGGGGTTCAGCGTGGGTCAAGTCACAGTTGTCAAACCTTTTTAAAGATCTTTTTTTGTGGCATTTCATCTGTATTGATTGGACAATACCAGGTAAACCAGTGGGTGGCCCCAGGTGTCAGTGCAGAGATTCAACATATAGCATAAAATAAGAGCAGTTGTTCATCTTTATATACATTCTATGGTTTGATTCCACAGTGATCAGCGGGACAGCAAGTAAGGCATATGCAGAATATAAAGAAACGTGTGGTTGACATTTATACGGATGCAAATGGCACCCTGTTAGTTTGTTGTCACGGCTGTGTAGCAGTGAAATGCACTCATCCTTAAACAGTAAACTGTATGGAGGGCCTGGGCTGTGGGCAGCTTCATCAGCGAAGCCATCAGTGGCCGTGCAAATCTATGCAGCAACAATGACACACTTTATTGAAAAGTAGATACTGAACTGGGCAGTCTAATGCAATTTATTTTAATTCCTCGAAATCGTTTGGTCCAATTTTGATCCAACTCACTGTGGAGACCAGACATGGCCCACTCTCTCTCTCTCTCTCTCTCTCTATCTCTCTCTATCTTTCCCCCCTCTCAAGGTGAGGGAGGCGCTGCAGAGCGAGGTGATGACTTTCTGTAGGTTTGTCATTGAGTGACCTCCCTCACCTTGCAAAGAAATTAGATCAATTGCTAATTTAAGAAAATATTGAGCATAGCAGCTTTAATGTCGTGGAGGAAGTTGGTGTGGAACAGCTCAAAGAACAATATGGAGTGTGACGGAAGTGGCCCCGGGCTGTTCAGAATATAATAACACCCCATCTACAGTATATCATATCTTATAGATATCTACTTACTGCATAGTCTGCTCGACGGCTGCCGCAGCGTCTCTCCATTCATCACCAGGATAAATTGAAAAATTCATACTGTTCCTTCCCTTTACACACGCTATGCTAAAAAGCAGGCGCAGCAATCTGACAACTCGTCCTGATAGTGTGGCTTTGTGTGACGCTGCAGAGTTCAGTATTAATATTCGCACATTTCATATACTGCACAGGCTTGCAGGGGAAAAACAAGACGGGACTGTATGAACAGTATTCCTAAAGCAAACTGTTCCATTATTTATAATTCAGTCAATATGCAGGGTCAGTGAAAATGAAGCCAAGGTATTCCTCTCCCTGATGGGCCATCTGAAACACTTTCCCAGCTCTGACACCCTGTATATTCTAATCACTGCTGTGGTGCAGGCTTAACGCCATGAGAGCCCAGAACCAGGGACGCATTTACATACTGTTGCTCCTCTGTGTAATGTCGTTCAATTTGAAGGAACGGGAAAGACTAATGAAAACAAGGATTAGAGTGTGTGCGTGCTCCGATGACCACAATTAAACAGTGGCTAACCCTGAGAACCTCGAGGTGGATCAACCTGGTGATGTTCAAACTCAAAGTGCATTGAGTTCTGCAGCACCTCTTCTCTGAGGCCGACCTTCGTCTGTGCCCTCCTCTTCTTTGTCTTTGCATCATTAGCTTGTGAGAAGCGACATTAACACAGCAACCCTATGAATCCGGTGCATCACTGGGAGTCCATCAGTCCAGTGTGAGACGGAGGCCCGAGCCTCCTGTTGAAGGGAGGCGCTCCTGCATATAATCCCAGCAGAGACAGGTAACATAAATATCACCGAGCCTGTCTTTACTTTCTTCACTGACACAGAGGGAAGTGAACAGATTGCATCAATCACGGCTCAGCTCCTGGAAGAAAGAGAGAGAGGTGATGGACGTGAAGAACTGGTCGTGGCTCGGACCGAACACACGGGCAGTGTGTGCAATTACTCACATGCAAACCTACAACCTACTCTCCTGATATGTAGTCAGTTGGATTTCAGAGGTGTTTGAAGTATAAATGTCCCTGAAATAATGAACTGCTAGTTTCAGATGTTATGGTCAGATTACAGTCTGGAAAATCACCCCTCTGTCCGCTGACATGCTTACAGAACTTGTGATCCAGTGTTTGCCCTTGAATCTCAGAGCATCCTCCCTGTGAATTGCATCATCCTTGAAACTACATGATGCAACAAGCAACCCAGCTATAAAGTGGCTTCACGGTCGTCGTGTGAACGCCGTCCTTCGATAAGGAAACACGCTGGTGTATGCTTCTCAGCTGGAGCCCCGCGGACGAGATGAAAGACCGTCCATCAGAATCAGTCCTACTGCAGAGGCAAAATGGACGACTCAAACAGCAGCAGTCATTCCACGGCAATACACCAATGTCTCCCAGAACACCTGTGTCCAGTCCAATTCCTGCAAAGCCAACATAAAATAAGTTTCTATAAAGACTTGATCTTCCGATCCTTCTTAGCTAGCAAGGTAGCCTTGCTGAACATGTCACTTTTGGCAGCTTCTTCATCTGCCACAGACACAACATATAAAATGCATTTTGAGATGAAAGTGAGAATAAATTACATCACCAATAGCACATGTTGGATTTTAAAGTAATTCTAAAGTATTCTGATTCAGTATAGTAATTCAGTTGCTTGCAACACTAATTTAAAATACATGCCATGCAATTTGTATTCAGCACTTGACTGACCCAACCCTGATGGTATAAAAGAAGGAGGATAATGGATTCTGCAGCAGCTCGCTGCTATGAAAGGCGACGCGGCTGAGTCATGTGGATTCAGCTCTTTGTGTTCAATGTGCAGGACAGATCATCCCACTACACTGAGAGACCCCATTGTTTCTTTCCCTCTCTGAAAAAGAATTCTAATTTACAATTCCATTGATACAGAACGGGTTTTCGAACGCAATTTCAATCCCATATTTTACTCAAATCTTGCTGCAAAGTGAATCATATGTGACTCATCAGTCGTTCTCTTCCCCTGCGTCTTTCTCCTCATGTTATGGAGGAGTTAAGATTAGGAATGCCTTTTTTAAACATCACAATCTCCGGCTCAGGCAAACTGGAATTACAGTAAATTGTTCGTAAAATGAAACTGCAGCAACGCGGCAAGCACAATTAAATTCTGTGTTAGGGACGTCAATTGTGTCTCCCCCCAACAAGAACTGGTTAGTTTTTTTTTATGTTGTTTGGGCTTGTTTCAGGTTCTAAGCACAATTTAATCAACCACTGCAGGTGCATAAAACAGAGACGAGAGTGGGGTTGTAAGACAGTAGCAAAAAAGGCAAATTGGATTATCCATTCGCTTCCACAATTAAACAGCTGAGCTGCTGATTAACACTTTCCAATTTCCTACCTCCCTGGCTGCAGCTGCTGTCTATCGCCCACAAGTCCTTGTTCTCCCTCTGTCTATCTATCTGTCTATCTATCTGTCTATCCTAACTTTGCATAAGCCAGCGTTGCTCCTCTCGCTGCTGCGTCCAATCCCTCCAGTTTCACCGCTGGCCCCGTGTGGCTGATTTTTGCGACATGGAACAATTTTGCTGCATCTGTTTCTCATGATTGACGCAAGTAATGAAAATCCATTTTGTTGTTTTCACAGACAATATGAAAAAGCTGCCGCCGTATCCTGCGCTGGCCGATGAATAATGTTATTGAGAGTGCAATCGTTTCGTAGCCGGCATGTGTGTAACCGATTAAATTAGCTTTCTGTCAATTGTTGCTTTTCTCATTTTCGGCCTCTCGCAGCTCTACAGCGGTGTGGCGTATCATTATTATTATGATTCAATTTAAAAAAAAAAAAAAATCAATTTAGTTGATCTCTGTATTTTGGTGTAATTACCTCTTCAAATCCAAAATGCTTGATTAAAGAAAAAAGTCTTTGCGCTGCAGCGTGAATGAAGACACCATTGATGTTGATATCCAGAAGAATTTAATAAATCAAAAATCCAGTGTGACAGTTTTATGAGTGTGATAGTTATGTACCTCCAGAGACAACGCGTGCCTTAATGGAAATGTACATTGCCCTCCGGCAATATGTGATTTTCTGATAGGAGTACTAATAGTGTTTTTTACGTTATTTCACTAAATATTAAATTAGAAAAAAAAAAAAAAAAAACATTTCAACTCCAGTAACTGACATTCTTAAATTCATCTGGGATCTCACAGTTTATTCTAAGGATTGGTTTCACACCATTAGAAATAAACCGGCTCACCTCTTGCAGTGCCACATAGTTAGAGTTTCTCCCAACAAGGTTTGGGGATAAACATCTCGAAGATTTCTGGCACCGCTACAAAACAATGGAGGTTTGTGTTTCTGGTGCTCAGAGCAAAAAAAAAAAAAAGAGGCATTGAAGAATTCAACAGGAGCTTGTTTTACCTGAACACAGTGTCCGATTGTCTGGAGCATGCATGACATTCCAGTGTGCTTGGGTGGCTGCACAGGGATAGACGCTTACAGTAGTCAGACCCTGGGACATGAGGAGAACACGCTGATTTGTTTCCTCGCCAAGAATTGTAAGAAAACCACTTTAATGTGTGAATATGGGTTTGACATGAAGCTACACGTAGATTATTCACAAGCATAGATGGCTGATTGTACAGTTATGTGATTCCAAGGTAAACTCTCGCCCTGGTGCTACAAACATTAGGTATTTCTTTACACAACTTCTGACTTTGGAGACATTGTTGTGTCGCTGTTTGTGTGTTTCTGACAGCGAGATTCTCTTCACGGTCGTCCGTCAGTTTTTGTGAATGAAAGTTTGTGAGGCGCTTTGTTCAGATCTCACAGACGTGCAGCTCCTCATGAGCAGATGGCATTAATCACTCGGTGACTCAGGACAATGTTGTGCGGTCAAGAGCGTTTGGAGAGTCTGATTCGGAACACTTGTACGAACAAGCCTCACGTAAAAAGCTAAGAGGATTTCAAGGCCACAATTCCGAAATGTTCTTGGAGGAGGCAGATGCTTCCTTTGTAGGTGATCAGACTCCGCTGTCAGTTACATGTGGTACAGTGTTTCCTGTTTTTCCTTTGTCCTGAGATAAGCTCCCAAATCCCTCTCCTGCTTCCAGCTTCAAACTGACTGCACAGGAATGAGAATGGCTTCTCCTCAAACAACAATGAGTGTGCTTACTTCAGAGACGTTCCATAATTCATATGATTTCTACCCCGAGAAGAACTTTAAGATGTGTTTCTTAAAATATGCCTCTGAGCCCCCAACCTTTTCTGTCGTTATGTCCCATAAATAAAAAGCCAATAAGAACAACTTCACAGTCGCTGGCCGCAGGTCCACACACTCACACACACACACACACGCACTCAGGTTTTTGTCCGAGCGCGATAAGGATCTGGTGAAGGTCGTGAGAGGGATCTCGTTCTCAGCAGAGATGAGCGCGCCGATAGCGTCAGTCCTGTGGGCAGATTAGCACAGTCTGATTCCAGTGCTGGCCCAGTCGTCCCAGTGGTGTCATAGCTGCTGCACTGATGCTATCTCATCCAGCCAGATACTGATGACCCTTGAAGTCCATAAAAGATTCAACAATGCTCTGTGTGTGTGTGTGTGTGTGTGTAGGGCAGAGTGGGAGTTTGTAGTTTACAGCATGCTTGTATATTTTTACTCAGGTTTTAAAGTATAAATAACAAACCCCTGCTCCAGACCTACCGACTAATTAGTCTGTCCATCTGTATGTGGAACTCTTACCTCGTTCGTCTAATTAGCTGGCAACGATTGTTGTTTGAGAAAATGTATTTAGTGCCATTTGAACACGCTGTATTCAGTATTAATAAACAGGCAACCAGTGGGAGCTGAACAGTCAATTCCATATTTATTATTTTGAAAAGAAAAAAATCATGGGTATGGAGATTTTGTTGATAGCGTTAATTTACATGCCTGGAAAAATATTCAAATGATTAAAAATTCATTTTAACTTAACAAAATCTTCATTGCCCATAGACCAGGCAGAATAACAGCATTTTGTTCTTCATTGTAAAAGCTGCACACAGAACATCCAGCATACAAACAGAAACAACTGACAGTGTATTGTAGGTGAGAAGGACATTAACAAAGGACAAGACAAAAGAACATTGCAACGGCCACTGCACTAGTTTTCTGAGATGGAAGCTGCCAAGGAAAATTTCTGAGCTGCTCAAGTGGAGTAATTCCAGGTTTATGTCTTGCTGAAGGCGCATCAAGGCTAGCACCTCAGGGACTGGTGTCTGTTTTTCTCCCAGTCGTCCCCTGCTATAGAGCTCCCAAGATGAAATGGGATTCAAGAATAATCATGATGTGGAGGTCAGAGGAAGTGGCTGCACCGACAGCCTGAAGGTGAACAGGCAGACGTGAGTCTTCTCCACAGTTACTGCGTCATTACATTGTGGAGTTGAAATGATGTCGAATGTTGAAACAGGTGGCTGTTTCACTTTGATGTCATTTCGCACATTCGCATTCAACAAGGCGATCTATTTTAATCGCGGAGATCTTAGGACACCCGGCGCACCTCTCTACTTTGAATATCACATGATTCACCACATACGGCAAGTTGTTGTTTTGCAACACCAAAAACCTGCTTTTGTGCAAAGGGTGACAAAAAGTCAAGTTTAAAAATGAAGTCGTGGCTAGAGGGTGCTCATTAGAGCTGCTGCCAAAGAAAACACTCTGAATAAATAAAATAAAAAACAACTCAAGACCCCGTGATTCTTTTTCAATAATTAAACTGCTTTTGTTGAGGTGTCATTCAGGCATGGATATTTAAAACCTTATTTGGGTACAAATACTTTGTTTGGGTTTGTTATTTTCACTGACAAATATATGTTTTGTGTTGAAATTAAGGAGGGTTATTATGGGAGATCTACCCCATCATCCGTTAGGTGTGAAAGGCCTTTAGTGATGGATTACACAGGTTTATAAAGTGGATTATTAAAAAGGGGTTTTGTGGCATTTATAAATATGGGTGAAGGATTAACTGGAAGGAATAAGTCACAATTATATTTACATTTTGCAGGACTGTAGTGTTGGATTGTGATAATCCCTTTGGTTCTGCTCCTGTTTGTTTTTGCTCTTTGCTTATTTTTATTTATTTATTTATTTTTTCAGCTTGATTTGTAGAAAAAGCTTCTCTTGTTGTCATTTTTTATAATTAACTGAGACTTTGCATGAATATATACTTTATGTTAACCTCCACTATTTTAGTTTGGTAAAAGTGTAAAGTTACTCTTTTTCTTGCCTGAAGTAAGCATCGTGCAATCACGTTATAATAAGTTATTTTTTCTGTGAAAATTACAGCAAATAATTCATGCAAATGAATGGTGAATTAAAATAATAATAATAATAATGCAATATCTCCCCTGTTCCTCTTCCCATGTACCATGTACTGGTAGGTGTGAATCAGTGTGAGACTATGATGAAAAAAAACATTAATATATCCTCCAGACAAATCTTGTACCTCACACAATCCAAAAATAACATTCATCCTTGGTCTGTAGAAAACCTAAAATTAGATGTGAAAATATTGCTACAGCTTGCAGCACGGTAGTATTCTGTGGATAACCTTTAAAAAAAACAAAAAAAAAGCAAAATTACATCATCAAGGCTTAATGTAAGTGTGCTACGTGACATTCAAGGGAAGGCACACTATTTCCATGCAGAGCCAACCTAATTGAAAAAAAGAATTCTAAGATATCTCAATGAACTCTTTCCTTTCTGCCTCAAAGATGTTTGGAAGCGAAGTCTCCACCAAAGTGACCATCAAAGAAACGAACATTTCTTTGAAACCGGGACATATTCTCCATTCCCTGCTTATTTTATTTCACTGAATGGACCTTTTACATTTCAAAACAAAATCCTGCCGCGATTTTCTTCTCCCAGGAAGTTCTATACCCTCTGAGCGTATCAAACACCAACTCATATTCACAGTGGGTCTGGCCTTCAGTGAGAAAGCACTCTCAAATAATGAAGTCCGTTATGAAACACACTCCTTCCATGTGTGCTCTACAGTCTGTAAGACCCCTGTATGTTTCCATTGTCCTCTGGTGGTGACAGTGGAGGGAGGAAAACGGTTATTGCTGAAGGTTGGAGATTTAAAGGATGTATATATAATTGCGTGTTATTCATCGCAGCCTCCAACAGTGAGTCTTTCATCCATCGGTTTTTTTACTTCATGTTGGCTAAGTGTGCAATCTCAGCTTTGTTCTTTAAAGATAATTTCACTCCGCTTGAAGAAAACGATCATTGCTGAACTCAGGCTAATTGATTGGGAGCATTAGGAAGGCCACTGCCTCCAAACCCCACAGAGCTTTATTAACATGTAATCACCTCTCATGCCGACATGTTGGCTGTGGAGATGACTGACAAGCCAGTCTCCCCCTGCTGTTTCACTGAGGCAATATGCTGGTAAAACAGAATCCTGCCACACGCAGGGCTGTTGTTGAAGCTGGTAGGGATGATGTAAAACAAGTAACATGCGAGATGGCATTCAAAACATTGTGACAGTGATTGGCTTTCAAGATTTTCCACATATGCTGTTTCCATTAAACTCCGGTTTCCTCCCACAGTCCAAAGACATGCATGTCAGGTTCATTGGTCAGTCTAAGTTAGGAGTGAATGGTTGTCTGTCTCCTGTGTGTCGGCCCTGTGATGAACTGGCGACTTGTCCAGGGTGAACCCCGCCTCTCGCCCAGTGACAGCTGGGGTTGGCTCCAGGGCCCCGCGACCTGGTGACAATGATGGACAAGCAGTTGAAGATGAATGAGCTCTGTACACAGCAGATGCTTGTGAAACAAGTTTACGTTCTCAGGCTGCATGTTGCTGCCCAAAATTCTGAATTTAATCCTGAATTAAAACATTTATCCATCATTTGAGAAGCTGAAGAATTTTGACAATTCAGAAACTGCCTGACCTCCGTTCCGTATTAATATTCACTGATTAGTGTATCTTCTCTAGAATCTTAAGACAAGTGGAGACATAAGGCAAAATTGTAGAAAAGGGATAATGCGGAAGAAAATGGAACTGAAACAGCTCTGCTGCCCGTGGATTAGTTATTGTGAGCATCTTCTCCACTGACAAACAGAAGCAGCACTTGTGTATTCCAGACACCATCATAATTGTTTGGATTTTATCAGCTGTATGAAAGCTGCTCCCCAGATTTCCCTTTATTGATACTTTAATATAAAATACACTTTATTCTATGGATTGGTTAATTACGTGGAGTGTTATTTATTGAGTGCTGCACAACCGTTCAGCTAATTAACATTTTCAGTGTAATATTTAGCCAGTAATAAATGTCAGTCCTTACATTAGTGCAGGTCTGACTCCACCGGGGTTGAGTTTCATTTGCTGCCGGTGCACATCGACACGTGTTCACGGATGAGTTTTCTTATCTCCTCCGAGCTGCACTTCATACACTGTTGCCTATTGGCATTTATCAAGTGTTATATGCGTTTCACCCTGACATTTGTTAAAGCACAAAATAACTGTCAGACAGGAAAAACAAGTGACCGAGAGCCTCCGAGCAGCTGGAGCCAGACTAGAGAGAGATTCAGTGCACGCACGCACATCAGCTTAATGTCGCTTTAATTTGCTGACATTAAGCTGGGAGAGGAGAGAATGCAACTTAACCTCATTGCTCTTTCTGCATTCCACTCTCGTGTTTTTATTTTTTCCCTCCCTCTTCTTCGTCTTTTCTCCTCTTCTGATGTATCCGCTCATCCAAGTCATAAACACTGAGGTTATTTAAGAACAGAGGGCAAAAAAAATGAAATGAACAAGGCTACCACTTCTAAATACTGTTTAGATGCTCCCTTAGATTTTGAAGAAGAAAACAGAGGCAGTTGTAAAAAGTCCCAAGCCTCCTGGTGTCACCCTCCTCTCTGAGAGTCATCCTCACTGCCAGGAGATTTTAATCATGACGTCTGCTGTTTAGAGTTAAAGTCCTGACTGAAAACAAGTTGTGGCATCACCTGTAATTTCAGTGTGTCAGAAAACACATTTCATTAATGTTGTATATCTCATAACGACATGCATTCACATTTATTTTTAATGAATACTGAATCAGTGACTCAGACAAATGGAATAAATTAAGTTCTTTTTAATGTTGTTTGTCAGGTTGTTGAGGCATGCTGGGAACACAAATCAGTCCGACACTATTACGGCTCCTTGTAACACCAACATTTCACTCGTCATTTTGAATCTTGAGGCCTTGGAGGCGGTCCAGTAGCCGTTGCTCCCCTCCACTGATTAGTTACATCACACACTCCAGTCCCCCATCGCCCATCTTCTGACCAATCATCTCTTATTATACTGAGCCAACCACTTCTATAATGGCCCCAACTAGTTAGTACGTGATGATCCATATGCACCTAAATGTGAAGGTAAACTCCCAAGTCATGTTGTGCTCCAAACTTTACTCTGTGCGACATCGGCTGTTGTTGACTCTGCACTTTAGTCGAAAATGAAGTTAGATGATCACTTCGTCTAAAGTTTAGAAAATAATTGACATCACAATATGCTCATTCAAGGACAAAACAGCCGTGGCCTCCAGCCAAACGGGCCGCACATCTGACTCTGACACACACGGCTGGAAAAAACAGAAGCTGTGGGATGTGAATATTAATAAGCACTATATTAGCCAAGACGTTAAATATTTAAGTCTTCGAGAGGATTGAAAGGTAATGCAGATTCTATTGTTTAATTAGCATTTCAGGATATTTTCCACTGGGCTGAATACTTGACATAATGCAAGGCACCGCTGAGAAATCCTAAATCCTGTACCGTAACAAAAATAATCACAAGAATAAAATTAAAAACGCTTTCCTTATCAAATGGAAAAATGTCAGCACGAGATGATGAAGAATAATAAAGATGCTGTGCTGCATATTTATAGGTAAAATTAAAAATATGTATGCAGATACATGGGATGAAGTGACAGGAGGGGTGAAAAAAAATAACACCCTCTAAAATCTTTCATGCATAAAGCATACTCCTCGTCTTAGTGGCATAAATCATCCTGTCAGAGTTTGGATCAAGTACATTTATCATTGATAAATTAGTCGCTGATGGTGATGAGGAGGAGGAGGGTGGCACTCGGGTCTATGCATGTGTGGTTTTAAGGATTTTGTGTCTAATTAGATCCTGGAGAACATGATGAGCTGAGATGAGGGATTGTAATATGTCTGATTGTGAGTCTCGGCAGGTCGCTGGAGCTAAAGCCTCGGCAGGACCCCGGTGACATTTGAGAACAGCTGGCTGGCCTTTTCTGAACCTCGCACGCTCTGCTTCGCGTCGCAGGTGTCACGGAACAAATATCCTACAGTCAACTCTCGGGAAGGTGACATAAGGCCAGAGTCTTAATTCTTCAGCCGCGCATGTTTTGTCCAACGTCCACGCTCGGTTCACTCTGCTGGCAGAACATCTAGCCGTGCAGGAGGAATGCAGCGTTCACGGTTCGGTGTTTTCTGCTGAAATTTAATGAGAGTGTTTTGTTGCTCGACTCAAGGCAGGACCGCCGTTGTTGAGTCCAATTCAATTTCATGATCAGATCCAGTCTTGTTTTGGTCTCGGCCGTGACCAAAGAAAAATCCTGGGGTTTATTAGTTTACAGTTTCCTGTAGCGCTGAAAGGAGCAAGCAGAGGAAAATATAACTGTGGGAAAAAAAATAAAGTGCAGCTATTGTTTTGTATTCATATATCTGGAGGAATGTTAGAAACATGTAGATATGGTTCGTCCAAACACCGGCAGAAATGGCCGTAGAGTTCCTAATAACCTGGTAGCTCTTTGTTTATGCAACTTTATTGTCAACCCTTGTCTGGGCCCAAGCCTCAGCCTGTGGCAGAACTACAGATCCAAACAGAAATGAAAATCAAATATCAACATCGCTACATCTGTTCCGTATCTGCGGCTGTGTTTGTTTACTCTCCATATTTCTCCTGCTCGTGGGGATTTGTCCTTTTGATCACTGATTGAGATGCATGAACATCACACGCTGTGAAATATTTATCCTCAGAGCCTCACCGCAGAGGTTTGGACAGGATCCTCTCCGAGCGCTGTGTGTTCCGCAGCAACTGACTGACAGTGAGCGAGTGTCAGCGAGTTTGTTTGCGATTTTAAGTACAAGTCCCAACCCTGCTCCGTCAAGCTAACATGAGAAACGTTGGCCTTTAGTGCATCAGAGCACAATAGCATTAGGCCGTGATCAACCAAAACAAAACATTTCTCTCTATTCTTGTGCTCGAGGCGACTTGGTGCAGTGTTCTCCAAACCCAAAAGCAAAAAGAAAAGTTTTGACGCTGTGTGGTTTCCTCCAGGAAGCACAGCTTTGCTCTTGTGCCTTCACAAGTTGCGGAGTTCTTTCCACAGTGTTGTGCAGAATCTGTGATCTCCCTGTAAGAGTCTTCAGAGGATCGCTATGCTCCTTCCTTTGGGCATTAATGAGGGGTCATCAGTGTCTGTAGAGACGAATCCCTCCACAGTTTCTCTCCTTCAGCTCCACCATGGCTGTGAATGGTCTTGCTGAGGGAAGTTAGGAACAGATGTGTTGCCACAGTGGAAACAATGACATACTGTTATTATTATTATTAATGATTGGCCAGGCAGAGGAAAAAACTAAAAAGAGAATTGCATTTTACGTACCGAGGATTAAAGTGCAAATGTGGGTAATCAATTGAAACCCCTCTGGTTCGTATATCCAGCTGTGGAAGTGACTGACAGCGTTGTGAGCTGCAGAGCTTCAAATCATCAGAATGTTGAGGTGTAAACATCGATATCTTTCCATCTCCAGCCTCGTCCAGTCCTGTGTAGCTCTCCCTCTGAACAGTTCTCCATCACTGATGACCACCATTTGTTTAAGCACCAAATTTGAGATATTGTCAATGGTTCTCTCAGTCTTAAAATGCAGTTTTACATTGTACTAAGTTTGAACTTTATTATTTTAATCCTGTGCTGAAAGAAAAATCCTCCTCTTTTTTTTTTTTTTCCCCCTTGCCCTAAAACATTTGCGACAGTGTGTGAGGAAAACATGTCCAGGATTAATTAGGTGTCAACAGCTTTATGACGTTTACAAGTAAACATCGTTGAAGTTTAATGAAGCTTTAATTAATTAATTTCAACTGCTTGTCGTCACATTCCAAGACTGTGACCTGTAGCCCGCAGGGGGTGGGGGGTGGGGGGCACAGCCTGACACAGACACAATCCACCTATTCTCTTCTGGTCAGTTAATGTGTAGACAAGAGTCTGGTGTGGGGCGCTATCAGGTAATTAATCTCAGGATGTTGCCGATGCCAAAACAATTCCCCTCAAAAGTTGAGTTAGATGCATTTGCTACTTTCCCAGGAGGTAAAGTTTTGTGGTGAAGTTTTACTGAGAGGAGAAGCAGTAGTTTATCCCATCATCAAATATTGCTACGGCTTCTCAGTTCCATTTCATCTTTGGTTCTCGAGATTAGATTTTTATGGATCCTCAAGATCAGTGCGATATTGCATTGTCCTTGATCCAGCAGCTACAGTACGTAACACAAGCCTGCAGATAGTTTTTAAAGTCGTAGTAATCTATAGCAGTGAAATATACTTTACTTTTTCTCCCTCTCTCTGTTGCCTCGTGATGTCCTTAAAAGTGCAGACTCATTTGGTGCATGTGCTGATGAAAGGCTATAAAAGCGGAGATATGAAAGTTGGCTGTGAGCGGCGTGCGTGTGAGAAGACGGCGAGGATTTGCGAGTTGAAAGTGTAACGTGAGAGTGACAGCTCCTTTGAATAACACCGGTGTTGTTTAGCACCTGTGTGTGTGTGTGTTCTGCTGGTGTGAGAACCAGACGAGTGTCGAACACAAGAATCCCTCACAAAAGCCTCCAGATTTTCCTGTGTTTACCTTTTCTTCTTTTCCCCTCCTTGGATCCTCCTCTAGTACAGCCTCCTCGATCAATAAATACGTCCTCTCAAAATATCATCTCCTAATTTCAGCAAACACACTTTTCTGGTTTCAACACCTCGCAAATAAACGGATCTGTAACACAGATATCGTATATAACCAGGTAATGGATGTACTTTTCTGGCAATTTTAGACAGCAACATCCCAAACTGAATCTTGTTATGTTGCTAGGAAACAACAGGAAACTATGAGAACTGTCAGCTTCAAAAAGCCACTTCGCAACTTGCTCTGAGCCAGCTGTCAGTCAAACTGGATCGGCTTATCATCCGATGTCCCCGTCAGCGTCGCTGGTTTAACGGTTAATACTCTTCACATGTAATAATTCAATCACGCAGACACAACGCTGACGTTCAGATTCAGATACTTGTCATTTCCCTGTCTCTACACTTGTAAATCCAAGTAGCCATGAAGTAATGTATTCTGAAAAGCTCTGGAAATAGAGCATTCATATCATCACATTCATGGTTTCTTCGCTTACCCTCCTCTGTTAATCTGGTCTTACTCTGCTGCTGGAGAGAGACGTTCTCAGGCACATTACTGCAGTTGTGTCCACTGAAGGACTCAAATGTTCATCTCCACCGCCCAAATTAGAAATACATCACACACTCTATCCGTAAAGCATCGCAGGCTCTCACCGTGGAGACACAATAGTGGCGCTCTAATAAGAGCTACTACTATTAAATAACTACTATTAAATAACTACTATTAAATAACGATCTTCGAGAAAAATCTTATTTCACTTAGATTTTTTTTCAGTTAGGTCCAAGGCCCCTCCGCTAACATGGAGGAGGGGGGTGACATATACTGCAGCCTCAGACCCGATGGTGGCCTCTAACCGATCAAACTAACAGACATTACTTTGTGTGTGTGGATGTTCTATGAATATAGAAAAAAATTCCCTAGAAGGACTTTCTTCCTTGCACTTTAATGAGACGGAGGAAACTTCCGTCGCTTCCGTTATTCTGTAATTAGCCCCTGAATGGATGGATTGCGTCTCAGAGGATTTCAGCTGAGAGAACCTTGATTACATCATCAGGGGGTTTTCCCAGTGTTGATGAAGGTCCAGCAGAGCCACAGAGGAAGTGATAAAAACTGAGCAGAACTCACTTTAACTAGTTGATAGGATGCTTCCACACTGGAACTGTTCAGGCCAGGGTGCTGTTAGGGGGCGCTGTTGAGCCATTTTGCCAGGTCCATTTCCAATTACTCCAGAATTCTTCAGTTTTCACCAGGCCTAATGTTTCCAGGAAGTTTTGGAGTATTAGAGGCGTGGATGTGATTCATTTGCCTGGTTATTTACATTAACTCCATTAGCACCTGCTGCCACACACACACACACACACACACACTGAGGTACACAGTCACTTGATTGGAAGACACATCGAGGCAAGGCATCATGGGAGTGAATGTAGTCGGTTAGTCACCCTAACAACAATGCAAACTTTGAACAGAGAAAAACTGGGATGTATTCTCAGTAAACACTGAGTGGTGGAGTCTTCAAAAAAGAGCAGTTCAAGGCTGCATTAAAATGCCTCTGAAGCAAAGACAGTCACATCAGAGTCCTCATTTAAAAGGCAAAGCACTTCCCTTCTGAAGAAGGAAAAAACTGCAGCTCTCTAGTTCACAGCGTTCAGGATAATTAGTCAGTCTTATATGACATTAAGGACTTATCTTCAAATGCTCCCAGGTCGATGATGTTGTATACAAACACAGGAGGAGATAAGAAAGTTCATCAAGAAAACTGTTTATTTATGACGACAACCACAACAGCGGAGCCTGTTTTTAGCTGCGCGCAAGCAAATTGTGTTTCCTTTATCATGTGATTAGCTCTTTTGATCAAACTGCCTCTCAAGATATTCCGAGTGAATCATGTCCAGTAATGATCTGAAGCCACAGAGGTCTCTCACTTGGAAAACAGACGGTTTATGTGAAGGAGCCATTTTCACAATGGGGACATAAAACCCACAAAACACATTTTACTAGAGCTTAAGTACCTCTCTTCAACGGCATAAACCAACTTCATGATGTGACTTGAGTGTATGGAGAAATAATATTTTGTCTGGTCGCGTGTATAAAGTATTCGTGGCAACCTGTGTAATCCCTCAGAGAGCAGCGAGAGACATCCAGGGCTGTAGGACAGCAGACGACGACGGATGCTCACGCTGTTCCGAGGGAAGTCATTACTTATGCATTAGCCAAGTGAAACTAATTGTATTCATCACCACCTCACATGAGCCCACAGAGCCGCCTCCCTGAGCCATTTCCATATACAGTACCTGCCACGCACGCCGCCAAAGTAGCGCTCATCCATGCATGGGCGGGCGGATTGAAACGATCAAACTGACCGCTGTTTTCTCAGCGCCATTTTCCGCTCCTGTAAACTTTATTAGTATGATACTGTTTGCATTGAATTTAAAGCGCACCCCCCCACCCCCCCCACCCATAGGTTTCGCAGGAGGAAAGAAAAATGTTGACATGCGAAACTACAAAGGAAATAAAGCATCGCTAAACCCAGATTTGAAACGGCGCACCCCCGCGGGTTCCTTCTGTCTCATCTCGCCGCCGCGCTGATGGCCGCTGCGGCATCAAAACGTTAATGCAGTGGAACGTTCCAAAGTGGAAGTCGTTGCCCTTGTTTGCTCAAACAACATAAAACCAGGAAAATAATACACTGGCAATTTTGGCAAAACGAGCATCACAAACTTGGCAGGCGTGCACGCGTGCAATAACCTTCTATCTTCTCCAAACTAGTGGCCCAAAGCTTCATCTGTGCAATGGGCTGTGACTGGCAAAGCTCACTGGAGAGAGAGAGAGAGAGAGAGAGAGAGAGAGACAATAGGATGAGATGTGTTGGCAACAGCAGGGAGAGGGAGAGACTCTGGCTCTCTGTGCCCCCACCCATCCTCCAGAATCCCTATCTCTGTCTTCATCTGTACTGATGCTACATTGTGACACCCCCCCCTCACGACTCGACCAGTTCGAGTGTGGCCCTCGATGCGTTGTCGTTACAGCCCCTCTGCTCTGCTGGAGCACAGACTTAGATCCCTTAAACGCTGGAGAGCTAAACGCCGGGTGGGCTGCCTGCTTCAGTGGGCGCGGCCATGCAGATGCACTCCATTCAGATCAGTCTGACAGTGCCCCCCCCCCCCCCTCCTCTACCCCCCCCCCTCACCCCCCCCCCCCCTGCCCCGGCTCGCCTCTGATGCCTGGTGTCAAGCAGATATGGAGACTCCCGCCCCCACTCTCTAAAGGAATATGGTGAAAAGCATCAAGCAGCAGAGTGAATGGTGGCATTGGTGTTTTAAAGGCTGTCACTTTGTGAGGAGTTCACTCCATGCAGGCTGTAATCTAGCACTTTACCTGACACACCCTGGCAGGATGGGCCGGATCAACTCGGCACAGATAGAGAGCAGCGTAAAGAGCCTTTGGAGATGGGAGTGACTGGGGAGCATGGTAAATGGCTCTCCCGATGTTCCGCTGTGGCAGAGACCGCTCTGGCCTGACCTCTATGAAAGAGAAGGCTTTCGATTAGGAGAAGGGAGAAAGTGCAGGGTCAGATCAGCAGGGCCGGATGGGAAATGTTGAAGTATAGAACCAGTTTCAAATGATCTCAGGATGGGACTGCTTTAGCTGATAACAAGTGATATTACCAAGTGACACAAAATGTTTTGCCTCGTGAAAAGATAGCCCAGTTTGAAGCTAATCATTTGCTTCAAGCAGCAAAGCCACTGAGAACATATTCATCGTGTTTCTCTTCGTGTACTGCGTAGTAATGACGGTTGTTTTGACAGAAACCTTTGCTTCTGACTTAATTACTTTTACCCTTACACATGTCCAGGAACTGTTTTCTATAACTGTCTTTATACTTTTCATCTGGGGATAGCCTCAGTTCACTCTTCACCTTTGCTACAGCAAACCAAAAGATGTTAATTCAAAGAATAGATTACTTAGTCTTTTGAAAATATTAGCTTTGTTCATTCTAATGCGAAAAAAATATCGCTTTTATTGATCCTGCATGAAAAATTGTCGATGACGATTGAGCACCTGCAAATAAAAATCTATACGCTCAAGGCTCTTATAAACAGAACTAAACTGTAGACAGAGGTTGTCTTCTCCCAACAAAACAGAAGTTTTTCTCCTCCCTCTCGACTCTGTCTGGCTCACAGAGCGGAGCGCCTGCATGTACAGTATAGTGCAGTGAAGCAGGTTAAAGCTATTTCAAGTAACACTGGTTCCACAAGTTAAAGTCCAATTCGTTTCTCTCACAGACGTGTTACCTAACTCGCAGCCGGAGCCCTTCTGCAGCGCAGATCGATACGACTCTCTCCAGGCTGAATCACCGGCTCTAAAGATTGATAACTATGTCGTGATTTTCTTGATTTTGTGAAAAGGATCTAAGGGGCAAGGCCGGGCAGGAAAACAACCTTTTGAGCGCAGAAGTAAACCGAAATTTGGATGAATTTCAGCCACAAACATTTCGTGTCTCAACTCTAAATTCTTTTACATGCAAGGAAGGTGAGAACAACCTGCAGCTTTAACCAATTTAATTTGAATTCTTTGTGATCTTATAGACTATGTCCATGAGCTCTGTTCAACTGCACCAGCAAAGGGTTTTAAATTGGCCACTGCTCTGATCCTCACCTCTGTCGGGATTTTTTACCATGACAACACTGGCTCATGAGACCATCTGCCATGGGGAAAAAAAAAAACCTGATTCATTCCCTCTCTGCACTTAGAAATAATTAAAAATGTGATGAGTTAAGCCTCTGGGGTCATTACAGCACCCAGGAGAGTCTGTTTTTTTATTTGAGGTGATACTGGGGATATTGTTGAAAATGAAATGGAGAAAAAAGACTCTTATATATTAAAAAAGCAATTTACATTGTTGGAAAACCTCTCTAGAGAAACTGTATTATAAGTTTCATGACACTGACTGCTCCTGGTCCGGCCTCATTTTTCTCAAAATCTGGTCACATCTTACAAGACATGTTGTTAATTTACTGTTTTAAAAAAATCCTACAAATTCAAACTGTTTCTCCATTCTGTGCTGCTCAGATGTTAGTAAAGCTGTCAGAGCGCAGCTTGAAAATGCTTTAGATACATTATGCTGTCGTTTATCATGAGGTTAAATAACATGTGTTTATTAAATCTGCTCCCAGCTTAATTTATTACCTCAGTGTTTGCTCTGCTATCTGAGGGGAAAACAACAACAAAAAAAATCATTTTAAAAAATGATCTTGGAAGTGCTAATTTGTTGCGTCTTCAGTTTGCATGAGCGCTCGATAATCCCTGCTTCAGCCATAAATTAACTGGAGGCAGCAGCAAAACTGATTGAAGCCTCGGCCGGTTCAATAAATCTCCCCGGCTGCATCCAGCAGAGCTCGGGCATGCAGCCTGCGAAGAGCAAAATGTTTGCACGGCTAAAAAGACCTGGAGCTGAGGAGCAGTTTCCTGAATTCATAAATTTTCTTTGTTTATGCCTTCAACAACAACCAAAAAAAAAAAAATAAAATAATATTCTCTAATTACAACTAATTACCCCCACAAGTCGTTGCAGGCTGCAGAGATGATGAAGCAACAGCCACGTTAACCATTCCTTTTGATTCTGGCATCATGTTTTAAACAAACCAGATCCTCCATGTTTGGCGCTCCACAACTTATCACTAATGAATGAGCAATATGAAAAAAATAAATAAAATTAAAAAAAAAAAAGATTGTGACACTTTTATCATCTTTCATACATAAGTAAGAAAGTCAAAGTGGAGAGAATTTTAATCATGGAATAAAGAGAATTTGTATATAAAAACAAAGAGAAGGAGTCTATGAGATGAAATGTTTTGCTTCTGAATAGCCAAATACGGGCCTGAACTGAGGACAGAATTTGGAGCTATTCATCGCGGCTCAAAGCATGTTGTTAACCTCTGCGGAAAATGCGGCTTACAGGAGTAAGCTGTAATAATACAGCAATGCTACAGCAGCAATATGTGTGCTATAAAGGGATTTCACAAATCCAGAATTCTATCACTGGGGCAGGAATCTTCACTTTCAAAGAAAAAAGCAATAGAGGGCTCCTTCAAAAACCTGCCTGTAGATCCTTTATCCTGTAGGTCTGCAGTTTACAGAGTATATACCACAGTGTTGGAGTGGTATATCTCTTTATCAGTGTTTGAAAGTGTATAATGTATAAACAGAAAACAGATAAAGAAGTGAACACATATACAGACATGAAGTAAAAGCTCTAAACAAACCAATATCCTGTGAAATGTTAAATAAATGATTACATGTCAGCTCTTTGCTATGGAACACAACTTTATCAGCCTCATTTTCACAAAATCAAAGATATTATTTATTTTTTTCATCAAAGAATTTGATTTCAAAGCTTTTTATGTGTCTTGTTAAAATAGTTATTTCATAATGTCACTTTCATTGACTTGAGAGCTCGTCACCTTCTCTTTTTCTCTTAACGGGCTCTTTCATCTGTTTTATGATGATTGTTCCATGAGAGCCGAGCATACAATATTCACATTGGCAGGCTCATTTATTCACCCATCGCTGCCTAGTTTACAGTGCTGCCGCTGCCGCCGGGGGCAGTTATGCAGTTTAAGTTCATCAAACACATTTTAAGTGAACACAAGTTATGAAACAGATCACTTATGTGCTATGTTAACTATGTACCGGGCTCTAAATGGATGTGTCGTCGTGGTTTCCATCATGGACCTAATTGTTGGGGTTTTTAATTCTGCTGGACCCTGGTGGTTTCTTTCATACGTCCCTCCAGTCACACAGCCAATGAGGGATTTCTTCATGTTTAATTACCGTGACTGATATGAACGGCGTTCTCAATAAAGCGGCGCTTTCCTTCGATCGCTGACATCTTATGGTAGTCGCATTTTCTCCTGTCTGGTTGATTGTTATTCTCTTTATGACTTTTACATTTTATTTTCTGAGCTTCTGATGGCATTTCAGCTGGAAACAGACGAGCAAATACCTGCGACCGAGAGAAGCAGCTTGTGTTTGGAGGGGCGCTCAAGATCCACGTGTGCACTGAACTGAGTGCGTTTCCCATGAATGCATGTATACATGAGGACAGTAGTTTCAGAGGCAATAGCACACCTAAGTGCACTTTCTGTCCACATGGGTCCCAGACACCTTTCAAAGGTCTGTGTCGGTCTCATCAAGGCCCTTTTGAAAAGCCTCCAGCACCAGACAATGACTCGTATGTTTGCCTCAAATTGGCCTGGAGGCTTATGTGTGGAACAGTACATGTTAGACATGTGAAATACCATGACTGTTACTTGTATTGTGGTTTGGACCTGTTGTTGGATGTTTGGTGGGCTTTGGATCTGAAGCCGGGGCGTTGGGTCACACTATAATAAACTCTCACTTGGCTACAGGAACTTCCCTCACTGAGCTTCTGGAAAACTGCTGCAAAACCTCCATTAGTGTCGGTTACATTTAAATTTTAAAAGAGCTATATTTGTGTGTGGCTTCACACAGCAAAACTATTCCATGGAAGTTAAACCTCGGGGTTTTGGAATAATTCTCTATCTCTATATATAATTTTCTCTCATGTAACTGGTGAACATGTGAAAGTGACTACTCTTTATTCACAGTACAAGCAGTTCGTTGGTTGATTCAGGCCTTGTTGCACAGTTTTTATATTTGTCCCTCTGTGTCTAAAGAATAATCTGTCGAAAGCATACCTGACCAACAGGTGGCGATGACGTCTACAGCTACAATTAGTCTCATACCAGAGAAGAGTGTTGTGTATAACATGTGGACAAGTGGGCCAAGCACAGAGGACAGAGTCTGTCTTGCTGAATATCCTAATTAGTGAAGACAGGAGCAGTCAGTCGTTGTGCTGCAGCAGAGGCTGCATGGTGGCATGTGATTGGCTAAAAGTTTGATGGAATAAATGTGTCATTGGAGAAAATGTGATGGTGGGATTACAAAAAAAGCTTTTTTGGAACGAAAAAGCTCCATAATGAAATGGCAATTTGAAATAATATTTCATTAACATAATTATTTTTTATTCATAATGCCTCATTCATTTCATAATGAACACTTGGGGCTTCCATATTTAGCTGGAACATTGAACAATTAGATATGTCTCAGCCTGCAGGACAGTTTAATTCCCATGTCCTGCGCGCCCTGACAATAGAAGAATAATGTGCCAGAGTAAGGTCAAAGGCAGCCATCAGGCACCTGACATGAAATCTACTTTCCTTCCTACGGTGCGTTTGTTCTTTGCAGATACTTAACTTTTTCCTCAACACCTTGCCGCACCTCCGAAAAAATGTAGGAAATGAATTTGTCTCTTTATTCTTTTACCCCCTCACTCTTTTCTTTTCTTTTTTTTTCCAGAGAGTCCTCAGTCTCACACTTGCTCTCGTTCCATTACAGCAACGTGAATGTGCTCGATGGGGCAGAGGCATTGAGGGTAATTGATCATCTCCATGTCCCGGGTACAGTCACACGTTTGGCGAGCGTAGAGAGGGGAACCGCAGCGCCTCATTGTCAGAGAGACAGGAGAGAAAAGGCAATAGAGCTGCTGATAAGAGATTGTCTGCCCTCATTTCCCTTGCCAGCTCAATTGTAGGAAGCTCCACGTGCCGGTCTGCGGCACACGCAGGGGGAGCTCGGTGGCGACTGAAGGAGGTCCGGATCCTTATCTGTTAAAGAGAAGGGAAGCGTAGAGTTTCGCCCCCGTCAGCAGTTTTCCTCAGCAGACGGCAGGTGGGGCAGAGTGCTGTCGTCGGCTCTAAGCCTGACGGGCTCGTGTCTTGTCGTAATGTGCGATAAATAGTTATCCTGCTCCACCGCGAGCAGGCAACAGCCGGGCCAGAGCTCCAGCGACATTATGAATAAAACAAGGCAGGTTGCCCATGGAGATAAACAAACGCTCCACACACACGATGAATTACAGTGGACCCGGGTAACACTTTTCCTCCCCAGCTCTGACTTTTGCTGGAACATGTTGAAATTTGTCTCAGCGGGTAATGTGACGCACGTTTTAAATGATTACCATCCAGACTGTGTGGGTGGTGAAATACGATCTGTCCTCTGTTCCGGGCGGATTTGATTTATTCCTTTGGAGGAGCGGCCGAATCAAAAGAGAAGTAATTGATCCCAAAAAATGTGCCTTATTAATTATGTCTGCGATCTGCATGGGAAAAAACAAAAGAAGAAAGGACTGAAAATGTATGCGTGGTATGAACATACATGCCCGGCCTGTGGCTTGCATGAGGAGGGCAACAGGACAGAAAAAGATGCAGCTTTATTGACGTATTGATTTCAAGGCCTTGCGGTGATGGGAATGCTATGCATTCTCTAAATTGTATGGACTAAGGAGTAATCTTCCAATTTAAAGTGCCGGCGAGAGCTGTAAATAGATTTGGCAGAGAAAGAAACTGATAATGGCTTGCGGCGGAGCATTACATTTCGGGTATTATTTGGGCTGAGGAGTGCAGCAGCCGCAGCCATTGGCCACACGGATGATCTCTAAAGTGGCAAGCACAGTGAGTGCATCATTTTCAGTTAATTCCCACAGTGTAAACATGAACTCTTATTGTCTCCGCTGAGCCGCAGTGTCAAGCAATTGTTGCAGGAACAGGGAAAAAAAAAAAAGTTTTGTCTCTGCCCGGGATGGAGGAACAACACTAAATCCTCATTTTACGACTGAGCAGACGTGAGCAGCCTGCTCATGAAATCTTCTGTTACAGTTCATATGTGCACACAACACCACCTCACTGCAAATAAAAATATTTATTGGTCTGTGCATTGATGATAAAATCTGTAGCTTTGATAATACATGGGGAAATAACAGCTTTTGGTACCTGACTTTAATATTTCATTGCCTCGGATAAGATATATTTCCATAAGGTATTCTACTGTTTACTGAATTATTTTTATTGTAGATGGAAATAAACTCATCAAGTAAATTTTTATGGAATTATAAAACAGAAACCAGAACTCATTCCATGGGGCTTTACACACAGATTGCTTGTTAGTAGATCGGGGTTTTAAGAAGTGTTGTATCTATTTTATTCATCACTGTCCACAGCCCATAGCCAGGCCATCACAACACGCTGTCTTCTCCTGCTGCACATCTGCTCCTGAAATGTGTCAACGGCTGAGTGACAGCACTCAAATGCAGAGATGACACAGGAGACCGGCCAGAGGTTTGATAAAAAGGCAGAATATTCGCTCGCGGCGCAAACGACAGTCAGTCAGCGCAGGAAAAACGAGAGGCAACAGACGAGGCAAAAATCCAAAAAAGGGTCAGACAAAACGAGGGAGGAACACGGGGGTGTACACAGCTATGACAAACCTGGCACTGACGCAACGTAAAGGTCAGGCTCCATATGGCGTCTCGGGCTGGGGAACACGGTAAGAGCTGAGAGACGTGGCAGGCAACTGACAGGAAATAAAACAGGACATGAAATGAGCAGAACTCGCGAGATGTTCCAGGAAACCAAATTGGAATTCATGCTGAAAACTACATTTCAAGAATTTTAAGTATTAAAGCAGCATTTTGTCTTTTTATCTTTAAGGCACAGCTGTAGCTTTCTTACAGAGATGACAGGTATGACTGTGGACTAAGCAGCATTAGGGGACTCTCCTTTTAGCAGAAATGCAGCCAGAGTGGAGGGAAAATAAAAGTTTTCCACAACACCACCACCTGGCCCTATTATGCTAAGGACTGGTGAGTTTAAATAACTTATACGGGACAAGAGGACAACAAACATTTTGAAATGTCACAAAAGGGAAAACATTCAGTGTGATGGGGGGGAAACACTCTTGGTAATGAATGGTGTGTGTGTGCTGTGCATAGAAACCTGAAGGAAACAGATGTTGCTTTTCACCTTTGTCATGTTTGCAGTACAAACCTTCTCTCACTACACGCGTCAGTCAAAGTAGAATTTGTTGGGGATGTTTGAGGCGCTGGTCCCACGTCAGTTGAAAACTGAGCAGACTTCGGTTCCTATTCATCCGCCACGTGTGTCGCGTTCCAGATTCGAGGCTGATTATCACTGAGAGCTTTGCAGATGTTGTAGACTTAACGATGCACATCGCACTGGAGTCTTCTCGATTTCAACTTGAAACCCCGTCGCGTGGATGTGAAAAGTGCAACCAGCTGGCAGCGAAGGTCACGCGTGATCAGTGTGTGGTCCTGGCGCGCATGCTTACTATTGAAATAAGCAACCAGCTTACTGTGTCATTGAGTCCTCGGTCCCCTACTTTTTAAAAAACAATTGGTTCAGATTCGAAAACCTCTGTCGTCATAGCAGCTGATTGTTATCACCATTGAGAAGGGATGGATTTATTCATAAAAATAAAACCAAATTGTCAGATGAGAAGCAGCACAATTTACTGGCCTTCGCGTGAAGGTCGCCTCTGATTCGCATTTTCGTTTGACAGAGGTGCAGTAATCCCTCTACGGAGGAAGGCACGAGAGATTTGAGGGTCCTGCTGAAAACATGATAGGTATCTTGGCATTGCTCGTCTTTTCTGAAGGTCTCCTTCAACTAATGGAGCAGCATAAATAAAAAAAATCAAGGAGAGGAGACAACAGACAGCAGCAAGTGAGGAGTTCAGGAGAAAACGTGGTGAGCTGGAGCTGCTGTAAACCATCTGCACACCTCTGACCCGCAGCGCCTCGTCGCCCGGCGTCTCTGCGCTCCTCCGCTGCTTCTGAGCGCTGAGGCTGCCGTGTGATGCTCTGCCAGCTCCGTGCGATTGCTCAGATCGGATCTGGGCACAGCCAGATGTGACCCCGAAGCTCGTGTGCAAGGGTGTCATCACAAGACGCGGCGATAAAAGCCTCGCCAGCGCATCTTGACGAGGACATGACGAGACTTCTAATGCCACACCTCCGGGTCGTATGGAAGCATTTTAATGATCCAAAGTCTCAATGTATTTTTGATCTGAGATAAAATAATTAGATTTTATTCAGGTCACAGCAAGCTTCATAAATAATGAAGGGGGATTTATCTGTAACAAGATGATTCATCTATTCTAAGGTGTGTCTGAACGCCACTAATGACCTTTTAAATTTTAAAATTCTGACCTTTAATAAGCGTCCCTGTGAGGAGCATCCATCTAATGTTTGAAAGCTGCTGCTGCCATCCATCAGCCTCCTCCCATGCAGCTTTGACGGGGTCCAGACTATCACCTGAGATGACGGACACGCAAAAAAAAAACAATCATCACAATTTTCATTGCGACCCAACTCGCCACATTTCGTGACAATAGCGTTAATGTTGCTCATTTACAAGTTCATAGGCTCATGAATCTGCATCGGAACATCTGCCAGCGTCTTTAGTATGCGCTTCATCTGCATATTTTAATGAGGACATGAAAGGGTCTTGGTGCTGCAGTGATGGTCACTCGCTTTCAGGAACGTGCTGCATTTGAATTCGCGTGGACCTCGATCACTGAATTAGTTTCCCCTCCTACTTATTTCTCACATTTACAAAGTGAACAGACCATTACGACAGAATGGACATTTAAATAATTTGGTCACATTTCCGACAGCCTCTGCTTACCCCGGCGTGAACGTAGGTTTGAGTTTGTAAAATGGCCTGAATAAATGCGGCATTTTCTGGAATAGTTGAGAGAACATTTTTCTGCAAAGAGTTTTGACCATTAGCTCAGCTCAGTCCTGGTTACTATGGCAACACCTGTCCTTTCCAGCTTGGACAAGTAATATCTTCAGAATGAATGGAAATAGATAAACAGGTAACGGGTGTGCTGTGGCAGCCAGTGTGGGATTGTGTGTGTAGGGGGTGTGACGGTGCGCCGTTACAGTCCGTCTCCTTCTATGTTCTTTCTGCTGCTGACGTGTTTTATCTCGAGCTGAATATCAGAGTTAACACAGCGCAGTTGTCAACCTGAATCTGAAGATAGAAATAGTCGACATGTGATGCATGAAAAGAAAACAGCAGCTCAGTTAATCTTTCAACCCTGTACAGAAACCACACACGTGAACAGTAATGCAGCAAATTCAGTTTGATTTTATACAAAGCAGTCACTTCAAATCTTAATTGCAGATAAACTAGTTAGGATGGTTAGATGGTTACAGGCGGGCTGAGGAGGGAGGTGGTTTAGGATGGAAGGCAGAGGGCTGGTCGGATGAAGTGGTGTCGTCTGAGAAGGAGACACAATCAGGAACGAGTGCAAATGAATCCTTCACACAGGAGATGAGCTTTAGTTTCAGGTACGGAGAACAACGTGGTGATGATGAACCGCTTCGCTCCTTCTACAGCCAGGTTGATGAGGTGATGGGAGAGGAGTGTGGAGGAGTCTCACACACACAGGCAGTTCTCGATGGGAAATGTTGTGAGGTCAGATGTGAAGGAGAATTCATAAAGACAGGAACAGACAGCTGCTGCCGCGGCGAGAGTTTGACTCCACTTACACCGAGCTGTGTAATTATGGGACAGTGGAGGTTATTGATATGGGTCAATAGATTTCCCTGCCATACGGAACCTGTGGGAGGCCATTCTCTGCTTCATTTGTGAGGGATGGACCGGCGCACCTTTCATCATCGCTTGGAGAATTCAGCCAGAGCTCTTCATGACTGACATTTAGATCCGTCTGCGTCATTACACTCTGTTTGGAAAAACACAGACTGTATGTAAAGATGGATCACCCCCTGGTGACCGATTGCACTGTAGGTCATAAACCCTGCCTCATCCATGTTGGTGGGCGGGACATGGACCACAGTACGTGTTCGATTTTCTGCCATTTCAGGTTCTTATCACATTAACGTGTGTTCAAGTGCTCTGCTGAGAGCCTGCCCTGATAACAACTGATTCTAAAAGTGTGTTCATTCATATTCTTCTTTGATAATAATGAGTAATATATTTCATTTGGGAGCTCTGTTTTTCGCCACTGCTGCAGTGAAACAATGGCCAACCACGTCATTATTTTTCTCTCTCTCTGTGAAACATGGAAATTGGTAGAATAACGCTTGAGAAATTCAGCTAAATAATAATAATTCTACAAATTCTACATTTTGGAAATCAGTTGAGTAGTTTGTGCTTGATCCTGAAAACAATTAGACAAAAACAAACAAATACATAACTGCCAGAAACAGACTGATTCACGTTTCAATTACAAACAAACTGATTAACACAATATCTCATTCAAATGCAAAGCTATATAAAGAAGATGTATCCAGCAATGATGCATTAACAAGGAGAGGTTCAGCGAAAACTATTGATCCTCCACAGCTGACTCTCCTAAAGTAACCAGCTCTGACATGTATTTTTTTTTACTGTACACTATTCTGGGAAGAAAGGACTCCACATCTAAGGCTAATGTTTTCTTTTGTTTTGTTTTTGATTAATCCTGTTTTTACTCTCGGGACCAGCACTGGCATTGTGAGAGAGCATGTCATATTGATTTTGTTTTTTAACCCATGCAGCACAGATGAAACAGCTCAGGATGTGATTTTTGTATAGCAGCCAACCGATGTGCAACTCAGCACACACGTTGCCGTTTTGCCGCAGCATACAGGGAACTGTGGGATGTGAGGTTTCCACGGCCAGTTATCAAATATTAAACACTATTGCACACGGCGTTTATCTTCACCTTACAACCTGGACAGGTGTATTCACAGAGAGAGAGAGAGAGAGATCAATCCAATTCAAAAGTCAGGAACCAAAGTTTACATTTTTGAGCACATAGTGACTCATCCTGAGTATGACCTCTGATGAGCTACGTCTGCTTCCAAAGATGAGACCTAACTACTTCACCGTCAGATTTCAATATATCTACTTTTACTTGAGTTGCTTTCAGCTAAAGTTTCTGTTCTTCTACTTGGGTAACCGAGCCACCTCTGCTGTCAGTACATCTGTCCTTCAGCTGGAGACGACTCATGTGCCCCATTCAGGGAGAGGATAATCACTCCAACTGTTTTACAATTCAACAATGACCTAATACATGACACGCACAGTCAAAGTTAGCCCACCCTAAAAACTAATCGCACAGGCCAATTAGACTGTCAGCCCAAAAAACCTAAATCCTAAATTTGTCATTGCATAAACCGCTCATACACTGATCCAGAGGACTCGTCTGTGTTGTCTGTGAGGGCTTTAGGAGCCTCTCCAGCTCCATATGTTGCGTATCATCACCTTGACCGGAGGCATGTGTCTAATGGCGTCCGTGTGGATGCGTTTCCATGTGTGCAAGCGCTCGGATGTGTTTGCTGTGTCTGTAGCTACATGCTGCATGTGCCTTGGATGATTTGCTGTGGATATGACACTTTTCGGGCTGCAGTAGCTGAACAGGTGGTCTTTTAATGACTCGCTCATGGCTTGCTTCCTCTTGTTGCCTCAGTGCTCTCGCTGTGCGCCCTCTTTTCCCACTGTCTCGATATTTTCCGAGTGCTGCTGCTGCGGGTGCGAATGCTAACGGGGCGAAGGGTAAACTCTCTGCGAGCACTAATCTACATGCAGATCTCTTTGATGGGCTGTCTTGGGAGCAACGGAAGGAATTACTCAGTCAGCCTCAGAGCTCATTGCTCGTGGCCAAGGTGACAGCACCTGGGTGAGGTGAAACGTTTTCTCAGCGTCCTGTGAACTTGGTCAGCGAGAGCTGTTTGTCACAGTCGATCAGTTCATGATTCAATATGATTGACCCGGACAGGAAATCTTTATGTTGCTCATGCATGGATGGAGAAGGGGAGACGGCGGCACATCAAAGCGTGAGGGGATGCAGAGCTCTCATGCATGCTAACGTGGCCGCCAAGGTCAGGAGTTGCTAAGTGACGGCTCCCGATCCAGCTGCTGAGAATGAAAGTGGACATTGATTTTAAACTGTTAAGTGATTGTCTGATGTCTCTGGCATTTCATCTGTTTGAAACTGTTTACTCTGAAGAACAAAGCAAACAAAGCAACAAGCAGCCATTTGTTTCTCCGTTTCAGCTGGTGCGAGACGATCCAAGCCGAATACCTGGAGCTTTAATCAGCTTTATCTGCACACTTATTGATATTAATTTATATTAAAAACAGATAGGATAGAAAGGATAAAACAAATAAATTCAAATTAAACTTAATTCAAATGTTATTTAAAAACTTTCAGAGTTGTAGCAGGTCTGCTCTCAGCAATAATTGAGTCATCACAGAGTTCAGGGCCTGGAAGATAGTCGATGATAGACGATGATGCCCGGGCTTTTGGCGAGATTCGAAATCCTTTATATACACTTTGACTGCTGCCGTGTAAAAAGTCATCAAAACATAAACTCAACCACTTCAGTTCTAGATGAAAAACAATCCTTCGCAAGTTCTTTGATTTGATACAAATATGAAGTCGCAAAGTTTAAGGAAATGCAGGAAACAAAATCTAAAAGATGACAAATGGATTTATAAACAGAACATTTTCACAGAACTACCATGCTCTCTGGAGCGCAAATGTGTCGGCCAGTGCCTCAGATATTCTCAATGAGCTCCCTGTGATTCCTTATTTTCTCTTTTTGTAAGTGTATTATTTATTGAAAAACTTAAATTGAAATCCCACAACACCAACTCAAGTCTGAACATGAAAAACAATAATCTGGAAACAAATCCGATTTCCTTCTGGGTGTCACGCTGACTGTGTCTTATGAAAATATAATTGAACATTTATTGATGAAATGAATGGATTCTATTTGTGAATATAAATGTGTTTGAATTAAAAGGATATTATTACAGCACAGGGCTTGAAAACAATGGCTAAAACCTAATATTACCAATAATTACACTGAGTCAAAACATTATCGATTGAAAGCCATTTTTCCTTTTTTTGCTTTAGTGGTTACAATCACCCCAAATTGATTTTTCACCACTTCTCCCCGATCCAATCATGGTTGGTATGTGTTCCTGATAAAATGAGTATGTGTGTGGGTATCTGTGTGTGTGTGTGTGCTGGATGGGACCCATGGTTAGGTTAACAATTTGCATTTTGAATGCTTTCTTTCCCAGCGGGTTTTATTATTAACCATAAATGAAAAGATCGTGGTAAACCCACGGATTGAAGGAGGCCTATATTTGCCATGACCAGACACAATTGATGCATTCATTACTTTTCAGATATCCATGATAATAAACAAAGTGCACTGTACATACTAATACCCTCCATTGCACAGTCCGGGTTCGTGCTTTGCCGTTCAGAACCAATTCAGCAGGGAAAACAAAGGGTTTTGTGGCTGCAGCTTAATTGTTTTTCAAGCCTTATATGAGTGGATTTTAAATGATGGTGGGCTCGGTTCATGCGGAGCGGTGGTTTGAGGATATGAGCGAAACCTGCTGAGCATGATGGATGTCTCTGATGTCTCTCTGGGCTCGGCAAAGCCCACAGTAAGCGTGCTGGTCTGATCGGTGCCACACGCCGTTACCAGCTCTCCGTTGGTCTGTGCCTTTATTGCTCTCAACAGTTGTGTTCTTCAAATTAGAGTTCTCTTCCTTTTTTCCCTTCCTCCAACTTTGCCTGTGCATCTCCAGAACTCCTCATCCTTGGAGCTATGTGAATTGAGTGCGCCACCAATCATTGTTGAGGGGGTGGGTGGGGGTTACCGAAATGGGTTTATTTCATATCATGCTCCATAAACCAGCACTAAACCTAGAAGGACGCGCAATCAGGAGGTGAACACATTGTGGGCCGCTGAGATTTGCCAACATGGCTGCACCTCCAACTCCCTCGGATTCGGTGTGAGTATTAAATCAAAGATGGGGGAGCTGGCTATACGCAAGGCTCGAGATTAGTGCTGGGGAAATGATTCCATGCTAATTGGAAAAAGAAACCCTACGACACCTTATAAGCACAAAACCCATTATGCGGCATCATGGGGAGCGAGAGTGGGAGAAATTGAAAATGTGATGAATACAAATGACGACAGAGTTTAAAAGTGAGTGGGCTAAACTTCTGATGGACGGATCAGCGCAAGAGGGGATGAAAGAGTTCGGAAATGAAAATCACAAAGTAACCCCCTCGAGGAAGTCTGATCTGAAAGCAGAAGGGCTCTGGGATATTAGCTCGTGGGCTGGGTTAGTTTAAGTTGAGCCATTAGGCGGGATATAAAGGTTGGTCTGCTGAAATCAATTGATGTTCCCCGCCTTCACCGCCATTACAACACCTGATACAAAAGGACAGCAGATCTCAGCATTCCGCGATTATGCCTTCAAAGGCTATTCTGCTTGAAAAGGAGTGGATATAATGCACTGGAGGGAGAGTGGGAGCGGAGAGGAACCCAGGGAGCGAAATAGAAAACCATGACGACAGTGTGGCGGCTAGTAATGGGCAGAGGTTTGGCTGAAAGGTTGGGGTTGTACAGTTAATTCAAGCTGACAGGTTAGGGAATAAAAATGGGTTTCTCCTCTGCAGCAAAGCAGAGGGCCAACACTGTCCAATCTCTTTGATGGAGAGGGCTATGCACCCCTCCCCTTGCCGGTAAAGGGTGAGACAGGAGCGTGGGGGAGACGCTTTAATGAAGGTGAAAAGTTGCAATGTTTTCTGAGTGGACAGCCTCAAGGGCAGCTGGCGAGAGATTAGGGGATGTTATTAGAAAGCAATGGGCTGTACCTTCCACTCATAATCCTCCCACATGGGAAACTGTGTGTGTGTGTGTGTGCCTAGCCTGATGCGATCCCTGACATTACATCCCCTGGACTATGAAAAACATTCCTTACTCCTACACACAGGCAAGCGCTTTGTTTTGTTTATGACACTCTTACTCACCTCAGTGTACTCGAGAAACGTTGAATACAGCCTCGCCAAATACCTCTGCAGGATAGAGTACATTCACTGCAGGACCCGTGCACTCTGCCATGGTCCCTTGAATATATCGCCTCTCCGCTCATCTGTCTATAAGAGACTCGGCATGAATCTGATGAACCTGGTGCAGCGCTTCCCAAAGAATTCATTCAGTGTGCGACAACAATGGCAACAGATTCAACGGTGAAAGACAAATTCTTGCATGGCAGAGAGGAGCGCGTTGAATGTCATTCGGACTTTATGCGTGGACAGTTACAACTTTCTATTGCAACCACACAACTCTCATGGCTCGAGGCTGACTCACACTGATGTAAGTTCAAAGTTACTAGATCACAACCAGTGATCAATTATATATTTTATTTTGATCAGAAAGCCATTCACATTAGTTTTCATCAACATCCATAACTTATTTTCAGTTGAAATGTCAAAAAGCACCCATATTGAAGTGAAGAAGAATATATAACATTGTTGCTCCACTCCTTTGTCTAGAGCTCTATCAAAACACAATGGGCTGTTTATTGGCCCATGTCCCATTCTTCCACCAAGTGTCCTGGACATCAATATAGTTGGGACACAGTAACTTGTCTTTCTTGATGTCATTACTTTCCAACTCTCTATCAAATGAGTAATATCCCACCAGCAAGTGAACTCCTGATTTTAAGGCCTGACATGTTTTTCTGTCTAAATAGTTGAAACCCCAAAACCATGACGTTACTAAATGGATAAAGCCAGCAATCGAAAAGATTGCATCATTTCAGGCTTAACCGTATAGTCTCTGTTTGAGGGCTTTCATTAGTCGTCACCAGGGTTATTTTCGCTCAGCATCATAAGAGTGTATTTACTGAGCAAGCTTGGCACTGTAATGAATCCTTCTTAGTGGGATGTTTCAAACGGGTCTCTGTGAGCAAGGTCGCCCAGGAACACATTTTCTCAGCACATTGTTTAGTGTGGTCTAAAGCCCTTCTTTCCTCTTTGAACAGCCAAGGCTCTTTCATCTATACTGCCCATATCTCATCATCCAGCACAGGAAGCGTTGCCTCGTTTTTTTTTTTTTTTTGACCTTATGCAACCTTTTAATTTGTTTATGCTGCTATAAGTTTATTGCAATTTATAATAGTTTTGCCCCTAAATGAGAGTTCCAACTCTGCACAAGGTTGTTTGCATATATTGCATACAAACGTACAAACAGACTGAGGACAGCCTGAGCTCACCTCGAGTAAACAGCGTTCAATGATAGTGTGCCTATAGGGTATGTTCTGTATCCAAAGGACATGAATGTAGTCTGAATAGAGCTTGTGAAGGTCTGATTAAAGCAACATCGCCTCACACTTACTGAGCAGCAGCAGCAACCTCTGCATCCACATGTGGCGTTAACAGGTTATAATTATAAATTTGGTTTTGAAATGATAATTATGATTATTTCACAAAAAACACATTAAAATATTCTAATTGATAACTGCGACTGATTAGGCTGAGTCTGTATCAGGCTCTATGACCCTGTAGCTACAGCATATGCCTGGTACTAAAAGATGGCAGAGTTGGTAGCATTTATATTTAGGGTCAGTTCTGGATAGGAGGCATGTTGCCCATCTTAATTCCAGCTCTACAGGTCAAACATTTGGTTTCACTGAACACGTTGAACCACTTGTGCTTGCGTAGATTCATTTTGGAATCATCTGTTCGCCATGTGTGGAGCCCGACAGCCACCAGACTCACTCGGACCCACATGCTGTGCTGACATATCTGAACAGCTTAGCCTCTCTCCTTCCCCCATAATAACGCTGCGCTTAGCAACATTTAAATTTAAAAAAAAAAAAATTCATTAATTAAAAAACCATGCCTGATGATCTGTCTCCATCTATAATAAAGCACAAATTTGTCAAAACGGTTATAATTATAAGATATTTAACAGAAGACTCCATGGGGGAATGACTTGCTATAATTGCAGCAACCATAAATGAATGCTTTATTGCCTTTATAAAGTATTCATGCTCAGTGGTTGATGTGCTTTGAATGTTTCACGACAGCAGCAGTGATACACAGTCAGCCTGATCGCAGATATAAAAACCCCAATACGGGCCAAAAGGAGTAAATAGGGAACTACAATTTAAACAGAGCTGACTTGTAATTCATCAGTATTTTTCGTTTTTTGTTTTGCTTAGAAAAACATGATATTTTCAGTTTTAAAGAACTCTCTCAGGTTTCAGCCTGCTTTTATCCACTCTGAGCTTTTGAGGAAGTGAGCTCAGACAGGAAGAAGAAAAAGGCGCCTCAGCTCAGAGAGAGGGGGTTACACAATTCATTTGTCCAGGTTATTCTCGGACCTCCACGTAATCACTGTGAAGTCAAGCTGACCCACCTTTTCCCCCGTGATTCAAACGCTAGATGAGGAGCACATCTCATTTGTATAATCATTCTACTGGGTAGAAAAAAAAATTGTCAGACACAGTGCCACGTAAAATATTTAAATTAGCATTTAAATGAAGCCCCAATGTTAAAAAGAGGAAGGAAAATCAGCATGAATTCAGTGTTGTTAAAGCTGCTCCATCCAGGAACACCTTGTTTGGGGGACTCATAATGCTCTTTAGTTATTATGTGTTATTTCATGACATGTGGGTGCAGAGCTCCCTGGATACTACTCACAGAGACTCTGAGTGGAGACAGAATCAGACCTCAGGTCAGAACATGTGTGCTGTTCAGTTAAAGGGTTTTGGCATATCTCACATAATTAAATCCACATGTGGTACATTTAGTTTTAGAACATTTTTTAGTACATTATTAGCTTCTTATGGACACTTAAATTGCTTTATTTTAATTATAAAACAATGTTTGTTAAGAAAAGTTGTGAGCACAAAAGTCAACATGCAGCATTAACTGCATTAACGTTCAACAATATGGCAATTCAAAGCCCTTTTAAATTCTGGATGTGAAATGCAGAAAGAAAAGAAACTATAATAATAAATAATTAATACATTTTAAAAAGGTGCAAGAGGCCAAGCTCACCTCCAGAGTCCGTAATAGGAATTTGTTTAAAAGATCTTTTAAGAGATTTCACCTTTTGATGTTCCCAGATCTCGCATTTTGAAAGTATGCAAGGGGCTATCACATTTATTTCTCCTCACCAAAAAAAAAAAATCATACTTTTAAAAGCCAGAGTTTTGAAGTCAGTGGGGTTAATTTCCATCTTTAAGAGGCAACTGGACTTTGTGTGTCTTTAAGCCGTTTGCCCTCATATCAAAGAGCCCTCCTCATTTCATGTTTTAGTCTCTGCAGGTCTTTAACTATCCCGAGTGTTAAACTGAAGCCTCTGGAGTAATCATATTCAAGAAACACCAGCTCCTGCAGAAACAGACCTGAGAACCTGGGAATTCTCCTTCTGGTTGTTATCTTACCGCAAATTATTGGGATCTGAAAAGCTTGCTGCTTTTAGAGAACAAAAACGATCAGCATAATAGAGAGAACATTATACTTTTCCACCTATTCTCCACACATGTGGCTTCTCTAGTGGAACATCACAGGCCTTTACCACCCTGAGCACGCCTGATCCTAGGAGCAATGCTGGGTCAAAACCCCCGGTGCTCTCAAGCCAGCCGCTCAGTGAGGGTCCACGAGCCGGATGATCCATTGTGGTGACCCCTGACAGGAGTCCCTGCTTCCTGTGCCCCTCACTGAACACTGTTTAAGAACTAATGATGTAGTGTTTCAAATATTTTACACATGGTATTCATTTAGATGTCTCACTGCATTTGTCTGTCTCTATAAACGACATGCCTATTACATCATCATTATTATTATTAGCAAACGTGTGTAGGCTGAATGACTTTCACAGTTAAACAGGTCATTAGTTAATAATTTTTACCACCTAAATCACACCAGTGACCACAGTAATTTGTTATGTGTGTGTGTGTAAATCTACAGTAAAGGCTGTTTACCATGTGGCGTCACAGCAGTAAAGACGACAACTTTTTATTTTAACGCGCGGCGATGAAGGCAAAAATTAATATGCCTGCAGTGTCTTTAAACCCGCTGGTGCCTGGTTATCGATGCACTCTCCGCTCCATCAGAGGTACAGTTCTGGCACATATCTCTACATCAGATGTTAAATTGCCCGTCTCTTGGTGCCTAAGCTGAGCGCGCTGCTGTGGTTTATCAGTCAGACAGAACCTTAAAATGACTGCGGATCTCTTTTATCACACGAAATTACAACTTGCTGAGCAAAGACGGAGTGAGGTGAACTTTAGAAGATGTACATGACTAATCCAAAGTAAATTTGACATAAAATCATATGCACTTTATACAAAGAAAATAAACTGGGAACATTGTTAGATTAGCTGTGATTCAATGCACATAACTTCTGATCTTCAATGGTGAAGCCTTCTTATGTTGGTATTACTGCTCCCTTTTTTATGCCGGTGTCAGCAAATAGACTTAAAAATCAATCCAAGACATCTTTTCTTGCTCGGAGATAATTTGGTGCAACTACGCCGATCAGACGAGGGTCAGCATTTCTGCAGAATTTGTTTATCCGTCTTGCCTGGGTTTCACACTTTTTTTAAGTTGGGATGACGGCCTGAAAATCAGCGGGGGTGAGAAATAATGAGCTGTAAAGAGGCACACGGGCTAACGTATCGATCAGCTTGTTATGACATGTTCCTTCAACGTACATTTATTGAAAAGCCATTGTTAGCCTTTAAGTGCGACCTGTTTATTGACCTGAGCAGAATAACAACTTGTGAGGAATCTGTGAATTTGTGCAGCGGTAATAAGAATTGTGAATGTGTTTCAATTGATTTTGGTGCGGCTTGGTGATCTCACATACGGACATACACAGATATTCCAAAAACACATTTTTCACACGAACAGGAATCTCCAGCTCTGGCGATCATCGCTCCCCAAGGTACTCTTTGGATTTAATGCAGCCTTGCCCCCCTCTTGGCAATGTGCCTCCTCCTGGCAATCAATGCTCATTTGACTCACTCATCTACAACCCTCACATTGATCTGTGTCACCCTGGACATGCTGCATGCAGGCAGCAACTCAGCACCGCTTCGCCCTCTCGTGTGGAGCACAGATGGTCTCCACGGACTCGGGAGGCAGGACTTGGTGTTCCAGGTCTTTAGTGGTGGGAGCTGGGGACATCAGGAGGGGATGCTGGGCAGAACAGGGCCACTGGCAGTGCTGAGCTGGAGTGGCTAAATGATGATGCGCCATAATGGTTTGTTCTTGGACGCTCGCGAGCGGGGTTGGGTTAGCTAATCGCTGGGCGAGCGAGCGGATCCATACACCAGAGCCTGGATAAAGTAGACGGATGGAAATGTGCTCCCGTAGTGATGAGGGAGGAGCGGCTCCAGAAA
The DNA here is from genome assembly GCA_016785235.1 of Pseudorhombus dupliciocellatus. NCBI lineage: Eukaryota > Metazoa > Chordata > Actinopteri > Pleuronectiformes > Paralichthyidae > Pseudorhombus > Pseudorhombus dupliciocellatus. The sequence continues at coordinate 1,000,517 of JAFBJW010000242.1, forward strand.
TCACTACCGCCATCTGTCTCGCTGACGAATTGACCACTTCAGGAAAGCAGCAGCAATGATCCAGTTACAAGTATAACAATGGAGCAATTAATTCAAGGATGTGCAGGTATCACAGTCCCCCCCCCCCCCCCCCCCCCCCGGCCCCCCCCCCCCCCCGGGGGTCAGTGCAGGCGTGTCAAGTCGACATCCAGTGTTCAAACATCATGATGAGGATCTGGAGGAAGGACGGCTAGATTAACAGCCAGGCCTAAGGTTCACTTGATGTTAATTGTTATTTGGTAATTTGATTAATTGCAAATTTGTCGGAGGAAATTGCACCAAGGGCAACATCATCAAGCAGGGCAGGTCCTTCATTATCACATAAAAGGCCTTGTCCTCAGTCGAAACTTAACAGCCCGTGGCTTTATGTGCGCCCATTGGTCACAGATGCTGCTTTTGGTAACACTGTTTTCCACCTGCCGCTGGATTTTTGTTCTGTTTAGGAGCCGAGAGTGAAGTTTCTGAGGCAACAAGGCATTAATGTAAGAGGACTTATTCTTCTGATTCACCGTGTTGGGTCAGGATGCCATGTACTGCATTTGTGCCTTTTTTGTCTGCAGTGTTGAGGGTGATGCTTTTAGTTGAATTATGTACTGACAGAGTACGACAAACAGCAGCAATTTTCAGGATGCAACAGTTGTAAATTATCATCACAATAATGGTTGATATGGAATTAGAAAAAACTTTCCTTGTCGGGAGCGGGGCACACAACACAAGTTCATAGAATACAAACCCAGTGCAGTGTTGTGGGTGGTAGGTAGAAGTCTGAGTGAACCATACGACTCCAAACCTGACACTGGATTTGTACGTCAGTCCCTAATTCAGTCAGGGTTCCACTTCTCGTTCAATCGCCAGTGTTTAATGTTGGTTAATAATCAAGTGGAGGAGACGTGCTGTGTGTGTGTGTGTGAGTGAAAACAAAGCTGCGTTTGTCATCCATCACTTTATCACGAGTCATGAGTGGATTACTTTAAGCCCCGGTGCATTTTCAATCAGCAAGACAGAACTAACAGAAAACCTGGATGTTCTTCATGAACTTTCTCTGAGGATGGATGATGTGCGTCCGTGCACACGGCAGAGGGCTGTTGCATTAGATGAGATTACATTTGATTGGACACCTTGTAAATGACCGTTAACTTGTTAAAGCAGTCATATGTGAAATTATTGCGCCCTGATTATCGTATCCAGTGTTTCTTGGCTCAGTGAGGATATGGATGCAAGCCTTTAAATGATAGACCGGTTCAGATATGGTTCATTCTGGGACTTGTGAAGTTTCCGACATTTTTGGACAAGACTAGTGGGAAGTCACGTTGGGGGCAGCAGAGCCCTGTGGCCTGCTGACAGGTTAACGCAGCCTTGAAGGTACACATGCTTATCACAAATCCCAATTGTTCATTACAAGAGATTAGCTCCAATTTGGGGCCGACAAGTTCCCATTCCAGTAATGAAATCTATCTCATTTTCCATTTTCATCCTTCGGTATCTCTGTGCTTTGGCTCTTCTTCCCCAATTACCCAGAGTGCAGACTGCTGTGCTGCTCGAAGGAATACTAACAACTCATCAGGGTTTTCACAAGTTCACAGTCTCCGACGGAAACACTTCAGATGACAGTCGCCTTCTGTAGCAAAAGTCTCTCCCGGACAGGAACAAAACCGTCTTAATATGGCACAGCAGATTCTGCAAATAACAGACTTGCAACCGATCTGACTGACTGGTGAGATAGTTGGATTCCATGAACCCTTGAAAATAATGAGGTACTTCAAACACAGACAAAAGTATCATAACATGCATAACAATGTGTAAACAAGAGAAACCGGGAGTACCTTGGATTACAAAACATTTGTTTGAGTCAAATGTGTTTTTTTCCAAATTCTCATTTTGTATCACAAGTGTGGGCAGCATCTGAGAAGAGAAGAGACCCAATATTACCAGAGGCAAGGTTCAGTCCCTGGGCAACCTCTTAGATCCCCTTTCAATTGAGGTGACTTACTTCCCGCTGGATCCTAATGACGTTTATTGATGTCTTTAATAAGTTTTCTGATGGTTGGTATTCAGTGCAGTGTTTTTGCGGGTGGTGCTGGCGGAGCAGTGGCAAACAGGCCAGCAGAGGAGGAAGAGAGATGGATGGGAAGAGGGTGAGACGATCCGAGATTGAAGGAGAGAAAGGGGAAGAGATCCCGAGAGTTCGGTCATACTAATCCCTTTGGCCGAGAGCTGTGAGTCAATTATTCTTCATTTGTCTTTTATCTTACCACCAGAGTCTGGGAATGGGGCTCCGCCGAGGCTTGTCAGGCACTTATTGATGCTGTCTGGCCTGTAGGGTTCACCCAATTCTGAAGGCGGGACCAGAGACGTGCAAGGTCCGAGGGGGGTAATTGTGTCAGGAATTGGGGTTGCTCCGACACTCTGTGTAGCGTTGTAAGAAAAAAAATGACATGAGAAGGAGCTATATCTAAAAAACCGAAGGGGTCGTGAAGGGCGTCTGGCAGTTTAACTGTTTTGATAATGTTAGAATTTATGGGAGTGATCTGTTTTTTGTTTGGATAAAGTTGTTATATTGGACACAGCTGCTCCAGCTGGACCGTTGAGCGTCACTGTGTGTTTAATGACGTGAGAGCAGAATAAATTGACAGTATATAAACGTATGCCTGTCAAGGTTCTGATCAAATTTGGAAAATATGCTTTCTTTTTTTTTGTCCTTCTGCTGAGAAATCCTGAGAAAAGTGAAACCCCCTTTCTGCCCATTAGGTATAAAGTTACAGCCAGGGGCAAAACAGCTTCGCTCAACATAAAAACCGAAGCAGGTGAAAACAGCTAAGTTTCCTCACAATGCGAGTTATACTGGCCGCAGCCTTTTTTCTCTGGCACACTGACTTTCTGGAGTCGTTGCTGCTTTAATGAATGTCTGAAGTGAGTTTCCAGAAAAGTGACCAAGCCTTGAGAGTTTGAGAAAGAGTTGGAGCGCTGGCTCTACCTGTGAAAACACAACTTGACATTTGTTTTTTTTGTGTGTGTGCCGATGAATCAATGGACGAGGTTTCTTCTTTAACTTAACCGGTGAAGTGCTGAGGCTGAACCTGCCTGACTGTTTGGACTGTGCTGGTGCTGGTTTCTGAAACTGTTAAAGGGACCTGCAGTAAGTAAAGGCCGGCTGCAGGACTAAAGCTGCTGTGCAAATAGCTGTTCATCCACTTATTCAAGGTTCGGTGAAGCTCGACTCAGCACGCACGGCCTGGTTACTGCCACTGAACTGAATCAACCTGTTGTCATGACAAACGACATCACTTTCGCTGATGAGTCTCAGCCCCTGCTCCTCACTTAAGTATCCTAATTGCACCAAATTCCCAACAGCTCTTCAGTTTTCCCTTAATGGTACACAGCGCTAAACTGGTAACAGACGGTCCTTTAGGTGTGCACTCTACAGACTGAGATTTATGGAATTACTAAGATGTTAATGACATCATTATTTTATATACCAATTTCATTATTTAGTTTACCACCAGGTATGAAATCTCCGAGGCTCGATACTTGTCAAAAATGGAAGTGCGTCTGCCCTTGAGTAACACATACAGAAAAGGGGTAGTGCTATTTCTTACCCTGATAGCTGTCAGTTGCTCTCCCCAGGTAGCGAAGATGACAGAGGGTAAAGCAGCCTGGGAAGAGTGACAGAAACCAAGGTAAAACAGGAGTCATCAGACATTCACTCAGAGTGACTTTCACTCAAAGACACAACTTCTTGACTTGAGGGAATTCAAATCCAACATTGAGCCGGTGTTATAGCAACTAGACGGGTAAATGATTATTACCAACTGATGGACTTTGGTTGAGTTGACAATGGGCTTCTTTCATTTTAAATGTTGGTGGAAAGAGCCAGAGCACATTTTCAGGTCTCCGCTTTTGCTCTGCGAAGCTATGCCGAGTTAAACGTCCTCCAAATCATTAGCCTTAGGCTATAGTAAATGTATAGCGCCGATGGTGGTACAGATATTATCTAACTCATGGCAAGAAAGCCAAAATCAATCTGTTTTTTTTGAATGATGCCAAACAAATCCCCAAAAGCATCAAAGGTTTTGATTTAACCCATCTGTGTGTTTGTTTGCAGGATTATGCAAAAACAGTTTTTTTCTTTCGTTTCTCCGAGACTAATTCATGAATCTTGTTGACAATAATAGGACATGTGAAGGGGGCTGATTTATGTTTGTGCATTTTGGTGCAGACCAAAATAAAATTGGGTGATTTAAATATGGTTTCATAATAGGTATTTTTGGCCTTGGCAGACGTGTGTATTTTACTGAGATGATCTAGTTGAAATTGCGAGTGAAGTCGTGTTCAACAGAGCAGCTCCTGTATCTTGTATGTCTATTTCTTAAGAGTAACACAAGCATCAGCCTCAGTCTGACACAGGTGTCACAGTTCTCCAGTCGCTGAAGTACTGGGTCACTGATTGGGTCAGTGAAACGCAAAATCAGCTAATGAATTTAACCGTGATTGTGTTACAACCCTGAGCAAAGTCCTTGCAGTTGCATTAACACCATAATAGTCTCCCTTTCCATTGCAGATCCTTTTGCATTCATCTGTTTCTTTCTTCACAGGCCTTGTTGTCTCCATCCTGCACTCTATCATCATGTTATTATGAAGGTTCACACACACACACACACACACACACACGTCCACCGCCTGCCGCTAAGAAAATGTCTCTCTGTATATACTGCCTCTCTCACTGCCTGGTTGTCGGGTGAAAGAGATGTCAGAGCTGTCAGAGACTCAGGGACAACTCTTTGCTCAGTGTGTGCCACCACAAATGTCCTCATCAAAGTGTTTCTCCCAAACAAATCCTCCTCATGGACCACCCGGGACCTCTTTCTCACAGCTTGTCACATGCTGCTCTATCATATAGTCAATATATAGGAGTCAAATTGCTGTGAGGTGGAGCGCTGTTTCATTAGGGAATAAGCTGAGCTGTGACATGATGAGAGCCGCTGGTTCCAGCCCAATCATTTCCTGTTGACATTGGCTGCTTAAAGATGTATTCGCTGTCTAAATTTGGACATTAGAGGGGTCGCTGGTCTCAGTGGGTGAACGACCAAACTCTGTCACAGTGGCCTTGGGCTGATAATGAGGCTTTAAATGATGCAGGGTTGGTGCATTTCAAATCTGCCCTGGTTAACCTTTAGATGCTGCTACACATGCAGCAATAAAAGATTGAACAAACCAGCGTGTCAATAGCAAATCTGCTGATTTGCTCTGGGTCAGCATGTCAGATCTATACCCTTGGCTGTCACATATTTCATCCATCGCCCTGCCGCTTTCATTTATTCTAAAACCCATACGACAACACGGGACTAGAAAGGCTAGTTAAAAGGGGAAAAAAGTGCTGACAGACGGCCAGCAGCGTGATGGCGGGAGGGAAAGAAAAGAGAGAGGCAGAGAGGCGTCCTACTATGAAATACCTCTTTGATGCCTCCATACAACCTGAGATGAAAAGTCGGCTCTTTCATCTCCAGTGTTTGAGAGAGACATAGATGGAAAGTGTCCATCTTTGAGATCACTGCAAATATGACTGATGACAAATCACTGCTTTTGTGCCATTTTATGTTCCCAAAGAAAAATGCACAATTAATCTCCCGCGCTTCCCACATATTGTATTTGAAAGGCTTGATAGCTGCACAAGATGCCACACTCTCCCTCTACGCCGCGTCATACCTGCTCCCTCAACAGAGGACAAAGGACAGCACATTTGGTGATTAATATTTTTGGCAGTGATGTTTTCCTGAAAGTATCTTTGGTCCCTTTTTTTAAATGTTAAATCAATCCACTCACTAGAATTAAACTTCAACATTGGACAGTTTTGTGAGGCAGGAGCTTGTCCAATGTTTTTTTTTTTTTTTTTTGTAATGCCGTTCCAGCACTGAACTTGTGTGGCGCTGCTGGCATCAAAAGAGAGCAGATGTTATATTATAATCTTATGATAGAATCGGTTTATTTCAGTGTTGAGGCCATTTACCTTAGAATGTGACATATCTACCTTGACTATAGTTTCATAAGGGGTGTTTGTGGCCTGAATTATGGACCAAATATTGTACACACAGCCAAGATCTCCATCTGTATTTAGGCAGTAGAAAAGTTCCATGAGGCCAATTTGTCTTCATTTCATTGACGTGACATTGTTGAGCACAGTCGTCCTTTCAATGACAAAAATACATTTAATTTGCTTTGATAGATCCATTTATCTTGATCAACACAGGCTGTGGTCACTCGTTTGGCCAAGAGGAGCAGCATGATGCTCCAGTAACAAACCGGGGGACAAGTGAGTGCACGCAGACTGGCCATAAAGATGGAGGACATGAGAGCTTCTTAAAAGTGCGACATAGAACAACAAAGCCCCTTCAGCTCCAGACATATGGCACCAAACCACCGTATTCTAATTTCCTCTCCTTGAATTAAAAGTACTATCTAAATAATGTGCACATTCTGCAGTCACATTATTAAAGTGATAAAGTTTAGGTACAAACCTCCCCCACCGGGCTCATAAATTCAGTTTAAGATGTTGTAGTCGTCAACCCAACCTCTAACATTACAAAGCCTTCAGCACGGAGCTGTGGCGACTGTTGGCTTCTTCAGAGGGCTCCAGGCCACGGTGTCACTGCAGTCTCCTGCACACAGGCGTTCGGAGAATTTTAACAAGTTCTCAGAATTCTGGCTGCAGTGGACTAACACGATCGGCCGACCACAGAGGGCCCCTCTCTCAGCTCAGGGGCGTCAGCTAGATGTTTGTATTGCCTCATCATTACAGTCATTTCATGATTAAGAAATAATCAAGTTTTTGTTTGTTGTCTTGTGTTTCCTGTTTTATTTTGAAACCCTTTTCTGTGTTGTTGCTGGTCTCCTTACTACCTGTGTTGTCCTTGATTGCCCTGATTGTTTCCAACTGTTTCCCATTTCCCTGTGTCCTGTGTCCTGTCTGTCTCTCTCGTCCCACGTCAGGAAAACCTTGTGCCATTTCTGATTTCATGCATCAAGCCGGGGTTTGTTCATGCTGAGTGTTCTTCTTTGTAATGCTTTGTTCCTGTTAGGAGATTTTTTTGATCCTTACTTGAGAACAATAACATAAGGCAGAAGAAAAATCATTTAGACTGATACTAATATATTTCAGGAGATTCATCCAAACGTGCACACAAATGTTTATTCCATCCGAGGCAACCTTGAATATGCAGAAGCGTTCTCAGGGATTGTTATCAGACAAAGACACCTGCATGAAGTATTTAAAATCATCAGATCAAACCTGGAGTATTACGATCAGATTCTCAGGAAACACTCAAACGAATCAATGTCTGTGTTTCTCGTTGCAGATTTGCCCATTGTGGGACTAATGAAGGATTATCTTATCTTTCGGGTGCAGTCTTGTCTTTTCTTTCAAGACTGCACCCTCGCTCAGAGGGAGCAGAAGTAGCTGATCCGTCAACAAGAACAGAGACAGTGGGAGAAGAAAGTACTGGACTCTGACTGGAGGGTGCAGAGCAAAGAGGAAGAGGAGCGCTGTGAGAAATGAGCGACTGAACTGGGCCTGAGCGCTCCCGACTCTTCACCAGAGGAGAGAAGCAGACGAGAAAATGGGAGAAGGTAAGATGAGTCGCAGCCGGTCAGTGAGTTATCGATCACTTTCAGAGGGTTTGATGAGTGCCTGGACTCATATATATAAATAATTGTATCGCACTGATCGATTGTTGGGATCAGTCTCAGGGTGTGAAGAAAGTTTCAGCTCTGCTGTGAGGCTGGTGGATAAAGAGCTGATCAATGATCAACACTTTGTCAGGATCACTTCTCTCCATGACTCCATTTGAAACGCTTCCATGAGAATGTTTCCAACGGTGACACAGTTCCTCTTCCTCTGCTTTTTTTCACCCTGCAGATTCACATGTTACACATGTAAATAATAAAATAGCTGAGTTCCGTTTAGAGGCTGCAGTGTGGACAGAGCCCCTGTAAATGTCTTCCATTACTGACGTGTCCACCGTGAAACTGACCCATTCTAATCCCTCCATCCAGCCGGTGTACCTTGAAAAACCCTCCTTGTTTTTCATAAATACATAAACTCATAAATATCAGAGTGAGAGTCGTCTCTCTGCATGACCAAGTGTCTTTGGGAAAGATACCGAACCGTGAGTTTACCCTCATATGAAAGTGTGGCCCGTAGATGCACCTGGCTTCTTATTGGTGGAACACCAGCACAGCAGGAAGTCTACACAGTGGTGAAAGATCAGGTCAAAGGTCAAATTACATATTTAGAAATTGTTGCAAATGAATGAAGAAGAACAGAAATCATCACATAGATGTTCAAATGATTTCTAATTGAAATGTAGCTCAGCTGATGCCACACGCCAGAGGTTGAAGAGCCGACTGAGACACCGATGTTGAACTTTGCTGCCTGTCGGGTTTAGGTTGCTGTTGTTCAGGCCCATAATGTTAAAATACGGAGCTTGCTGGGGGGGGGGGGGTGTTTTTCCTGTCCTTGTTGTCCTGTTAATTTCGGGAGTAAACTTGTGAACCTATTACGATCCTCCCCGTGTTTCCGCCGACATTTTAAAAAGGGCTGTAACCACAGTTAATATGGTAAACACTTTGTGAAATGAGGATCCTCCTGACAAATGGCACTGTCAGTGTTTTCTATGTTTCAGCACATTCGCACACAGTAAAACTTTGGAGCAAGAGTTACTGTCTCGCTCCCATTTAATTACCAGGCAGCTCACACAAACTGGGTTTTGTTATTCTGCCGCTTTCAGAAATATCTTTCTGGTTCTTCTTTGTATTGTTTTAGTTGTTTTTCCTGCTTTATTGTATTTCTCCACAACGCATCGATCCCTGCGCTCAAACCAGGCAGAGTTGGAAATGGATGTGGGCCGAGCTCTCTGGGAGTCGGCCTGTCTGCTGGTGCGACCCATTCTCTCCGTCAGGAAGTAAAAGAGTAATTAGACAGCCAATTATCAATTCAGTTCATTTTATTTGCATGAATTAGCTTCAGAGTTTTCCCTCGTGAATGTCACTCACGGTCTTCAGCGTGCGCGCTCCCTGGAGCTAGAAATCTGACACGAAAAATAACGAGACTATATCTAAAGTGTGAGTGTTGTGCGGCACCGCTACGTGTCCATTATGCCTGATGAGCAGAGACAAATGAGGCTGTTACGACTCACAATGGGGGAAATGGAATATTTCCCAAAAGCTAGTTATATCCTGTTAGAGGCAAAACCAACAGAACGGCGGGTAACAGCTCAATCTCACACCAGTCTTTGCAGTTAGTGATAATGCTTTTCCAATTTGAAGCACATTTCCCATAAACCCTGTTGATTCGTGCCACATGGAGGATGCCGCTAATTGTGCAGCCTCCTCCAACTGTACCTGGCAGCCCTCCACGTGTTTGTTTTAGCATTTCGCTTAAGAGGATAAGGAGGTCGGAAGTGCTCTTTTTTCCCGCACACACGCGTTGAATAGGCATGAAGCGGCTGCCAATCCTCTCGTCACTGGTCTCATCTGATTTCCGTAATTATACTAATGTCTGGATACTAATGCAGCAATGATTGATAGATGCTGAATGCAGTAGCACATTTAAGGCAAATCAGCCAATTAGCCCGTTAATTAATTGAGCCTTCAGTCGCACAGTCACTGTGCTTTTCATGTGCAGTTGTCCTCTTTTTTTTTTTTAATAAATAAAATCCCTGCCTTGCAGACACAGATTCACAAAAACCACAGTATAACTAGTTTAAATATTGACTTTTATTATATTATTTTTTTTATCCAGTGCTAATTTTTTAATGAGTATTATGAGTGTGAGTAACATTCAATATTGAAAAAATATAGCAAGTCAATGTTCTTTCAGTCATGTAGTGTGTGTGTGTGTGTGTGTGTGTGTGTGTGTGTGCGTGTGCTGGTCCAGATCTTCCTCAGCATCTTCATCTTCACCTTCATTGACTTTTATTATATTATTTTTTTATCCAGTGCTAATTTTTTAAATGAGTATTATGAGTGTGAGTAACATTCAATATTGAAAAAATATAGCAAGTCAATGTTCTTTCAGTCATGTAGTGTGTGTGTGTGTGTGTGTGTGTGTGTGTGTGTGCGTGTGCTGGTCCAGATCTTCCTCAGCATCTTCATCTTCACCTTCATGCGGAAGCGGTCGGTTTTGGTCGTATAAGCAGTTTACGAGTTTCCCTCTTCATTCAGAGCTGCTCTTCTCAGTGACGTGAAGCATCCACTCACTTCATCCCCGTCCTCACTCGAGTCCATTTGTCTGCATGAGACCGTAGAGAGACAGAGTTCGTCGTCGGTTCACTTCTGCTTCTTTTGGTTCATTCCAACATCTGCCTTCCTTCCACCAGGGGAAACAAACCAATCTGAACATGGGATGAGCTGCTTTGAGCAACTTAAATAAATGTACCAGTGTGCTCCAGGGATGGAGCTCGGCCTCATGCCTCATCTGCTTCCCTCCTCTGGAGAATCAATCGTTGGCACCAGCAACCCTGTGTAGGTCAATACATCATGCTGTAATACCTCATGAGTACATGGAAGTTCCATTTTTTATTACTGCTGCTCAGATAATTTAGTAATTTAGGAGCATTCATTGTTTACAGTACAGTCCTTGGTGGTTCGTACACTTCACCCTCGTCCTCCTGGGAGTTATTAGCTCGTGTTTGATACCTGACAAGTGCTCCTGTGTTGCTTGTTGCGTGATGCCTGACACTCTTGTCGGTGTCTCCTGGTTGAGAGAGAAGCAGGCACATAACTGATGAGACGGGGGCGCGCAGCCGTCCTCCTGCTTCATGGTGTCTGTGACATTTACGAAGACACCGCGTCCCTCCTCTCCGTCTCTTGAAGGGTTCTTTGAAGCTGCGCGAGCTTTCACACACATTTTAGCCATTATCTGCGTTGTCACCTTGTATTTTATTCCTCAGATGCGCGTCTTCCAACATCTCCACCAAAACAACATATGTGTAATGTCCTTTGATGTAATTTCCCCAGCACAGATGCTTTAGTTTCTGGGGGTGTATCCAGGGGATGGTGACTTCAAGGACTCGACATCCATGGTGAAAAGCTCTGGAAAGTTTATTTTTCATTGATAAATACTCACTGAACGGCCTCACATCAGGGCGGGAAGCTCGACTAAACCAATTAAACTAAAAGGGTCTGAGTGTCGTATTGTTCAGTTTAAATGTACGTTTATTGCTAAAATCCATGGTCACCTTGTTTCAGTAGCAAGACTCACCTGTCACCGCCGCATTTTCATATGAGTGCAGTCACATACAACAAAATGTTTCAATGCATTTACATTAGAGTGCCACACAATCCTAAAGGCCTTTCATAAAGTAAGCTGGAGACCAATATTATCGAGAAACTCGACAGCCCCTCAACGCGCAAGCAGTCTGAAGAAGAAACCTCTCAAACCCGAGGAGAGAGAGGACAAAGATTTGAGCCCAAACACTCACACACACTTGCTGCTTTTATGTACTTGAATTCACTTAAAATGTTGAAGTAACTTTGTAAGCTTGATGTAAGCGGTTAATGCAAAGAAGAGGATACATTACATTTATCATTTATAAAGTTAGCATTTTGTAGTGTAATTAAACACATTTACACATTATTTATTTTGTTTGTTTATATTTATTATTTTCATTTCATTATTTTCATATTTTCGAGGGAGGAGCTTGTTTATCTTTTTAAAATAATAACGTCCTGTGTTGGAATCTACCCATCAATTGATCATAATAGTGTTTCACTTTTGAAGAGTCAGACGTTTGTTCTGACTCTTTCAATCAGAAATCTGTTGTCGTCATATCTGAGGGGCCCGTCAAATTTTTGTTGTATAAATTTAGACTGAGATTGTTGCTTTGAGTCGGCACACGTGTCAAAAGTGTTGTATATTTGCAGTTGTGTGGTTGAATCTGTGCACACCAGTTGGAGGGATGTGAGGACTGCACCATCTGCTTTCTGGCCTTAGTCTCCCTCTCTCCCTCACACACACACACACACACACGCAGACACACACCTCTCGCGCCGTACCATAATCCATAATAAGAGAAAGATTAAATTGGACTTATGAGGAAGGCAGCGCTGTGTTTCCGTCCAAGGGTGTCCCTTAAAAAAGCATCAAAGCTCATTAGGTTGTGCGTAATGGCCTTCAAAGAAATGTGTCCCCTTGGCATTTTGGTCACGTCTTGGGAAAAATGGTCGTATGAGATAGAAAGACTCACACACACGCTCGAATGTCCACACGCCGTGGCTGTGATGCTGCTCCAGGAATACGGAACCATAGCTCATCCACAGTTTGACTAAAATTGGCCACAAATGTGATTCGCAGGAAACGGCAATAAGTTATGATTTAAAAATGATGGAGAACCTCATCTCCCCAATTAGAGCAGAGATTGTTTCCAACATCTGAAAAGACTGGCTGGAAGAACTCAGCAGCTGATGTTCCCGACATATGTGCGCACTGTTCGAAGCCAAAGCCTGCGCAGGCTGTTGGTGAAAAACTTTTGTTACAGTGTTCAACTTTTAATGATTTGAAATAATAATAAAAAATAAAATAAAATAAAAAAACATTACTCTTCACTTGCACAGATTCCAGTTGCTTCTCTATGACGCGTCCCACCTTATCTGAGCATACAGTAAGTTTTAAAACCGATTCAAAACGAGTACAATGAGGCCAACGCCAGAACTATAATTATCTACTCCTCCATCTGGTCCTGTGGCCTCCTGTGCCAGGAGTGGACCTCCTGCTGTCTGCTGCCCGAGCGCGGCCAAACACAGCTAAGCTCCTCCAAATGAGGTCAAAGGATCGGGCCTGGCACGGCTTAAGATGCAGCTTGGACATTGTAGTTTTCACCAGTGTCCAAATAGCTCCAGTCGAAGTGCACCAACCCTTGTCCACACAGATACAGTCGTTCACTGGTGGTAGTTGTCTTTGTTGGAGGTGGCCACAGTGTCCGTTCTTCAACTCGTTGCGTAAATCCATGCACAGTAGCTGTCATGGTGCACTTACGTGCTCAGTGGGTTTGTGGCTTAAAACTGCTCCACTGGTTGAGTATTGCTCGGTCACCGTTTTCTTTAAAAGCATCTCGAAACAACAGAGCCACGTATGGAGCGTCACAGTGCACGCTCACTCCGACAGAGGAGAAATTCAATTTAGTCTCTCCACTGACATTTTAGAGAATGTCTTTTGTCTAAAACCGGCCTGTGGATTAATTAATCAGTAAGAGTCTAGAGAGGAAACAGAGTTAGAAGCAGACTTGAGCGGGGAACAAAAGGCGTTTCTGCCAGAGGGGGTGCATCGCAGGAAACGTTCAATGAGGAGAAGTTACGGCCACGACTGCAGCTAAATCAGTGCCTGTTGTTTGCAGAATGCAAAGACGACAGCTGACTGAATCATCCTGTGTTGAGATCAAATCCCAAAAAAACAAAGTGAGGAAGTGTCTTGTGTTGTCCGGCGCTAAAAGCAAAGCGCTGCCATTCGTTTTCATGAGGCAGCTTTTCTGTAATCATCTGAAAAGGAGTCGTCTTTGTCTGAATTGTTTTTATTTAGACTGTTTAAATCCTCCCCAGATCTCTTAAATTGAAGTGCACTTTACGATGTGACAAACTTCATTATTTAACTTGTATCCTTTAGAATGTGAGTGGGAGTAGAAGTGAGAGGCTTTTTTTTTACTTTTATTTTTCAATTTAAAATGATACTCTCAGCAGTTTGTGAAACGCCGGCCTTGTCTCTAAACTTTTCCTGTTGTGGATTTAAAGAACTATGGGAGAAGGTCTGACTCAGCACACACACGCACACACACACCTGCAGCCGCCAGCCCAGACACTGTTTACATGCAATATTGAAATATATGAACTCCTCAAGAACACAGACCTGTGTATTATTTAGGACGCTCGCGTGTAAAGAAAGACAAAACAACAGCAGCCTGGAATCCGAAGCGTTGTAATATTCACGTTGTCTAAACGATAGCCCTGCGGCGTCATGTTTCATTTACAACGTGCACCGATGAGCCACGACGTGAAAACGGTTGTAGCAGGTTTATAATGGCGTGGCACAGCCGTGTACGCTGCAAACGGACGTGCACGAGACCAGTTCCGGGTGGAGTGTCAGGCTGTCCACATGAGGAACTGATGGATTTATAAAGCCCACACACACACGTCCCTGCCTCTGCATAAGTCAGTGTTGTTCTTCAGTCAGTCATTCACTCAGTAACACCGTTCAAACAATCTCACTGTCCAAACATGTTAATCCACCTACTTCATCTTTATTCCCATGGACACTGGCTGCTGTCTGCCACACACACACACACACACACACACACACACACAGCGTGTGTCAGTGTCAGCAGCATTAGTGAGCCTCTTTAAACAAACATCCCTTTTTGCATATCGGAGCGAGGAGCAGGTCGGATAACATTGTGGGGACTTTGCAGGACGTGGGGGGGGTGGGGGGGTGGATTTTTTTTTTTTTTTTTTTTTTTTAAAATAAAATTTTTTTTTTTTGAAAATAAAAATAAACAACGCAGTCGGGAGCCTGCCGAGCTCTGTGGCTTTGTTCCACTCGTTCTTCTTGTTCTCTCCTCTGTTCTCTGGAACCAGTGGGAAGACACGATGTAGCCGCAGTGCTAAACTAACCGCGCGTTCGCACGCTCCTCGGAAGGTCCTTTCCCTGAGTCGGGGAGTCGTTGTTCTGTCTTTGGTGCGTTCATGTGCTTAGAAGTGAGATTGTGGCAGGAAAAAACCAAACAAAACCTGGAGGCTGTAAACAAACTATTTGTGTTCAAACAACACTCGGACACCTCCTTCCAATGTTTGCATTATAACAAAGAGCCAGAATAGAGTAAGCTGCAGCACACGTTAATTATTTAAACGTGCACATGTTAATTATAAAAACATCTCATACAGTAATACAGCTGTGGCTGAGCTTCAAGGGGACACTTGTCCTCCCTCACTCAGACCTGCTACTTGAGACTTTTCTTCTTTTCCACTTGTCCATCACTGGGTCGAGGGGGGCTGCAGCCAATCCCTTGACTAGTCGTGAGTTCAGCGCAGGGCTGACACACAGAGACAGACAACCATTCACTCCTATGGGGAATTTTTCAAATGATTTTGTGAGTTTGACACTGACACGTTTGCTCTTTGAGCCTTTGTCCACCTCAAGGTTGCAGACATTGGTGTCATTGT
Source organism: Pseudorhombus dupliciocellatus (assembly GCA_016785235.1). NCBI lineage: Eukaryota > Metazoa > Chordata > Actinopteri > Pleuronectiformes > Paralichthyidae > Pseudorhombus > Pseudorhombus dupliciocellatus. The sequence goes on from JAFBJW010000242.1 coordinate 1,015,757, forward strand.
TGTCATGTGACGTCTGGCATTTCTGATGCATTAAGATGGCGCTGACAACAGAAAACGTTTGTATTTATTATTTCCAGATGATGTCATAATGTGGCCAGACTCACAGTTTGTCTCTGCTGCTCTCATCTGTTCTTCCAATGCTGATGTTTGAATGTGCAGCCAGATCCGTTGTAAGTCACAGCAGATGTCTGGCAGGAGAAGCCATTAAAGGCCGTTGGTTGTAAATAAATGCAAAAAAAATATGTATATATATATAAAGAGGCAGCTTCTTTAAGATACTAGGTTGTGTGCCAGTAATCAATATATATTATGCCGGTTCCATATTGATTGTTGGTGCATGATATGCGTACCGTTGTTTACAAGAAGCACATTCAGGAGATGAATGGAGTCGGTTATTCCTCATATCGGAAATACGCCACACTGCGCCGTAGCTCATTTCCCTCAGAGAGATTTACTGACAGGAAAACACATAACTGTGGACGTTTTTAAAGTACAAGAGGATTTTATTTTATCCATCTGTTTAGGGAACCTGTAGGGAATCATATTAAATGAGACGCTCTGCTCTGGGCTCACCTTCAAGACGAGTGTAAACGTGCAGACACACGGTTTACAGGTGACGCACATTTTAACGTGATGATTTCAAGCTTCATATTCTGACATTCACTGAGGTTCCTCGTTGAATTGCGTTGGATTTGTTTACACCTTTAGTTGGGAGGTGGATGCGATGGAGCTCTGTTGGTGTCGTGCTGTTATTTTTATCTCATGATCTGATATTTAAGCCGAGCAATTAGACGGGAGACAGGGGACAGAGTAAGGAAGCGAGGGACTGTCTCAGAGGGGCCAAGAGCGTGTTTATTATTGTTGTTTTAAGCTCTCCTTTTTTGTGTTGCCACTATAACCTGGATTTTTCTGTCCTATTTATATTGTCTTTGCAGTTACATTGAAAGTACACACAACTAGTATTCTTATTTAAATCTTTAATTTCTTCTAACTGAATACTTTATTTTAAATTTCCACTGACAACAAACTGGGGGTGAATGTCAGTGGAAAACAATTACACGTAGTCAAATTAACTACTGTAATAACTGTACTGTAGATCACTGTTGATAAATACGTTTGGTTTGATTGAACCATTATAGTTTTTTATGTCACTCCCACATTTGCGTTTGTCTTTATTTATAGTGCAGCTAATGAGGAAGACACTGAAACAGCGAGGCCTTCATGTAAAACAGGTTTACAGCAGGAGGACGCCTTTATTCTTCACCCTCCCTGTTTTTTATTTTGTGATACAAAGGCCTCTGCTCCTGTTTTAATCCACCAGTGATTTCAGTAATGACTAACACAACGTATATTTCCTCAGCACCAACTGTGCCACAGTCATAGTTACCACTGTGCTCTTGCAAATTTGTTTTCTCTGACAAAAACAAACAGTTCTGATCACTGTTAATCTCCCGTCAATGAAACCCAGCGCTAACTTTCATTTTCACATTTGATTTGAGGCTTTTAATTTGAAACATGTGCGCCGACTGCTCGAGTCAACTGTTTTTGGAAAAAGATGAAATCACTGGAATTAATTACTGAATGAAAAACAAGATTTGTGGTTAAAAAACAAGACGGAAAGTAAAAGCCTGAGAGGGGGGTGTTAGCAACGTTCTTGTTTTTGTTCCAGTGGAATTAGAAGCTGTGAAATGCCCAGGATGTTTATTGATGTATGGGACCACAGAGCAAGCTGTTCTTCCTCTCACCACCTTCGATTGTCCCTTTTTTTTTTTTTTGGGCTGGCCATGACATCACTTGGGATGTGGCCATCGACCAGAATACCAGCATTTTATTTGAGAGTAAGAATCTGTGAGCGGGCTCTGCTTCGCACAGTTACAGTCTGTCCAGAACACCCCAGACTGGCGAGAGTGTCAGATAAATCCACGAGGAGAGGCGTCTCCAGGGCCAACCGCTTCATATTATGCACATCTGCTGCGGCTGCTGCTGCTGCTGGAAAGCAAACGTCTCCAGCCGGCATCCATAAATATATCAACACCGTTCATGAATCATAGATCGCATGTGATTGTAATCCCAAATTCTTCCAAGCAACACAACGCATTCTTTCAGCGCCTCACTTTTAGACGGATGGCTCTTTGCTGCAGATCCCAGTGCGGCAATCCGGCGACATCCGCGAAGGCGCCTCGAAAGGAAGCGCCGCAGGGCTGTTGAGGAACACTGTGACATTACCTCTCACATCCATTCCCACACGGTGGCCTGCGTGCACGTGTGTGGCTATAGGGTTGTTTAAATTGTGAGCCGCTGCCACAACACAAGGCTACTCACTGTCGGGATGTGAAACACCTCGCTGTGCACGGCGCGCTCGTCCGCGTGGAAGTGAGGGAATTGGAATCGTTGTATGGGGGAGGATTTCCGTGGCAGACTGTGGTCTCCGGGCCTCGGCCGTGGGTGGTGGCGCTTTGAGGCTGCGTTTCCGACCGGTGCGTGGGAGGGGCACAGGGCAAGGGATGGATGGAGGAGAGGAGGTGAAGAATAAAAAAAAAAAAGAGAGAGAGAGAGCAGCGACTGATAGAAATTACACACTCCTCTGGTTCACAATGCAACCGTGTGGGTTTGCGTCTTTGTCTCCCCTCGAGAAAACACCTTCAGTCAGACATCAGCCGCCCCTCGCTCACACACACACACACACACACACACACACACACACACACACCTCTGAAGCCAAGGTCTCGCACCATCTGAAAGAAGCCAGGAAAATAAATAGGTGAAGGGAAGGGAATCATGGGCAAGTGAGGAGACAGGACTCGAGGAATGAAGGTAATATTTATCAATAGGGAACAGTGAGGCTCCTCGCTGTGTGACCTTGTGGGAATAAAGTGATTCTGCTGTGGTTTGGTTTTCCGCAGCACCTGCCACCTCAGAGAATCATTAATGTGACTTTGCAGAAGGCTGGCAGCTCACCCTGACACACGCTGTATATCAAGTGCAGCAGTCTTATTATCATTAAAAGGGGGGGGGGGTCTGCATAGCAGGCCTCCATTGATCCTCTCAGGTGCAATTAAAATGTAATTGGCAGGGCTGTTTTGATGGCCTGTTCAGAAGTACGGCCAAATGTGTAGGAAATTATGAGGCGTTTAAAAAAAAAAAAAAAAAAAAAAAAAAAGTTAGCCGCGCGTGAGTTATTGCGAAAAGTATCCGGAGGAGCTTTGATGTCTGTCGTAAAAAACAAAGCAGGAGAGAACAGAAAACATCCCTCCCCAGAGGAACGTTGTTGCAAACCTCGCTAAAGCTGTGACGGAGGAGACGGTAGTGGCGAGCGGATGGCGGTCACGCTGGCAGACGTGAGCTGTGTGCGTCTGACAGATTTCCTCCTCATTAGATGTGCTACGCTGTCCTGTGGCTTCGTCGCTTATCGAATGGCGGAGAGAAATGACAGAAGTCCTCTTTAGTGAACGTTGTTTTCTGTCTTGGCTGACCGCCTCTCAGGCCTGAAAACAAAGTTCTCATCTTTTATGAGGAAGAGGAGCGAGAGACAAGAGAGGCAATCGCTTTCTTATCTATACAACTGTGGAACCGATCGATCGCAGGTGGAACACTCGCGAAACATGGAAAGCGTTTTCAGTTTTTTTATGAAGTCGTCTTCCACTTACAGCCAAGGTCAGAGCCGGCGCTCAGTCTCAGGAGCTGCAACACCTGTGAGCTGCGCTGCTCCTCCGCGGTTCCTGGGTCTTGTCAGTCCTCGCCACACGCTCCCCCGGCGGAACTTATCTTCCACCGCAGTTTCAGCGTTTATCTGCTGGGAGCGAAATGTCACCAACATAAATGTTCCTATCACTGCCCGTGGTTTTACTTCAAAGTAAAAAGTGAATGCATGCAGTTGTTTTAACAAGGAGTCCTGGTATTTAGGTAAGAACGTTTATTCAAAGAGACGCAGGAGCAAACACAGAATTTCAGTGCCCCTCATTTGTGCTGAGATGACATCAGCTTAATGCAAACATTTAGAAAGGGGAAATAAAGATGTGAAATGTCTTTTTTAAATTCTCTCTATCTCATGTCTGATGAATCCAGTTATAATTGAATACATATGAAATCCTCATTAGTGAGTCAAGTCATTTACATGGGCCGAGCGTCCAGTCCTTCATTTTCAAAATGTTCTTTTCATGTTTCCATGTTTCCAGTTTCCAGTCCCTGTGCATTGTTCTCCTCCTCACTTGTAAAGAAGAGGGTGTGTCCAAACTGTCTGAGCGCCCTGATCTCCCGCATCACGTAGGAGTGGCTGTCATGCGGCGTTTACATTTACATTCTCGCCGCACCATCCGTCTCACAGATACAGTCGGAGCGCCGGCACTTTATAATCCTCTTGGCTGCGCTGCGCTTTGTCAGAGCGGGCGATGGACTCCATTCTTCCCTCCCACCATACGTCTTGATTTAGAACGTCTTTTGTCTTTGGACGCAAGTCGGCTCCTCGTTGGCTGATCCCGGCGATAGGACTCATTATATTCGCCACTTTGCCTCGAGTGAGCACATCAATCAGAGGTAGAGACACAAGCTGAGGCGCCGACTGTAAACCATGCACTGCCTTAGAATCAGAGAGGATGGGAGAGGATTGGGGGGGGGGGTTGCAATTAGTATAATCAGTTATGGATGCAAAATTGTGTGGTTGCAATTCTGGCATGTGTGAGCTCTGACATATTGATGTGAATATTAATGCGCATGTGCTCGGAATGTGATTAAAACCCTCGCACGCAACCCTGCTGTCCTGGCTCGTGTCATCCAGGAGCTAATGGGGCATCCTTATTAAAAACTGAATAGATTCCCGCCAGTGGTTACGATGATGTTCCGCTTCACCGGATGGGAAATAATTGTGCCTTCATGAAGTATTACCAGCAACCAGTCTCCACTACACCTGGACCAGTACCCGAGCGGAAGTCATCTCTTTGGTGTTTTAACGACTATTGATTGACTCTTGCTTATTTAGCGAGGCAGACATTACTTAGTTAAACAAGTGTTAGTCCCTGGTTCGTAAATGATGCATTCCCATTTTAAATAAGTTAAGAAAGATTCCCTCACTGCAACGGCTTGAGAGTTGCCAGAATATATTTACCTACTAATGGGAGCTGTTGGGTTCCTCTACGACTTTTAAGGTCTGGAACTCACTATATAAAGTGACTTGAGATGACCTGCATTATGATTTGAAATTGAATTAGTTCCAAAAGCGCCTGTCTGTACAGCATGTATGAGAAACGCAGCTTTCTTGAACTCTCATGCTCTCAGCTCCACACCTCAAAGGAAAAGGCAGAGTGGAAGTTATTTGGAGATTGTTTATATTAAAAAAGAGTCGACTCTCTCACAGTACTCGACAAAAACAACAGCAGTGGTTCGCCAGATTATCTTATAGACAGGCTATTTAAAAGATAGAGGAGAAAGATATGATGGAGAATTAATTTCAGGTTTTATTAACGTCACACATGAACGGTAATAAAACAAAGGAATCAACTTAGAAATGCTGCAATACGGTTCCATAGGCTTATTTAATTTGATTAAAGGCTTGCACAAATTCAGTCTGGTAAGAAGTGATTCTCATAAAATACAGCAAATGTGTTGCTTACTTTCTTTAAATGTGGCTTTGATTTTCAGATCCGTTGTTTCTAGTTGTCCTCTACATTAATGACTTTTAATAGGCACTCCACCAATAAAGTCACTCGTATTGTTGTAAATCATAGTGAAGCTAATTCACTTGAGAAGCAGTGATATAACAACACCAATAAAAAGCTGGATTATTATGAACAAATCGCCTTCATTAACGATGTCTTGCTCCAGTTGTAGATTTGTAGATTGCAGTTTTACAACAGTCTGTGGCGAGACGTTCATTCCTGACACATGATTCCTCTCCGCTCGTCGCTGCAGGGCTTTTGTTGCTCTACCTTCTGCTTTAAAATCCTCTGGAGAGGCTGAGTTGGACTCGAGTCAGGGGACGCGCTTGGCCAACTCGTTCTTTTCTCTTGTTTTTCCCTCTCTACAAACTCTTGTGGGTTTGGGATCATTGTCATGTCGGAAAAAGTCTCTCCTGCCAAGATCTTTGAGCTCGTGAGTCATCGTTTCACTCAGTGTTTCCTAATACAAGTTAGCATTCCCAGCGCTGTGAATGTGGGTCATGTACCCTTCACCTTCGGCACTTGCCAAGCAGCGCGCCCCCACCCCTGTGTTTCACGGACGCCACCGTGCAGCTAACGAGGTAATCCAAACCAGCTCCATGCCAAACATGCTGGATCCCGTCTCATCCCAAAAAAAACTCTTTTGGTTTCTGGAGACCAGAGAACATTTGGCCAATATTCATCGGCCTTCTTTTCATATCAAGTTTAATGTTACAGTTTTGTGGTGTTCTGTGAGAAATATTGTTCTTCTTGGACACGTCTGTAGACCTTGACCGCTGCTCCTTCTGTTCCCGGTGGTAAGACTCTTGACCACTGCTGCAAATATCTTTCCTGCTCAGACAATTCCAAACCCACATCACACAATTGTGGACGAAAGTGAAGCTGAGATGTTGAGATTATTTAATAACCGAACTGGAAATCACCCTTGATGCTGGGAGGTTGTAGTTGCAGCCTGGATTTGCAGTAAATTGGCTTTGACTTTTATTTTTTTGCTCATTTACAAAATCAAATATTCTGCATTAACGTTTGTGATTGTAATCACATACATAGAATGTCACTCAATAGGGTTGATACCGGACATTGACCTCATGGAATCACATTTAAATCCACTAGATCCAGATTTGTCAGGGGGGGAACCTGCAGTAATTTATACACACATGCAAATATTATTCTCCCAAACATGTTGGATTGTTAACATTAAGGTCCATTAATTCTTTGTATTATTAATAAGAGAAACATCCCCTCACAATGTTCACAAAGGTGAAAGACATTTCCTGAATGTGTTTCCTGATCCAGACCAACCAAAATGAACCGTTCCAAATCCTTTCATTGGGTTCTGTGGTGAAAACATAGTTAAACGTACAGTCAGCTAGTCAGTTTGTCACTCACTGTAAAAACAGTGCTTCTTGTCAACCCTGTCTCTGCTTTGGACAAGTCGTCATGGACACTGACGCTTCCTGACAGTTCCTGAAGTGCACCTGAGAAAGAGTCTTATTGGGGCCTGATCCATCCCTGTCAGGATATGTTCCATAACCCAGCGATCACTGTGTCTGAGAGGGACATGGGATCGTGAACTTCCCACCTCTGTGGAGAAGAGCTTTCCTCTGCTGGGCTGACGAATGGAGAGTAAGGTGAAAGGAAGCCTGTCAGCGTCCTGTGATGGACGGTACGGCAGCAGTGAAACGCCACATCAGTTCTACGGCGCTATAGTTTGTCGGAGTTCACCCGTCTCCCGTAATTCACCTGGCAGGAATCTGTCATAGAGTTCATCATGGCGCGCCGTTTGTGACGACTGTGTGAAGAACTAGTTTTTGTCGAAACTACGGGAAAAAAAAGAAAGTAGAAATACCAATCTGTTGAACCTTTTCTCTGCACCCTCCAGTCAGAGTCCGGCACTTTCTTCTCCCACTGTCTCTGTTCTGCCTGATGGATCAACTGCTGCTGCTCCCTCTGAGCGAGGGTGCAGTCGGTGGAGTCATGAAAGACAGAAAACACTGCACCAGAAAATCTGATTGGGAGAAAAAGAAGAGCTACAGTGATACAGGTTGCTTTGAGTGTTTCAGGAGATGATCTGATGATTTCTGCCAATCTGATCATTCCCCTCTTTTTCTCGCAGGTTTGGCCCTGACAAACATTTGCAGTTTGAGTGATAAACGTTTACTTGCTGCAGTTGAACTGATAACATAATTATCGTCGCGATTAATGCACCCATCCATCATATTCCCCTTGAGCTACATCGATTTGATTTTTTATTTTTTTGTTGAAATACAGCATTTTAGGACTAAATCATTCTCTGAAGTGTTTGAGTATCAGAATTAATTCAAGCTCATACCAGCATCTTAAAATGATGAGACCCCTCACACATGGACATTCAACACTGTAACCCTGAACGTGTGTGTTATTTGACACCTTTGTAGGTTTCTCACTGTTTAAAGAGAACAGAAAAGCTTTTTGGAAACCATGGTGCGTGGTGCCTGGTCCTGACTCAACTACCAGCGGTGGAGATAGAGGAGTGTTGTAAAAACTTCACACCAGTAACAGATGCACTTGTCCTCGGCCCAAGCCAGTGCCTTGTATAACCTCTGGTATGTCATGCTTATTGTTCCTGGATGGACGTATCGATGAAGAATTTAATGTAGATGCATCAAGGAGACCAGAAGATGCAACATGAGCAAGTACCCCCCCCCCCCACCCCCACCAAGTCTGCAGATGTCTCACAGTGTCCCTATATATCTTCATCTACTCCTGACACCCAATCTAACAGCACATTAATGAAGGACTGCTGTCACTCTCTATGTTACATACAGGCCTGTGTGTCCTGTTGGATATCAGTGTAATACCACACTGTCTTTCAAGTGGAGACTTAGTTGGTCCTTTATCTATCACCTGACCTTGTGTACTTCTTAGAGAGAGAATGAAGAATCTGTGGAATCGTGCAGGTCTTCTTCTCTTAATGGTGTACAGATATAATGTGATGATAGAAATAGAGTATGTGGGCTTTTATTCAGCAATATGCAAGGATATATGGAAAATCCTTGACACGAATGACATGCGTAAACACAGGAAGAATCAGTTCAAGTTAAAGTATTAGTGCGGATGTGCCTGAGTGTTTATCCATTATGTATCTTAACTGCAGTGGCGGTGTTGTATAGCACTGCTAGTTGTCACCAACCACACAGACAGCCAGTCAAACCTCAGGTCTGCAGCTGTTTGCATACGCATGTTGCCTTACACTTGGAGGGTCACTGGGCCGTAGCCAATCCCAGTTGATGCTAGCCGAGAGGTGGGGTACACAGGCTGATCATTAATTCACTTAAGCACCTTTTAAATTTTAATTACAGTTTTTAATCTGTGAATTTCTGGGCTGATACGAGTGCACACAGTGAATAATGTGGCGGGGGGAAAAAAAAGAAAACCCATCAGCTCTCACGTCTCCCCTTCGCTGGATGAGAATAAGAGTTCATCACGAGGTAAAGCCAATAAGGAAATGAGTTCCCCCACCAGCGCCACCACCACCGTCGCAAATGAAGCCCCCAATTACTCAATCATGTGCTTGTCTGGGCTCGTGTGAGAGTGGGTTTGGACGCTTTTCACGGACAGACATCAAGGCGGAGGCACTAGCTGCAGCGGAGAGAGAGAGAGAAGTGCAGACTGATGCCGGGCAGCAGTGACCCAGAATGAGGTGACGCCGACCACTCTGACAGAGAGACGTCTGGGCGAGGACAAGCACGTCAGTGGTCCGCACACTTAGATATCTGTGGTGGTTCTGGACACCCTCCCATGCAGCCCGTCTAGTTTAATTCATCTCATTGTCTCTGCTTTCCTGTCCTGTCTCTCTCCTCTGCTTTTACTTTTCTCTCCTGTCTCCTGTCTCTGTTTCTGCGGTGAACATCTTCAACTCAAATCGCAGATCTTTTCTATCACAGAAGAGGTCCAGATGAGGGCCGGAGGTTCAGCCTCACTCTTTTACAAACTGACTAAATGGAATCTGTAATCGCGACAAATGCCGCTCTATTCAGTCTCTCCTTAAATGAGAGGAATATTTGACCTCTGCAGCGACTGATGATTCTTTTTTTTTTTTTTTTTTTTTGCACATTCGAGACCTGACCTTGATTTGAATTTTAGATCGTTTCTGATTATAGGAAGAAAAGCGGTGAACCAACACTGGCTGGTTGATGGAGAAAAACAACAGAGGATCTGAAATGTCAAGGCAGCCCTGAATGACTCGTGATCTCTGAAAGAAGCAGTTTCATCACCTCTGAGGATGGCGTGACAAACATAGGCAGGCCAATATATATATATATTTATATTATCTTTTATTGCTGATATGGATTTGATCTTTTATTGAACTGAAGTGTGAGACAGTTTTACTGGATTGGAAAAATAAACACATGAATCGCTGATGAGTTGTTGTTTGAAAAAGACAGTGGACTGATCGCGTGTGATGATAAAACATGTGGAGCGATTGATATCCTGTGTCCGTGGTAAAAGTACAGGTAGAAATAAGTAACTAATGCTGGACTAGACGTCAGTGGGTAGAAGGGGAGAGAGGAGCTGCTGATATTCATTTACATATTGTTAATGGTCATTGTTTATTTTTAAACATGGCTGGAATTGTTTAAAATGCATATAAATATTTGCATACATATCTTTAAAGACAATCTGTATACTAACATAATACATGTATAATGCTGCTTGTAATTGCAATTTAGTCAGCATGATTATTTTGATTTTAAATCATAGGGTATTGTACTTACACTATTTTAGACTTTAGGAGGTGCATCACCTCCTTGTCCTTTTTATTGTAGCTCATATATTAGTGATTTGATATGAATTTTACGTAGAATATGTGACGATATGATTTTAGAGCTGAAACTGAGTTCAGAGCATCCTACTACTGAACATCTTCGTGTTGAAACGTTTCTTTTCCAGTAGGTTTTCTAGCCCTTAACCAGGTGGCATTAGTGCATTTGAATAGAGCTTTCCGACAATGTGTTAGTATATAAAAAGTGTTTCTTTTGCAGCTTCACTCTCCATAAATCTGAATTTTGGAACTCCAGCGTCTTGCAGAAGCCAACTATCGCAACAGGACACCATTAGTCCTTTTGTATGCTTTCTTTAGTGTAGTATCCCTGGCAACTGCAGTACCTGTGAGACACTGATTAAAGTTCTTTTCCTCACTGCCAAGCCTATGAGGGCTCACCATTAACAGGCCATAGGGCTGCATTGTCAGCACACTAATGAAGCCAGTGTGTTCTTTTAAAGTGTCATTCTGGATTATGGCCATAATATGAGGGTGAGAGCGGATCTGGATAAGTGTCTCTGTGAGACCTAGCAGCATGAGGCCCTGCGCCCGGGCCCCCTGACGATCCTTCAGCACACTGCGGGTACTTGTAGGGGCCTCGGCGCCTGCACGGCCCCGGATCCCTGCCGTCACCCCAGTCGGCCAACTGACACTGGAGTAATTCCATCTGACAGGTGACTTAACAAAGCTTTGGTCCGTGGCAGGCGGCGGACCAGAGGCTGGAGGATGTATGTTGGGGCTGCCGGCCGTGTTTTCAGCTGGGAGAGAGGGCCCCTGTCAATATTTAGATTTGCAGCCAGATTGTGGTCGACCGTGCCGGCGGAATGAGAGAGAGGATGAGATTTTCTGCAAAGGTCCAATTTACTGAAAATGATTTGAGCTCGTTCAGTGTTCAGTAATAATGGTTGCAGCTTTCTCCCCCACACTGGTAAACGGATCTATGAACAAGCGCGTTCAGTTTTTCCTTGTCAAACTATTTTACATGTGAAAAGGCAACAGAACAGAAACTTTGACAGACTTTCCTTCATCATTGTTCATCATTTACTGTCTTCACTAGGTTCACAAGGCTTTCAAAATTAAGGCACTGCGATCCCACCTGGTTTATCCATCATTTTATCGACAAATCGAACGTGGTGCGTTGAAGACAAATCCCGGCAGAGGTAGAGATTCTGTGCAGTGTTTGGTCGTGACAGAGATAAGCACCCACGACTCCTGTGAATGTCTGCGTCCGTCCAATACGGTGAAAGACAAAGAAACCAACTCACAGAATGACGTGGTGGGACTGATGCCATTGGCTGGACGCCACCAGTTGCTGCTGTTGTTTGATCGAGGTCGTAGAGAAAACGTGTGCTTCGTTCCGTCCATTACAAAACAAGTCATAGTTGTTGAATGAAAGAATCCTAAGGTCTGCATTCAGCACACAGACAGTCAGATTTGTTGTTTGTGGAATCTGAAGACGGATGCCTCTTTGTGTCAGAGGTTTTGGTGCACGGTGAGGAACAAAAATACTCACATTTACATTTGTAGACGCAAACGAAAGAAGAGCAATGCAAAGCTTTGAAAGCTTAGGAGAACATAGCACAATGGAGGAGAATCCGACACCAGGCCCACGTGACCAGAATCGACGGCGGCACCGCGCGACCTTCTCACGCGGCAAACAACAGGTGTCAGTAATCAAAAAGGCAGGTGTTGGTAATTACATGACAGCGACACGGCCGGCGCACTCTGTTCGTAGCTGCGGAGCACTCCGCCGAGAAATGCATCGAGTGTCAGGAAATCTAATGAATGGAAATTATTTTTCCCGCTAGCATATTTTCCACAGTGCTGCAGGCGGCGGCGGCGGACAGATTCAGGTCAGTCAGGGGTGAGATGCTTCCCTGTGTTCTACCTGCGCTCCATCAAACCTAATCACTGGTTTATGGACTTTATGTTAGTTAATTAGTTTGCTGGACGGCTCCGAAACGATTTTATGATATTTGAAATGTATCAGGAAACGTAGCCACGAGGCAAAGAATCCATGTCTGATGTTTTCTGTCGGATTTTTGCTGCATTTTCAGGAGGTTTGTCTTTATTATGAGAGTAGCAGGGAATGTGGAGAACGAGCGAGAGGGACGACAACAAGCCTCAGTCGAGCCAAGGACCTTGTGATTATATGGTGTGCAGCTTAGAGCATCGTGACTGCACTGACTTATTAGTGCAACAGCATATACACCATAGTTTCATGGGGAGGTCTGAAGACAGATTAAAAGTCGGGGCTCAGCTTCGGTCATTTACGTTAAAACAAAACAAGCCAAAAGAAATTGGTGCAGTACCAGTGTCAGAATAAAAACTTTAATATACTACACATTACATTCAAGCATAAAATCCCCTTCAGGGCATATAGAGAAATAAAGGAGGTTAGGACACATGAGGACCAGGACAGGGGACCACATCAGTCCAGGTATCAGATCTGGTATGTTTATATATTTTTAAAATATTTTTTCCTAATCTAAAAATAATTATTTCAGCCGCACAGGAGTTGAAAGAGGAACCACAGGCAGTATGCGACTCTGAGCTGTACACATACTTTTAAAAAAATGCAGGCACAGAAAAGCCCCCCACCCCCCCCCACCCCTTCTATAAAGCTTGGCCAAAATCCCACAATCCTTTTTTGTGTTATGAAAAAACCCGCTGTAGGTCATTGCTGCTAATACACCGTGGGATTGTACACGATCGGTGCTTGTTATTACAGGGCAATCAATGTTTTACAATGGGGGGGGGGGGGGGGGGGGTATGACTGTGTATCAGCTCCACGGATTGGAAGCTCCTATGGAGCCGATAGGACTCGGAGGAATCAGCTGCTCGGACGCCAGGGGCTCAGGGGTGGGGAGGGAGGGAGGGGTAACAGACCTGCACTCGGGTATAAATCAATACCCAGCATGCAGTGATAAATCCTCCCGGCTCCAATGACCGACTGGCCCTCACACCCGCGCACACAAAACAATCTTGGTCCCTCATGTCAAAACAGCCAAAAGCTATCACTGCCATAGATCACCCGCACCCTGACGTGTCAGCTGAAAGTCAGCTTACAGAAAGAGACGAGTCCTTGGCTTCAGTAGAAGAAGAAGAAGAAGAAGAAGAGGTCTGGTGGATATTTAAGGAAAATCAAAGTTCACATTGTGGGTGTTGGACTGTAATATTAAGTTTAAAGTCGAGTTGAAGCAGCTCGTTTCAAAATAGAGTCAGTTCACTTCAAAAACTAGACTCAGATTTGACTCATTTCAGATTCAGAAGTCGATTTTGACCCTTGACCCTGTAACATGAGCTGCCATAGTTTGAAGTCTGAAGAACACCGTCTGTTTGAAAGCATCCCTCAAAACATACTTTTACCACACTGATTGATTGTTCACTTTGATTTGAGTGACTTTCATCAGTCGCTTTATTTAAATGATGTTGCGTTATTACCCCTCTGATTTGCTGTGTCTGTCCTCTCTGTGAAGCAAGTGGTTCTTTTGAAGGACACAGCCTTTGCTTTAACTTGTGGAGGCAGAACAAGTCCACGATTGTACCTTTTATTGAGAAGGTTTGAGGCGGAATAAAGGGACAACAATCTCGCGGCGCTCTGTGACAGACGAGGTGACAGTGATGGGTTAATCTTTCTAAACACATTGATTTGTCCTGACTTCAGTCGAACTGGGACGCTCTTATGAAATGGATACAAGTATTCTTCGCGGCTCTAGGTAGGACGATTTGACACCGGGGCCTCTGCACGCGTCAGTGATCGCTCTTTCATGTTTGGACTGAAACACAAAAGGTGCCATTACGCGGCTGAGCGGCTCGACCACTGTTGGTATCAGACCGGTTGACTTTGGCATGTTGATGCATTGAGGCTGTCATCATTCAAACAGCGTGTGGGCTTCGGTGCAAGGCCACAGCCCTGAAAATCTTTGAAAAATCAATAAGAGCGAGGCAGGTCATGTCTGTGAATAGGATGAAATCTGCTGTGGGAAGATGCACCGCCAGGCAAGAGCACAGGTAACTAACATCACTACCAACTACCAGGAAGCATACTGTGATTTTTCTTTTATGTGTGGTACGTAAAGACGCTACATCGTAAATTTGATGGACAATCGGAACAGACTGGGCCCAGTGTAATGCACCCTGCGACCGGTGAGCATCGCACAGCGCCGTAATGGAGGCTGCAGTGATTTCAGGGAATGATATACTGTTCTACATTCGCACGGCTGATGCATTTTTTATGTTCAAAACCAGAGGGGCTTTCTCACCTTCAATTTTAAAAGTGTTTACTCAGCAGCGGTCCTGAGAGCTGATAAAATAAGTTAAGGCAGCTGAATTAAAAATGATTCTTCGGCGCAGATACTGTTCCCAAAATGTGTCCCCTGTGGTGTCTCCTCCCTCCTGGTAATGCGATTGGTAAAAGGTCCCCCCCCCCCTCCCCCGGTACCATCACTCCAGCTTTGTCTTCTGCTCTTTCTCTGCATTGTGTATACTTTGCTCTGCACACGGTCGTTCAACAGCGTATTGTTACAAAAATCCATCAACAATAACATTTTGATGTGCAATACATAATTCATTAATTAAAGTATTGCATTTTAATGAATTGCAGCTTATTTGCATTTTTTTTTTTTAATGTTCAAACACAATTTTTATTCTAAATCAAATTCACAGAAACCCTTCCTCCCACTCCCATGGTCATGGTGAGGGGATAAATTGGATCAGGGATAATTCTGTAGGCAGAGAACAATAAAATAAAGCCGTAATAATACACAGGTTAATCACCTAAGCCTCAGGCCAGTCACTCCAAGGCATGAGCTCATAAATGTAGAGGGGGGGGTGTAGTGTGGCATTTATTCCTCATTTGCTGCATTTAGCCCATACATCAATGAGGACACATGAAAAATGAATCGGGTGTCCGATGTGCTTTTACTGAGACTTTGAAGAAACACAAACGTGACGCAAACTGACACGTTCTCACCAGATGAAGAACAAGTAAAGTACAAAATCCAATTTTGCTGTCACTTTTGGCACCTCATAAAAACCACATTCGGCGAATGAGGAATAATGTCCTCCTCTTCAAACATGTCCCCAAGATGGCTGCCCCGGGTCAATTCTGTGCCTTGGGGGGATTTCACAGTGAGCAAGATGGAGCACGTGTTGGCCTGGGTGGATAGCTGGCCCCGGGAAGCTTGCTTTACTTCTGTGAATTATTTACAGTGATGTATAGTTCCCACTGCCGGGAAGTCGTTCTGTTTTTGGCCAACACCTCATATCTGTTTTCCAAGATATATCCGTCACTTGGAAAAATTGAGAAAAAGAAATGGTGGACTTGATGTATGTTTCTGGCTCCTTTTTAGCACAGGACTCTCCAACACCTGAAAGGAAGGAGCCCAGGAAGGATTTTATCACACACTTATGAGGATGAGAGAAACAAAGCATTAAATCCTGAACAGGAAAACAAAGAGAAAACAGGAGAAATGGGCAGAGGCTTCTTTCTGTGAGCCTGTGTGTCGGGGGGTTTACCTGCACCTGGGGAGCTATGGATATCTGAGTGACTCAAATTTACACTTTTCTTATATTTCCTTTTGCAATAGGATGGTGACGTAAGTAGTAGTGATTGTTATAAAATTAACTGAGAGTAAAGTGCAGCTGTGGTAAATGTTCCTTTGGTTTTATGGATTGGACTTTACCAGTGGGTCACAGCTAAATGGGATCTTTATGATTATATTGAAAAAGATCCATATTAAGGCATTTAATGAGGATAATAAGAGGCAATAAAGGGTTTTTTTCAGAGACTGAGGTCCACTGCAAACACCTTTAAATAAAACAAAGCTGGAATAGAGTCATACTCAGCCCATCCTCATGATGAGCCCTGTACATGTTTATACATGAATGTCCCAATCATTGATTAATACAACTGCTTTGGCTCCGTCATCCGTGAAGCTTTCTGCAGACAGTTAACCTTATTATTTGGAGCAGCACTTCAAAATTCAAAATAATTATTTGTTAGATTTCTATTTCAAGAAACAAAGACAGACTTCAGTTTCACAGACACCTCTCCCTTCACCCCAGAGGCTCTTGTCGGGAAAGAAGGAAATTAGTCAGTAAAGAGGAAATACGCATGAATAGTGCTGCTGTGTATTCAATGGGAACATTGCATAAGATTGTGAATCCTTTGCTTCAGATGGGTCAAGTGAGTGACACTGTATAGGGCTTATTTATCAGGATAGAACTTGTTTGGTTGATTCACTGGTCGATTTCATAATATGTGGGCAGTGAGTGTCAAACACAGATTGTGATATTCCTCCAGTTGTGGACACAGCCTAAATGATTGAGGAGATAACAGATGGGCTGTTGAGGAACATTTTCACCAGGTTTAATTAAGTATAATACGCCCTAAGTATCATTTTAAACTGAAGAAGACTTGGAGGTCACACTGGTCTTCTTCTTTTTAATTGGCTTCTCTATCCATTAACTCAACACCTAATTCTTCTTTCCAAGCATTAGAGGATCCATCAGCCACATGCAAATCCAAGGTCGGACAGAAATTAAAGCAGTGCTATTGTTGCAGAGCCAATTAATCCACGTTGTGAAACGTGCATTGTTTACATCCACTGGCCTGCACTCTGGATTCTCCTGCCTTTGGTGGCTGCATTGTTGAAATTCTCGTTGCATTGCCACCACCTGTTGATCCGTGGAATAATCCGTTTTGCAGGATGCACCAGGCAAACAAAAGAAACACATGCGACGGCGGCGGTGCTTTAAGAAAGCAATGCCTAATTGTTTTCCACCTACAGCTCCCTGGTACATATTCGTGATTCATTTTTAATGGTAATCCATCAGGCCATCAGCAGCTGTAACACTTCCTATTTAGCCATTTCTGACTGCCGTGCACCTGCAAAGGCAATGATCCGAGCTTCTGGCACCATTTGCCCGTCTTTAAGGCACCCTGGGGTACCATGACACCCACTTTTATAAGCCATTCACTTTAGTGTAATGCCTTTGCCGGAACCAGGATTCAGAAAACCATAAAAGGAAACATAAAAACAGCTGTTGCCCTATGGGTAGTGGGGCAATAGCTGAAAGCTACTAACACGGTTAGTAGAATGAATTAAAGTGAACCCTATCATAAATGTTAGCTACGCTCATTCAGCATCCTGGAGGGGAAGCGTGCTGCAGTATGTGCAGTATGTGCAGTATTATGCGGTATTAAAAATCATGAAACGGCTCTGCTGCAGATACACAGATTTTTGCAACCCCAGCGGACAAGTGGACCTGCCAGTGGAGCCATTCATGCATAGAGCTTTACTGTGCCGCTACGCTTTCCTCATTTGCTTGCATATATTCACGTCGGTCCGTGCAGCACCTCCCAACTAGTGGCGGATTTTCCTTTCACAGTCATTAAGGCATTCTGTTCATTTTTGAAGCAGTGGCACAATTTCGTTATTGACAGCGTGGAAAAGGGAAATTAGGTCAGAGAAATGTGGAGCATGAGGCGTTCTCGGGACACAAAGACACTCTTTAGCTTTATAGGTTTATCTTCCAGCCTGTTGGAAAGCCGCCGCGATTCCAGGTCATTGGCATTGGAGCGCTGATGAGCGACAAAGATGGTCGCTCAGTGTCTGAGGGTGACTGACGGTTTCAATTAAAGTAAATTTTCAGAGTTAACTTTAAGAGGTGGATATTGATTGATCTTGTTTTTTTAAAAGTCTTCATGCGTGTGATTGAAACTGCTCAATTGCTCATGGTTTCCTGGCTCGAAAGTGAGTCATTGTACGCTCCCCGAGGAAAGAAATGTGGTGGTTTGAAGCCGAGATCAAGAAGACTCGCCTGAATAAAAATAGCACCAAATACATTTAGCATTGAACACTTTCCAGGCCTTTCAATAGCAATTGATTGCAGTTTAAAAGAATGGACAGACCATGCGAGTTCTCAGTGGGCTTACAGTACAAAGACACGCCTGTAAAGATGATTTTTTTTCTTTCCCTATCTGGAGAGTTTTCATGTGAGGATCTGTCCCCCATATTGAATATGTCAAAACTCTGGGTGGCACATGCACACTGACACAAAATACACACCCTGAGTAGAGCACACACAAAAAGCACCTTTCACTTCACTCGAGCTTTGTGTGTAGCATGCTAATTAGGTCTTGGACATATGATTGCCTGATTTTTTTTTAACTACTTTTCCACTTATTTGAAACTTTGGGATGCTCATTAACTTTATTACAAGAACAATGCTAGATGCATTATGCCAGCCTACAGCAAATGGAATGATTGTGTTTCCGGTCCTCTAGTCTATCTAGGTCCAATGCTGACCCTCTTTTTGTTGAGATTTTGTCCCCAGTAGAGACACGGCTGTCTTCATAGCTGCTAAAATGCTTTGCTATGTCCATTAGCGGGATTTGCTGACCCTGCTAGTTCCTGTTTAGTGCTGGGTGAGTAGAGTTCAGTGAATTTTATTTTTAAACAGCTGACTGCTGAGGCTGGAAACGGAGCTGATGGCAGTGGGGAAACCTGACGATAACATTTAAGTTGCAAGTTGTGAACTGGAAATAACTCTCAATAGGACTGAGGAGAACTGGGAAGAGCCTCTGTGAGGGATTCCAGTCCTATCATACATAAATCAGGCTTTAATCCATTGAATTTAATGACTGAAAGACAACACGGTTCTCAAAATGTATTTGCAAATATAAAGATGTCAATTTCAAAGCCTCATTTAAAATATGCGTCCTTAAATGTTGACGTTATTTATGGGTAATTGTGTGTAATTAACATAAATCTAGTCGTCCATTTTAGACCAAATCTTTCTTTTACTTAATATTAAACAGCCATCACCACTAGTCCTTCCACCCCTAGACCTCCTTGTCATGAATTCAAACATTTATATTATGATTTCAAACGGAGCTGCCACAGCCCTGCTTCCACAGTTCCCAGCATCCTCCCTTGTGTGCGTGGCAAAGTACTGAGCAGAGAGGTGGAGCGGCGTTATGAGAAGATAATGTGAGGAGATTGAGCGAGCATGACACTGCCTCTGGCTGTACTTCTTGATTACCAGCCGCTCGCCGCTTCTGTAACCTCAGCGGGGCCCTTCACCATGGAAACGCCTCATCATTCGCCTCCCACTGCGGCTCATTACAGAGCCACCGCCGCAAGCGCTGGTCCAGGATCGGCTCACCTGAGCCTCAGCACTTCAGGATTCACACAGGCTGTTATTAAAGCTGATCCGGGGTCAGAGTCCGCAGACTGTGGCACCTGAGTGCGTGCCTCTGCGCCGGAAGCCGCGCTTCGTGTTTCGGTATAATCAAATAGGCCTCCTGATGTGACGACGTTATTGGCTCACCTACACAGATGGATCATGGGAGATCATGTAACCATGAGTGCATACATGTTAATAAGGTTGATGCTTTGTTTCCAGTGCACCTTCATGCAGGGCTGCATCACCCTGTACCAGCAGATATTTATTTCATTCACTCAGCAGACAGATAACTGTGCCAGTGATTGGAAAAAGGATCATTCATGAATTGACTGAAATAACGAGTTAAAGAGAGATGTTTCACTCAAATCAAACCTTTATTGATTATGGAGATTTTTTTTTAAGGAGTAATAAAACATATTTAATCTGTCATCATTTTCAGATCTGTAGATATCCCAGCTCTGAGCCCGACTCTGTCTCTCAAGGTCTTCCTGCATTCAGCATGTAAAATTATTTCAACTAAAGTAACGGCCCCATTTAAGTGACTGATATTAAGAAATATGTACAGAGCAATAACACAAGACACAACACTCTCCAAATCCCCACAGGATTTTTTTTTTTTTTTTGCTTCTATTCTTTATTTTTTTGGCTGGTCATTCAGTTTTACAAATCCCCTAAAAGACTTGGCACGCTAGATGTGTTTAATTTAAATTAGTCTGTAGTCTTAAAGCTGCTTTAGTAGAAACTGCAAATCCTCTTTTGTTACCCCTAGATTATTAGGAGGGCTACTGCATTTGCATGTAAATGTCATCACAGTTTTAAATCTCTGTAACGACTGGTCACGTGAAGTGAAGTCGGTCGCTGTACAGGAGCAGGGATCTTAGCCAGGCTCTGCCTTTTAACATGCAACAGAGTATGGGGAACATGCGTCAGCGGTGAGCGGCTTCGTGTGAGGATCCTGAGAACAGGGAAAGGGGAAAAAAGCGAGCGTTTTGGCTGCTCTGCTGTTCTCCAGGTAGGATGAGCCAGGATAGCCCGCAGGCATCAGCAGAGGAGAGGATGAAGATAAAGAGGACATCTGTATCTCAAACGACGGCGCGCACCGTCTCTGTGGTCACCTGGCGCTGCTGAGGAGACTCGGTGAAAGCTCCACAACGCAACAGAAATCGCTTCAGGTGCTGTTTTGTGCCAGCAGCTATCGCACTCGGTGCCTGTGCCGTCTCTCCAAAGAGCCGCAGCCTCAGCCAGCCAGGAGGCAAGGACTCGTCACTGTCGGCGAGCAGCACTACAAGTCCTACAATAGAAGCGTTTTTTTGCATGGAACATGTCGGTATTGTTCCTGCTGTGTTGTGCATCTACGTTCTACAAACAGCAGAATCTTCTTTTAAACCTTTTTGGGAATCAGTCCCACTCGTCTTTTACCTTACGCTTGACATTTTCGGTAGGGTGGTGATGTTTTATGTAATTTATTTGAATCCCCCTTCACGTTAGCCATCGTTTCTGTGGCCGGTAAAATCTGCAGCCAAATGGACCAGATGGCAGACAGAGCGACGGTGTCAGTGATGAGTCACAGCAAGCTCAGCGTCAGTTGTCAGTCAGTGCACGTCTGTGAGTTTTGGTGGCATAGTTTTGAAGAGGGGGGAGCATTCTATTTGTTGCTGTATTCATCTTTTTCCAGGAATACCTGGTTTAACATAAAGCAGAAGTGAAACAAACTAAATGCATAAAAAGTGTCATTTAAAAAGAAACATTACCTTTGGTTTCAGAGCCAAACATCTAATAGTGTACTCAAGTCAAGGGCAACGGAAGTATAAAGGCAAAAGTTCAGAGAATAATCGCAGTTAAGATTCCGCCTCTCCATTTTTCACTGCAGCCTGTTTATCTTCTATAATAATCATTTCCACTGTTTGCTCTTTTCTACTCGATTCCATCTTTTAAACCTACTTTTCCCCCTTTCAAGAACATGTGTGTGTTTCAGGCAAACCATGTTATGTAAACATGACAATTGAAAAAAAATGGCTCTTAATTAATGCATTATGGAGAATGAATGGTTTAATTAAAGGCTAATTAGATTCCAATTCTTAAGGAAATAATGTGAAAGAGGGCGCAAACACAGGTTGTGATGGAAGAATGAGTGCATCGCAGGGGCTAAAAATCCATTACAGCCCATAATGACTGTTATTAATTTTCACCCTTGCTGAATTCAGCCCTTTAAACTTGTTTGAAATTGTTATGAATCTGGCATTCAATAAGGTCTCGAAATGCATTTGTACTCATGATGAATTCCAATTAGCTGCAATTATGCCCCTCGGTGCAGTACGGGACTGTTTTCCCAGCGCGCGCTGTTTTGCTGAGGTTGCCCTGTCTGTCTCACGGAGCCTGCGGTTCCTGCTCAAGTAAACTGGTGTGCCCTCACAAGCATATTCCCATTTTCTGCTTCACTGAACTGGTGGTCCCCAATAATCCTAACACCATCATTTAGTCAGGCAGGCTGTGGAGTGTTTTCATTTTTTTTTTCTCTCCTCCTCTATTTTCTCCATCTCACACAGCAGGCTTGGATTCCCTGAGCCCAGCAGAGGAGAATTAATGTGCATAGTTTGTTGGCCTCGATTTTTTTTTTTTATGCACCTTGAAAGAGAGTAGAGTCGAATCGGCTAAAAAAAAAAAAAAAAAAGGTGTTTAAATTTGCACTGTCGATTTGAGGAGCTGAATCCCTTCCTCTGTTCTGATTTGGGCTGATAATGCCGCTTGCGTCTCACTGAGGGCGCCGTTAGGTTGTTTTGTGAGACTGTTCCCTCCACACTGAGAAAGGCTTTCACATACAGGAGCCCAGGCAAAGTGATTTTCCTTCATCTCTCCCATGTTCTGTCATGCGGACAGTAGGTTGGAACAGAATTGCTGCTGCTCCTTTATACACAGAGAAAAGGGAGCGCGAGGGAGAGAAAGAAGGAGGCCCGGTATTGGAGACACACTGAGAAAGTGAGGGATGGAGAAAGTAAAGCCTTGGTCAGGTGCTTCTAACTGTCTCCTATCTACAGCACAGAGATGAAAAAATAGACAGAACTTATCTATAATAACTCAAACTGGAAGGGACAAAAACAAAAAAAGAGACAGACAGCATGGGAAATGCTCGGCCAGATACTGCCGAGGCGAGGGAAATAAAAGTTAAGCTCCCTCGCTTGTCCTTTGCACCATGTCCTGTAGAACTGCAGCGTGTTTTTTTTTTTTTTTCCCTCTCAGAGATAAGGATTTGATTATCCAGGACAAGCTCCTCTTAAGCTTAGGCCTCTTAGTTCCACAGGCGGGGAAAGACATCATAGATGAGACAATATGTTGTGGATATGAATCAAATGTGAGCGATAGACGGTGCGAGAGCAAAATGGCCGTGTGTACAGAGGTCTGCGGAGAACAAAGGCAGCCGGGGCTTACGTTGATGGACGCAAATCCTGAGTCTTGGTAACTACCCGCTCCGGCTTCCATTCCATGCACGCCTGATGGGAACTTTGATCTCTCACATTCGGTCACCTGGCTCTTTTCCACTAGCCGGGATAAGTCTAGACAGATAGCGCACAAACAACTTTGTTCCCCCTCAATCCCAACTGTTCACACCATCGAACGGACTCGGCCCACTACATGAATTTACAGGATCAGAGATGAAAGTCAACTCCCAGGATCGGCCTATTTTCTCACTAAAGATCCTCCTTAAAACATCGACTGTCTATTCGAGGGAATTCAAGTAAAAAAATCAAAAAAAAAACACTTGTATTTGAAAAGTTGGGCTTAGACAAACAGCAACACTGACCTCAAGTTCACATATACTGGTACGGTCCACGAACCCCTGCTGAGGCTGGATCCCTCCCTACAGCAGCAGCTTTGACTGTGGATCCATGAAAGTAAGACAAGTCTACAAACACAGATACAGCATGCATCAAACAAGATGTTGTGTGTGTGCGTGTGCGTGTCATGCCGCGTTAGCTGAACGGTATTGATTTCGTGTTTCACGTCCACCTCTATTCACCTCCTGCGATTTTACCTCATTTAATTTCACGTCATGTCTGCTGTCAGGAGAGCAGGTTGCCAGCAGGCCAGAGCGTCGGGGTACGCCGACACCAACACTCACCAGAACATGAGCTTAAAGTGGTGCCGGGAACTTTTACAAATAAAAGGCACAGCAGACGCTGCAGTGCTGCGACTTCTCTTATATCTTTTCTCCGTTACTTTGACAATATTTGTATTGTTTACAGAGAAATGTTGGCATGTCTCTTCTATCAACGCTTTGAATACAGCGAGGACACTGTGGATAACATCATGGTGTATATGATGCTGTTTTAAATCAAATTTAAAGACACTACAGGAGTTACTTTTCATTGTGACTGTCCCTTTTACATTTCCCTCAGTATCTTATAGACAATGCGTCGGCTAATTGATGATGGTTATGGCATTTGAAGTCCAGATTTCTGTGCACAGATCTAAAGAACATGCTGACAGTCCCACCACAAAGCCTGAAGTCCAAATAAGCACTGTGTATTTTATCAAGCAGGAGGGAGTAGATGGCTGTGTGCATCACTTTAGGTCATGACACTGACTCTCCAGGTCCAACATGGCGCCTCCTTGTCACAATACATCTAATCTGCAGCATTCCTGCAGAGGCCGTCATGACCTCTCAGGGCATCCGTCTGTGGGACATCATTCATTTGTGCCACGGTAGGGGGATGTGCACGAGTAAATAAGGTTTGGGAATTTCTCGTAAGTTGTCACCAATTCAAGACTCACTAGAATATAAAGGATCCTTCCTGTGGTAAAGAAAACAGCAATATGCACAATTTAGATTAAAAAGAAAAAGAGGATTATTTTATATTTAATTTTCCCAAGAGATCCCTTTAACCTAAATCTCAAACACTGGGGCTTTAATTATTGGTTAATGTAATTAACCTTACTGAAAAATGTATCTTGCACAAGGTAGAATTAGAATCAGCTATGATGAGGATGCAACAACAAAGCTGTTGTGTACATATGGATGGGTCAAATGAACACATCTCTGTGTCTCCTGCTGCTCCCACATTCAGCAGCTGAATGTGAAGTGAAGGCATCGAGAGACTGGAGGGATGGAACTGCACTCTGCTGTCACTCCTGTGTTCGGGGTCACGCCTGACGTCGCCCTGCCCTTTCAAAGGCGACTTCTCCGAGTCACGTGCCTCCTTAAAGTTGAAAAGTGCTCAGTTTTCTCCTTAACTCCAGCGTTTCATTCCGAGAGCCTCAGGTGAAGCCATTACTGAACACTCTGATCTCGGGGTCGATGCGCCGTCCCCGTCTGTATGAACGCGTCTGAAATATTGTGGGTTGATCTGTGTCCTTTGAAGAACATTAAGCCCCGCTGATCGCATGATAGATTTTTCCAGCGGCCACTTCACACTGCCTCTAATTCTGGGGTTTGCTTTTAAAGACGGCCTGCCACTACTCAAGCGGGAACCCCAATCAGAAATTTCACGGCGCTCAAATGTTTTCTTGCCTCGACACCTGCTGTCAAATTGTCCTTGTGAAACATTCTTTTCTTCTAACTGCACCAATTGAGCCATCAGTGGAGGGATGAGGATGCACCGTGAGGATAGTGTTTAAACTTTAAGGGCAAAGGCCTCAAAATAATAATCTTTTTGTCGTTATCCAGCCCCGCCCCCCACAGGATGTATGACCTGACCTGATGTTTCAGAAATCTCTGTTAGATAACCACAAATGTTGTTTTCCTCATGTTATGATCAAAACGCAAATGAAAGGTGCGCTTATCAAACGAACCCAAATTAGCAAGATGTACGACGTATAATATGGACAGAAGAATTAGAACCAATCCCGCACCTTTTTAATCACTCCTTCTGTTGCGGCGTCAGATCTCTTTTGAGTTTGCGGGATCCAAGGATTTTTTTTTTCTTTTTTTAATCTCTCTTTGACTGTCGCTGATGCCAACTAAAGGGAATGAGGGATTCACCCAATTAATTTACTGAAGCCCGCAATAAAAAGGCTGAAAAGCAAGCGTCCAAGTGGACAGCTTTGGCAATTCAATTAATTAGAGTACAGCGCGCTTTCCGCTCCACACGGGAAACTGTGCGGTTACTGAATGACGTCATGGCACCGATACAGCAGAGAAGTTAATACTTGAGTTGTCACTGCACATGCACGAACATTTACATCTTTATTAGACGGCAGGCGGGCGATAGCTTCGACTTAGGATGGCAACCTGAGAGCAGAGTTGATGAAGCAGCAGTAAGCAGCTTCCACAGTGCTGTGTCATTTAGTATACTTCCTCGTGCAAACGCTAGTCAACAAAATTAATGCCCCGCCGAGACATTAAAGTTTTATGTTACTATAACACAGACGTGCAGGCCGATGGGAAAGCGAACCAGAGTAGAACTGTTGAAACTGGCCCACTGTGTAACTCACAGTCTGGCAGTTCTCCACAACTGCTACAGGGAGTTGAAGAAGACGAGTTCCTGCGTTTACTGTGTTTGAGATGACGCCGCTAAAAAGAAGTTCTGCAGAAACCTGTTGGAGGCTCCTTGTCTCAATGTCACTCCTCCCAGTTTGCTCGAACCCTCTTACCCCTCAATGATAAAAACATAAATAAAAGATAAAAAACACAACTGAAAACAACCCTGTAAGTTCTGTTTCTCTGAATGTTTTTAGGAGAGAACATGCGGCTCTTCAGCACATACCAGAATCAGAACCTGTGTCCCGGTCTGTTTCATTATTTATACTTTTACATCCTTTTTCAGCTAAAGAACACTAATCTGTAAAATAATAATTATATTCTGATCCTGCATCTTCAACTTTTTCTCACTTATACTTATAAAAAAGCCTTCCACATCGGTAGGATGACACAGACGCTCTGTGTAAATATTACCGGCCATGCTGCTGCGACTGGTAAAATTCTGAATGAGGCTGAATGTCACCAAATGATTTATACTGGGTTTTTAAAATGTGTCGCAAAAGAAAAATTACTGTGGGTATTGTTTCCTTAACAGAAAATTCTTGTTGCAGGGCCACAGAGAGAATCCACTTTATCAAATTCTAAAAGCAACAGCCTTGGTTCCTCTGCAGGTATTAAAATAAGTTCTGAAAAGGAAAAATACCCTCACAGTATTTCTTAAAGACTTGGGATTACATTGTGAGGTTTGAATACGTGTAACAACGTGTACTTACGCGATCTAACTGAAAGTGCAGCGTTTTAATATTGCGCTAGAAAAGAGCTAACTTCAAACAAATGAGTGCCGCGTCTGTTGTGTGCAACGTGTCGCGTTCTCCGCCGAGCAAAATGCCCATGAGCCAAAAGTTCCCCATTCACAGTGTATCAAAGGGAACATCTTGTCTGTCTGGGAGCTGCAGCGCACACGCGCACGCCAGCTCCACAGCCAGCATCTTCCCAAGCAAATCGGCAGACTGAGAAGTAAGGAGGGATAAAGAGGCAAAGTGGCGTTTTCGCTTTCAGACGCAACACTCGTAAAACCCAGGAAATAAAAGTCAATCAAAGCCCAGTTCAGTCGAGGAGGAAGATTCAGTTTATGTTTGAATAACAACTTTAAATTCAAGTGGCTCAGCACTTTCATTTTTTTCTTTGATGAAAGAAACTTTGTTTAAATCATCGCCAACTTTGCAGATTCTTTTTTTTTTTGCCCCTTCAGCTATTTGGCGTGCTCATTCTATCAAACACCCTCAAAAGTGTCAAATGGAATTTCATACTGTCAGACTGTGACAGCTTTAAAGGCTCTACCTTGCAAGTCAACGATGAATTCTGGCCCATATCTCCACTGTAAAGTACAATATAGACTCCTCGTCCTCAACGCATCCAAAGAAATAAATAGTGAAGTGTTCTCCTTTCTCAGGCACAAACTGACGCCACCACACAGACAAATTTGTGACAAATAGAACAGCACTGGCAGTTATTAACAACTTTTTAATGAGTCTTCCTGTTGCTTGCAAAACTCATTCCCTCACTTCCTCTTCGTTCTTATTCCGACAGAGAGAAACAGACATCTCTCTCGGATTATGACGAAGCGTGAACTACTCGGCTGCCCCGCCGCCTGCCACTTACAAAACTCTATTGATTTCCTCATACTGCATAATAACACTGACTCGCTCAGAACAACAGATCCCTGTGTTGTGTTATGTTAATTGGGCGTACAGTAGCTCCGGTCTCACCAATTACTGGTCGATCAAGCAGAAATGTGTCTGTGAGGGGATGAAAGTGCAGCTGGATTTGTTGTGCGATGCATCAAACCGCTTCCTAAAAGCACATTGTCGTCGATCGGATTCGACGTGCGTCCAACTTTTCTTTTAAACTTTTTTCTTTTCTGCGACAGCAAATTTGTGTTGAGCTGATGGGACTGTTTTGTTTGGCTCTTCGTTAAGTGTTTTTATTAAAGGTGTAAAACATTCTCTGTCATCAACTGACCAACCATAACAAGACATTAACAGATGTTTCTCTCCCGTGCTCCTCCAGATGGAAATGTGCAAGCTTGTGTTGATCTGACCCCCCTGACTATAGACGGTGGAGATGGACCCGTCTCGCCAGCCTTTATGCAACTGGCCTTTTCGCCACAGTGCTTGGGAATGGATCTTAGTTAATGTGTTCCTGCTGATGCATGCACTTGACCGACCCCACATCAGTCACCCCCAAAAGTTACTGGAAAGAAACATTAGTGGGTTACATGCTACCAGTAATGATAGAAACTGACTGTGGTTTGCGTCCTGTACTGCATCCAACAGCCACTTATGCAAATCCCTAAATCCACTCCATGACCAAAGGACAATGCCATTTGTTCGTGTCGTCCAGAGTCCATTAGCAGCACCTTGCTCTGCTCGGCTCCCTCCGGGGACCAAACAGTAGACCCTCCTCTCAACTAGCACCAGTATCCAACCCTCTCAACCCTTGTCCCATCAACACTTTGTTGAAGTCAAAGTTGATTGCTGGTGGGAAACAGGATGTGATCAGACATTTCGTTAACCCCCCCCCACACACACACACCCTGGTGTAAACCTGCTGTCAGTGATCACTCAGCATATCCTCCATATCTCCCTTTAATCAGTGTTCCCAGAGGAAACTGGACACGACCCCTGCATTTTGTTCACTAACCTTCACTCTGACCAGTTTCTGATGTCTCTACATCAAAAGCCAACATGAGAGACAGGTTTCCCTCATTATGCCCCGGCTTAGTATGACAGAACGTAACGCTACCAGACAAGCCCACACGGTTGAAGTCTTTGTTTCGATTCCTGTAATCCTCCCATGCCCCTCAGCGAGACCTGCTTCACTCTCACCCAGCACATTTTCACTGAGAACATTCGCGGTTCACGAGGAGGCCTTGGGCTTTGATAGCGGAGGGCAGGCTGAATTGAACACCATCAGCGATCCGAGCCACCCCCGTCAGATGTTAATGTCAAACTAATCATAGCCTGGTTTCACGTCTGCATAGAACTGTTCTCTGCATCTCAGGATTCTTTCAGCGCGGTAATGAAATGGTCGTTGGGTCCGAATATGGGGCCAGGCTAATTATGATGAATGAAATGTGAGTCGCACCGAGCAGCGGGAATCATAGCATTGAGTTTTCTTTTGCTGTGAAACCCCAGCGTGAGGCGTGGGTGTTTTCCTATCACATGAAAGATCGAACACAAGCTGAGGGGCGCAAAAAAATGTAGGCAGAGAGGGGGAGAAGAAAAAAAAAGATAAAGGATGAAAAAGACTCTTACCCCAGGCACTGCATGTGTTTTTATGGAGAGGGGAAAAAAAA
This sequence comes from Pseudorhombus dupliciocellatus, assembly GCA_016785235.1. Classification (NCBI taxonomy): domain Eukaryota; kingdom Metazoa; phylum Chordata; class Actinopteri; order Pleuronectiformes; family Paralichthyidae; genus Pseudorhombus; species Pseudorhombus dupliciocellatus. Next base: position 1,045,180 of record JAFBJW010000242.1, read on the forward strand.
GCTCATCACATTCACAGATGGCTACACAATCCAAGGCAAATGTCAAAAGACTCACATGACAGCCAGAGCACCTGTGAAAAAGAGCGCAGTGGATTTACAGATGGAGATGACGGAGAACCCGTCGCCTTTGTCTCGGCGCTTCAAGGCCCACGACCCCCACAGATGTGTTTTTGAAATTTACGCAGCAACTTCCACATTCTGGCTGTTTCGGGAAAGGTCACTTTTAAGCAAATATTAATTAGCGACTATTTCTTCTTCCATTTTCCGTCTATTTCACATTTTTCTCCCCCTGGAATGTTTTAAATGACAAAGCCCTGCAGAGCTTTGAGGCAAAGCTAAAGGAATAAGTGTTCGCACAAAGCTACATTCTCTCGCAGGCCTTTCCCCAACCAATACATATGCTAATAAGTGTAAGTCACAGTAGGTGGAAGAATTTATAGTATGAATTATTGGCAGTTCACGAATGTCTGGACGCTATTGTTGGGCCCGAATGAGAATGAATTCCCAACAAGGACGAATATTTTTATGAAATACAGTTATAACCAAGACCCGTCTGTGTGTGCCCACATGATAAAATGATGGAAGTCTTTTACTTCACCAAATGATAGAAATGTTTTTCATTCAGGCAGCAGTTCCTACGTGGAGAGCTAGTGTAGTAAAAGGGTTCTGACTCAGGTTGTAGTTTTCAGAGCTCAGCAGAACTGACCTGTCAATCACAGACACCATTTCTGTTTCAAAATGACAGTGAGGATTGGATATTTCCTGCTGTTTCATTACAATGCACAAGGCTTTGCTTGAAATGAGAAGGAATGATTGGGAGTATTGGCTCCCGCTCCCTCTGCGACCCTCAAGGATAAGCCTTATAGATGGCTAAATGGATTTTTTTTTTTTTTTGTGGTTATCTTCTTCTATCTCTAAAGACCAGCCATCAAACACAGAACAGATTCCCCCTCTGCATTACTGCGTCTGATTCATTCATCACATCCAACTGAAATCAGTCACAACACAAACACAAAAATGCAGCTGAATGACTGTGCTGTTCACTGTGATAAATTAGTCCCAAACAAATTGCCAGTGCTTAAATTCACATCACAGTAACAGAACAATTCATTCAGTCATTAACAGCCCATTTACACTTGCTGCTCTAAGTGTCTTCTGTGCAGCTCAAATTTCGATGAGTTTTAAGGCACAGTCATTCACGCTGACTGAGATCCATCTTTGTTTACCGAGGTGCGACGGTTACGTGGCATGTTGGGGGGGAGCATGTTTTCTCTGTGTTACATGAATACATTTCTTGTTCTTTGAATTTCTCTTTCACAAGTCAAAGTCATGTCGCGTCACATGACCCGTGTACTGGCAGGGTTTAAGGGTTGGAAGGGGGGGGGTCATGAAGTTGGTCTCTAAACTTGTAGTGGCTGTCAGATGACAGCGTTTTCCATCTGCCCTGCCACCTCTCTATGTGTGATGCCGAGCGTGCAGACCCAGAAGCAGCTCAGGCTAAAGGAAGTGTGCACTTTTTAAAAAGGAAATTCTTCCTCTGTGCTTCACGTGAACTAGTATTTTTGTCGCAACAATAAAAATCTAGCCAACAACTATCCGGCAGCCAAAAGCACCAGGGCCTTTGTGGCTTTAGCTCGCACTTCATCCTCACCCACACAGAATAACGCCATCATCAGCAGTTGAAATAATCACGTCAGATAAATGTTACGGCAGATTGATGTGCAGAGATGCCCTGCGGCCATGTTTCCTCATTGCTTTAATAAGACAGAGAACAATGGCTGATCTCAGTGTAATTTAAGTGTAACTGTACCTGCAGTAATCGAAAAGACAGACGAGACAGACCATGGCCGCATTAGAAAATCAGACACAGAGTGGCTGTTTCCACACAGGGATTATTGACGTAATTACATCAGAGTCGCAGTCGGGTTTCAATCCATCTTGAATTATTTTTAGATGTATCACAGTTGCAGTAGTAAAGCTTTAAGAGGCAAACTATAATCTGGATAACTGCAGTTTAATATGTTTTTCATCCAATAATGGCACATCAAACGTCAACACACGAAGGGGAAATTGCGAGTGTGTGCTTTGAAACGGAGCAATAAAAGTTAAGGATGTTCAGAGGATGTCAGAGGGGATTTCTAATTGAAATCTTTTCTATGTCTGACAGATATACAGCATATTTGATTTGATTGCTCATTTCAGCAAACACCTTTTGAGTTACGATATGATGCCATGGGTTAACAAGCAGACAATATACGAATTAGCACCCGGTCGATAGTGGAGCATCTCAGCATCAGATGCTTTGATGAAATTAAGTTACTTCCTCTGTTTCGTCTTTACCATCTGGCTCCCCACCTGCTAAAGAAAAGGCATTTGGTGTTTGCTATCAGGTCGGTTATTCCACCCACTTAATATCGTGCCCGTTACAACATGATGAGCAGACAGTAATTTCATTATGACTTAATACCTGAATATGTATCTTTAATATCTTAGACGACCACAGCCCTCCTCCAGGGTGGAACAATAATCTGGATCAAATAGAGGAGGCCAGCAGTGCGGTGCAAGGCGAAGCTGCTTCAAACATATGGGAAGGGGAAAGGTGACAGATTGGAGTCTTAATTACACAAACATCTTATAGAGGCAGAGCTGCTCTGCAAAGGGGGGGAAAAAACCAGCATCATTGGTGCAATTACACCTCAGCAGACAGATCGAAGCAGCATTTCAATTATTTATTCATAGGACGAGGCAGTGAGGGAAGAAAATAACGATTCAGTACAGTGAGAGAATCTACAGTGCATTCAAATGTTTGCGCTGCATTCAATTCAATCATTGTGCTTTACAGCATTTGGCCATTGTTGGGCCTGGTGTCAGACGCTGCACACCCAAATGATTATATCAGATTTACATGTGATTACAACTACAGTGTTTAAATCTTATGCAGAGACAGATAAACCAGCAGTATTTACTCACAGTACAGAGAGGAAGAAGTCGAAGGAGCAACAGCAGAGGAGTGAATGAGGGTTAGGTGATGCTCAGTCATTATATAACTGCTGGATATTGGCTTGGAACGAAAGAAAACACATTTCCCTAACAGTCTTCTGTATGTGGCTGTTTTGAAATGATTCTTGAAATTATTTGTTGGTGAATATTTGGCAGTAGTACTTTGGATCTTGTGAGTATTGGCAGCACGTCTTGACAAATTGATGAAGCAGTTTCCTCTTTTTGCCTGTACTTAGTCAAATGTATTATGTTTTATTAGTTTTATAAGTTGTGGTACACTGAGCCTTCAGGGCCACCATAGTTTGCATTTAGCCTGGTTTTGGTCAGTGGGTTCAAACAATTAAAAATGATTTTAATGTCTTGACAAATGTTTTAAATATCGCAGTATTAGATGTTTGATTTGGGTTGTCACGTACTGACGTCATGTTCCATCTGAGCAGGACGGGAGAACGCTGAGGAAGTGGAGGAAGGAGCAGAGCAGATGAGGAGCGACCGACAGAGGAGACACCAGACGAGAGAGAAAGCTACTGGGGAGGTGAAGGAGAGTCGCGCATCAGACAAACAGAAGAGACACAGCGCTAACACAGTTTGTCACAGCACTAAAGGAGATCCGGTGTGCAATGAAAGCAGAACCTACGAGACCAGAGTTGGTCAATCATCAAACACAAACAGAACAAAAGCATTGGCAACACACAGTGTGCTTTTATTCTTCTGAGGGTGTTAGTCCTCGGCGTGGCCCAGCTCGTGAGAGGGGTAAAGGAAGCAACGTGGAATCAAGCAGGTGTCTTTGGTTGAAGTTAGTTAGTCATGATGGAGGTGACAATTATCTAGTACAAAAGAACAATTAACATAAGGCTGCACTGATGCTACATATTCCAATGAAAATACACCATTTTCAGTCTAGTTCAATATTTTTATTTGCAATGGCAAACATTAAAAGGAGAATTTGAAAACGTAAAATGTTCAACAGTCATCAATCATGTTACACAACTGGGAAAATAGTGATGCTGGACTGGGATGTAAGCTGAGATAAAACATATGCAGAAAGCTCCAGTGGGCCTCAGCAGGGGGGAGGATGTTTTTAATTGAAGATGAATATCATTTAGCATAATCAGGTTTGGACTCGGAGGTAGAAGGTGGAGGCTGGTGGGAGGGTCATATTTAAATGGACCACTCTGTTGGGAGAATGGGCTGTGTGATGTGTGACTGACAAACAAAATGTGTTTGTTTTTTTGTCTCACATTGTGATCGTTTGGGTTAATTTGTCAGCTTCTTGTTTTATTTTGAAATTTTCCTCCCTGTGTGTCTCTGGCTTAACTTCCTGTGTGTCTCTGGCTTAACTTCCTGTCTTTGCCCCATGGTTGTTTGCTAGCACATGTCCCACATGTGCTTCCCCTGTGTATTGAAGCCAGTGCATCTCCTCGTCTTGGTCAGATTATCTTTGTCTCTCTCTGATCGTCGTCCTCAGCTCAGCTGCCAGTGTCAGTCATTGCTCGTCTTCAGATACTTTTTACAGTACATTTCAATTAGCTGGTGCTTTTTTATTTATTACTATGAAGCAACTTCCAGCAAGTGCTTCGACCATGAGGGAACAAACCCAGAACAACAAGGACCAAGTGAGTACACTTTAAAAGCTTAACTTTAAAGTACGACAAATAAGTACAAAAAAAAGTTTTTAAATGTATTTTTAGACACTTCATGTTACTTTATTGTTCTCTCAATTCTTCAGAGGTAGAGGCTGATTCTATTTTATTTTTTTCCCTTCCAGAGGAAGTCATGTGATAGGAACCTGATGAATCTGAGGAGGCTACATCTGGACCAGTAGGACCCAATCAGCAGGCAGCCGTAAGTGTCTTCACCATCATGTCCATGTGTCCTCACAAGTCAAAGTCAACACAGAAGTTTAGAAACGAAAAGAGCCAGCAGCATTTATAAACCTTAAGCCCCCAGAGGTTTAAATATTATATAAACAAAGAGCTTCACCAGCAGATTGGGCCTCTGATGGATTTCTGAGGAATATTTACCCTCCATAGAGTTTGTTTACTCGCAGGAGACAGACTTGTGAAAATAGTCAAAGAAGTTGAGGTGATGATAAATAAATAAGCTTCAGTTCCTGAGAGCAGAGTTGGTTGAAGCCTCCATTTATAAAAAAGAGGTTGAGTCAAGTGTGTAAGATCGGTGGAATGTGACTTTAATGTGACATTTCTCTTCTTGACATCAGCCTGTCGAGGTGCACGTGTTCAACACATTTCCAATTCTGCAATCTGTTTTCATATGATCGTTTGTGCAGCACTTTGTTTTCCTGGTCCCATTTTTCTTTTTTAAATGAAAGTGCTGTCAATGTCTATTCGATCCTCTGGGATGCCAGCAGCTCCAGACCTACACGTTAGATTAGCTGCACACTCACACGACTGCACGTCTCTTCAACAGCCACTGTTTCTCTCCCCTTTGAGCCACTTCACTTTGTTGCTGCTGCTGCTTTGTCATCTTCCTCTCAGACCTGATTGTGAGGGGTGTGATATCAGCGACATTAAGGCAGCTGTTTGCAGACGTGGAGCTGAACTGCACAGAGACACCAGAGGGGGCAGCTGAGCGCAGATGGTATCACGTTGGATCAAATAGAAAATGACAGCAGTTTTATTGAAGCGCTTGATTACTTGATTAAGGTGATTTCCGTGGCAAATCTCTCACCGACAATATAGACGTTGATCAGTCTAAACACCTGGAGCGGGCATACACAAAGTGTGGTTGCTATGTCGCAGTTGGTGGTACAATAGCTTGCAGAAGTTTCCGTAGGCATGAAACAGTAATTTGCGTGTGTGTGTGTGTGTGTATGAATGATTTGCAGTATCCACTCGTGCTGTTTAAAGGAAAGAAATGAATTTCCCTTTGGGCAAACGTCTAGATTGATTGATCAAAAAACAATGTCGTGTTTCTGAAAGTGGAACATCAGCAGACGGACAACAAAGCACAAGCACTTAGGCGGCATGTGTCTTGTTTAGCTTTAATTTCTCATCCAAGTATTTCTCATCTCTTCCAGTTTGCCATTTAAACGCTGGAAAGGCCTGATTTCACAGCCATGTTCAGAAACGGTTTAACTGGAATTTATTCATGGTACGAAGACAACAATCATAACGTTGGTAGCCAACACCACAGATTCTAACACACAGGGTCCAGGAATTTCCTGGACTGGGTGTTTCACAAATGAAAATTGCAGCAGGACATTGTTGGAGTCAGATGCGTTTCAAACAACAGTACGTTTTCCGTTGTATTGGTAATGGGGCGCCATTTGGGTTGAGCACGCAGTAGAGGCAGTGCACATTGTATACATTTCATCACATGTTTGTTTGCAGCACTTTGTCTTTTGCAGGTGGGGCGCTTTATTTTTTCCCTATTTTATTATTTATTTATTGGGAATTATGATAAAAACTTGAGTGGAGAAACTCCTGACATTGTTTGCAGCCATGGGCTCAGACATTTCTCAAAAACAAGCCGCACATTTTCGGGAGAATATCTGGCCTTCAGTGTATGTCTTCAAGCAGCGTTTGTTTCATTGTGGACCTTTATACCAACCAGTATTCAGATGCTGAGCAGGTGACCTACACCTTCAGTGGGCAGGACAGAATAAGGATGAGGTGTATTTCAGCAGAAATTTTGAGTGGTTGCCATGGAGAGCGCCGATGGCCTTGGTTATTCCCACCTTAGCTCTGTCACAGTGGCTAGCCGAGGCCAGAGGAGGAAAGGGGGTTATCTCCCTCGTTTTCAGCTTTATCTCCTCAACCATATTGTGCCTCCAATTCAATCCCCTGCCTTTTCAAGTCTGGCCTCACTTTTTCCTCCCTTTTATGACAGATAGAGAGAGATAGTACCCTCTGTTCTCCACTGGGGCAAATTCTGAAGTGGAGTCATCCTGTTTTTTTTTTTTTTTAATATCAGGTGATTCTGCCTCTGCCTCGCCTTGGTAGAATGAACACCAGACTCTGACATCAGACCGTGAATTAAGGAAGAAGGGAATGTAAACATAATTAAACCTGCCCTGCGGACAACAGCCCCTCACAAGCTCAGGCTTTGGACATTAATGCTGCTTTTATTCTTGGTTTGGACCCAAATGTATCACTTCATGTACAAATGTGTGCTATTAGACCCGACCCTCCGGGAGAAAGCTGTCAGTGAAGGTCCTCGTTGCGTTCTCATCCAACTGCAGGGCAGAAACTTGGAAACCAGGGCTGCTTTCAAAGAAGGAAGAGGAGGTGGGAGAAAAATGAAAGAGGAAGACAGTGGGGTTGTTAATAATTAATTCGACAGAGTTGTGGTCCTGGGAGGCTGGGAGAAAATATATTGATGTTTGAAAAATGCTAATTAAAGAGAGGCGCACACTTTGATTCGAAAGGCAGATGCCTGCCCAGCCAGTCTGAAATCTCACTGCTGCCTGCGCTAATGGTGCTAGTGATGCCTTTGGGGAAACACGGCATGAAACAAAGAGGCGGACGCTAATGAGTCTCGCGGACCTCTCTGGCTCACAGGATGAATGAGCAAGATGGAGAAGAAGATGCTAAAAGGGAAGAAGGAGCCACCCTTGGTGGAGGGTGTCTTCTTAAATTTCATTGCAAATGCAGGGAAGAAGAACTCCTCGGTGGGTAAAACTGGATTCCCGCACCATCCACAGATCCTCCCACTGACAGCCAGCGTTGAGTCAAACAGGATCAACACAGAACCGGCGGTGAGCAACAAATGAATACAGTTGTTTTCGCACAGCGCCCAGGATGTGAATAAAACCCAGCAACAGAGAAGTCGTCTTCTCCACACACAGGCGCTCGGTTCCGCTGCAGTTTTTCAAAGAGTTTGCTGTAATTAAACCATATGATTTGCACATTCCATAAGGCTTTCTCCTTTATCTCACACATGAGAGACAGACAGAGGCAGCAGAGTGAAAACAAGAGCCCACAGCCATCTCCCTCAGATCTGTGAGGCTGCATATGAGTGAAATGATGCTGACATACTCACAATGACAACATGCTTTCAGGCGATGTGCACGTAGGCATGCGAACGTTGTGTCAATCAGCCCCAAACACAAAGCACTACAAAGGTAAAGAATTTGATGATGGTTCATAACCCACATAACTGGACAAACTGGCGGTGTGATGAGATGATGGCAAACACAAGGTGAAGGGATCATGGTTCATCCTGAGGGGAACCGGATTGGGAGCAGCTGTTTGCTTGGAAAGTTTCAAGGGACTTTGTGGGCCACAGGCAAACGGGATTCCCACGAAACCCATGATAAATGATAGACGTTGTAGTCTACAAGCAAACTTCCAAAATCACAGTGCTTTAGGCAGAAAGCAACTGGCATGGGACCTTGTTAGAGCGTTTCCATCATGTTGGTCTTGTGTATCGCCAAACATGGAATTTTAAGGGGTTCTCAAAACAATGATTGTTGAGGATCCATTGATCAAGTGTGTCCCCTGCCAGCTTGGGACCCCAGGAAATTGACTTCTTTAGATACTCGGTTGAAACATTTAGGACAGCTGTGGTGTGAGGTGAATTGGGTTGTTCATTCACCAGATGGTTTGTGGTTCTATCCCCTGCTCGTCATATCCACACACCAAAGTTTCCCTGGGCAATGTGGAATTGGACCATTTTGTGCAATTCATACAGTCGTTGTAGAGACATTTCACTGAGCATTTTGAACAGAGGAATAGAGATGTTACAGAAATGACTCGGGGAAAATGTTGGCCCAAATTTTGTGGCGCTTTCAGCTGATGGATGATGCAGATTCTCTTGCATATCTCCTGCTGTGGTGGTTAATTTGGACAGTCTCCTGATTTCTGGCAGGAAAGTCTCCAGATATGTGCACAGCAACCGCACACAGGCGTTAGCGTTTTCATGGCCCTTCAGTATCAGGAGATCATCTGCATTTCTGTGCAGCTGAAAACATTGTAGGCTCATGAATTCCATTTGAATCAAACTATTAAGTTGATCACAGTTGCACAGAAACAACCAGAACCCTGGTTTGTCATACGCTAAAAGACAAATCACCAAATTAGACCCCCCCCAACAGAAGAATGGCTAATGCATGACATTCATTAAATATAAATTTTCCCAGCTCTTTACATTAGCCTCCAGCCAAGAAGGTGCAGTGAACAAAGCAAACCAATAAACCCTTTCTGAAGGTGTTTGTCTCCTTTGTACAATGCACACGAGGTGTGTTGGCAACATGAAAAGAATCTATTCCTGTAAGGTTGTTTACTCTGAGCCCCCCCCCCCCCCCCCCCCCCCCCCCCCACCGCTCCCCTTTTTCCCCCCCCCCCCTCCCCGAGGAATGATTTACTTTGTTTAACCTATTGAAGCTGAGTGGGTTTTGTTGCCCTGCAAATCATACGATGCAGATTACATCGATCTCATTAGGAAATCAAATGGTGAAAAAGATTATAATTGCTTATTGCCATAATAGCGGCCTCTCACATGCACAATATGAGCCGAACACAATCAAAGATTTGGGGGGTAGTGACATTTACACAGATGATTCTCATATTTAATGGAGGAAATTAGCGTTTAATGGGTTTCAAGAGCGTCTTTTCTGCTGGGACGATCTTTACTGCACGCTGCTTCGTTAGATGTCCCCCACAGCTTGATGAAAGTATCGTACAGTATTCTATTTCTGTCCCATGCGAGATAGCAATCTGAGGACGGAGGAGAGATACCGCCCTTTGTAGTGGCAGATCCTCAAAAAAAAAATGAGATCCAATCTTTCTCTTTCTCTTTCTCTTTCCCTCTTTCTAAGCTGGGGACAGATAGGCCTGATATATTGCACATGCAAGGTCTCACCAAGCTCCTTTTTCGGGAATATGCGATGCACGTAGATGATAAAGTTGAAAGCGAGCATATCACAGCAGATATCTCATAACCAGCACATAACTCACATAACTTGTGACAAAGATTGGAGTCTGATTAGAGGCAGAGATTGTTTTATTGATCTCCGGGCTTCTGTGGGATCTGATAAGATCATTAATTCAAAGTGTCCCATTAAAGAATGTAACCTTGGCACCTGACGTGGAAACCTGCGTTAATGCTTCAGTACGTAGTCCATTAAACTAGACTAGCCTCCACAAATGTAACTAAGTGAAATAAATCCAGGGTTAACCTCACGTAACCCTCTGTTCGACTGGGCTGCAAAAATGACATCATCTTTAGGAAAAACAGGCCGTGGCACATGTTAGTTTTTCTCTGAAATGCTTCTGAAAAGGCCTCAGGTGGCAGATAATGATGGACAAGTGCAAATTGCATATTTGTGTTTTAAAAATGTCTACACCTTTCACTCTGTGTGGGAAATGTTGGTCAGGAAAAAACACACAGAATTTAGGTGCAGATCCAAATCAGGAGTAAAGCCTGAAGATTTAAAGAAAGAAATTAGAAAATGATATGGTGTGTGAAGTGTGTGCAGTAAATATGTGGATCAAGGTAATTTAAAAGTCGTTTCATTGGGGAGCTGCTGGGCTTTTGTTGAAGGTACTCGTTCGCGTACTCGAGTGAAATTCTACTTTATTGAAGGTTTTGTGGTATCTTGTGAAATAGAGCTAAAGAAAGCATCTTGGTGTACGTTATGAGCGTCAGCGTCTTTTGACTTGAACCTCCAATGTGTGATGGTTGGTTTGTCGTTGTTAGCGCCAACTATGCTCCAGTCTCTAGCTCACTGTTCACCACACTCATTCAATGACTCCTTGTGTGCTTGTACATTAAGAATATTTTGACCCGTTTTCAATACAAATCAATGCGTTCACACTAAATGTATTCAACTTCCACGTCTTTCATGCTTTAAATATTCAGACACCCGTCTCAAGAACCTTTTATTATCACCTCCCATTTAAATCCAAACAGGCTGAACCATTTCCACTGTACTCAAGTCTTTTGTGAGTTTTCTTGCGAATCAAACCCCCCCTACTGCATAACGGCTGCTCACATATTGATGATAATATTCCTGAATATTACTTCATAGTGTGTTTTGCTTTTTCTAGTCATTATAACTCCAGCAAGATTGTAAATGTGGGCCTTTCACTTGTAATGGGGCATTTTAGGACTGTTGCAGTACTACTTTTACTCGAGGCCGGGGTTTGGGTGCTTATTCCATCCCTCGGTGTTATGGGGGAAACACTGGAGCGTGAAATGCTGTGTGATCATACACATCACACTTAAAGCTCACTTCAAACTGGGGAGGAAGGGAGTTAATGTTCCCCGCTGCTCACCTAACAGTCGACGCCACAGGTCATTAGCATTCACAGCAACTTTCGGCCTCCGCAGCCCCTCCCCCTCGCCATCAGTCCCACTTCATCAGTTAAACAGCGAGCTTCTAACCCTGGCTTTGTTTGGTGGGAGCGTCCATGTCTGATAAGGGCCCCCCTGATATGGCTGACATCATTAATCACCAGCACCGTGGGAGGACACGGTGGGCAGGTTGAGAGAGCAGCCAGCATCACTGGCTCTCCCTGCGGATCCTTTTTAAGGGTGCCGTGCTCCTAATTAATCGAGCCGGGCCTCTCTCTCTCTCTCTCTCTCTGCAGATACACATCCAAAATGCACGTTGGGAGATGAGTAAATAATGGTTTCGGATTACTGTTCCCTGTCAGAGGTGTATACAAAGGCTGAGTGATGGAGTGAATCCGAGGAGGCTGTGTGCTTATATACGTGTGTGACAGAGAGGGAGGAGAAGATCAGTGGACAGAAAACTGATATCCCCTGAGTAGTTGAAAGGTGTAACCGCAAATGTCAGCTCTATTGATAACAGCAGCTTGTCTGGGACCATTTTTCCTCCTCAGTGTAAGCACCCATGAATTCAGGGAGCTGGAACCCCTGTGGAGCAACTTGGACACACACACAGTGGTTTAAAAAAAGAATAAAACATGGGGTGTGTATGAACCTGGATGACGTGTTTGGGCTTCGTCTGTCAACTGCAGTGACTCCAGAGACCAGCCTCCAGTAATACACAATGTACAGTGATAAAAATACCAGTTATGTTTTGGGGTCCGCCCCCCCCCCCCCCCACTCCTCTTCTTTGCAATCGTAATTGGATTCTGTTTTCCTGGTTTGAATCTGTGTATTTGCATAGTGATAAAACACAGGAGGGAAGATAAAATACTCAAAAGATGCAGATTGCTTGCGTGTGCAGGTTAGATCTAAAAAAAAAAAACAAAAAAAAAAACAAGTCACACACACACAAGTCGCCACAGGAGGAGAGAGAGACACAAAAAGCAGCCAGAACAAATTGTGTCCATGAACGCAGGAGGCAGTTATGCTCTTGAGTGTTCAGGCATCCTATCTTCATACTAATGTCCCTGCTGCACTTGTGACCACTGCTGTCACTGCTCAAATTAAGGCCACTTAGTCATTACACCACACCTGAGGAACAATATATATATATATATATATATTTATATATTTATATAACGCCGTTGTTCCGTTGTTCTAAAAAGATGTTCCAGCCAGAACAAAGTGAAGCTCCTCATTAATTACCTCAAGCTGCCGGGCCCCCGCAGAGACTCTGGGTGTACGATAACTGTGTCCAGCTTCCTGTGTTCTGGCCTCTCCAGCTCTGTTTCTCTAATCGTCAGCACTGTCGATGAACTCAATCCAACAATTGCTTCGTGAACTAAATTCACTGTGGGCTTCCTTTAATTGGTGGTGTAGCCGCGTCTTTGTAAAGTTTATTATGTTGTTGAATTACACTTGAAGGCATTTCACACTTGTGAAGGCCTGAACCCAGATTGGTGTCTTGATAAATGACGCACGTACGTCCTGTTGTCATCACCATTACTGCCCTGGGAGAAATGTGACGTTGATCAGTCTACGTCTGACAAAGGCAGTTTTTCTCCTTTGAATGAAGAAAACAAATAAACCAATTAATGTTGTTGCCATTGTAATATCATTACGAGATCGTTACTCAGTGAAATGAATATCCTCATCAGTCATTATCTCAGAGGAGCGATTCTCTAAACCACATCTACATCGAATGTTTCTTCTATTGTCCCGCAATTAATCCAAATTCCAAAAGATCGACTACCATGCATTTTCAGTGCTAATAATGGTTCTGTTTGAGTGAGACTGATACCACGTCTTTAGGTTCAACTGTGGCCCACTGGCTTTTTTCAGACTAAACTGAAAGATCCAAAGATCTGGACTGAACACCGCTGGTGTGTCATCATCATTTAGATTCACGTTCCTCAGAGAGGGTTTCGTAAATTCTGTCAACATGAAAATTATTGACTTCGACTTTTTCACATTAACATTTCAGAGTACAGCAGATTGTAGATTTGTAGATTGAATATTGCCAATTCTACGTCCAAAAATATTTCATTTTGTTTTTATAAAACACAGTGCTGCACAAAATTAGCACAACGTCCTTTTTATACTCTCTAACCCAACCGTCACTATGTCTGCAGTCTGTTCCCTGTTCATGGACACAAACAGATAAGAAAGAAGCTTTTTCTCTTCTCTTTTTTTTTTTTAACTGCTCCTAACTGCCTTAATTAGCTGCTGTGGAAAGTTCACCTTCTATCACCTCTCTCTTAAAAGGACCCTGCACTCCTGAGTGTTAGAAAAGAGGACTGCTGAGTGAAGTGGTCAACCTCTCTGCGTGTGTGTGTGTGTGAGATTAACGCGGACAGTGATGAAACGATTCCTTTCTGTTGGTAAGCACGCAGAGAGAAAACAGGCAGCAGGATGCTTGACACCCAAAACCCCTGCGCTGGGTCTCGCCATGGGAGGGCCCTGCGTCGAGTATGAGTAATTACATGTGCGAGCACTTTCCTTTGCCCTGTAGCTTCTAAGAACCCCCCCCCCCCGTAATGATCTCTCCACACAAAGTCGCACACGTAGTCAGGCACTCGCCAAAACCACATTCATATTGTTACAATCAGTCTCTCAGGCGCGCTAATTATGGCGAAACCAGGAATCGATTTTCGTTTGTTGTAGCGTTCGTGATGGTCGGTCTCAGGTTTTAACAAACGGGATGAGTTCCTGGGGCTTTCACGGCGCCGATAGTCACAATATACACAGTGACATTATCAGGTCATTTATCTTCTTCAAACCGTGAATCTCGCACACGTTCTGTTTCCTCTCCTCTCATTGGCCAGCAAGTGATGCCAGCCTATTCGGTTACAGCACAGAACACATACCCGGCTGAAAATGAATTTAAATGAACCTTACCTCCTAATCCATAATAGGATTCGTGGCAGTTTTACAGTTGATGCTCCATGATGAACTTTAATGATGAAAGAACTCTTGCTGGGATTAAAGGAGAAGGGGAGAGGAAAAAATCTTTTGCCAAGTGAGGGGAAAGCAGTATCGATCCATATGCATTGTCTCGTTAATTTTGCTAGAGGTGTGGATTGCTCCTGATCAATACCCAGCGACTGCATCTTTATTCTTCAGTGTAACCTATTACTGTCGGCGAAATGCAGGCCTGCGCCACAATTAGAGCTGTGGGGCAGGCAAGGCCAATCAATAGCATAGATGTATGATCTGTATAGCAGGAAGCAATAACTAGTCAAAGGCACAGGATGTATTCTTCCAAGGCTAAAGGCTAATCTGGATGAGTGACTCCACCTCAGTCATTGGCCGCCATAGCCCCCGGCTTTAATAAGGAGAGCTGGCCTCAAGGCTTTTCGTCGCACCCCTTCGGTCTCCAGGGTGATTTCCATCTATCTGCGGCTCGTATGAAAGCAGCGATCTGCATTGGGTTCTGTGATTCAGGACATGTTGTGCAAACTGGGGAAATAAATACAGGAGGCCTTGAAGGGCGATTACAGAAAACACTTCAAATGTACTGTAAATAACAACAAAAAAACTAAGAAGAGAAATGTTTAGATGAGAAAAAATTAGTAAGTTGAAGTAATTTAAGAAAAGTCCTTTTACTGTGTAGGCTAGTGAAGGTTCAAATAGCTACAAATACCAACAGATTGTATCGGCCTTTAGCTTCATTCTCGTAAAACCTTTTTACAGACTGAAAATGATGAAAGGATTATAGGGGAAAATTTATGATTAGATTTTTTCTTTTTGTTGCAGCATTCCAAAGCTGATTGTGATCTAAACGATTCATATATCATGGTGACGACCCTGGTCAATAAAACCCCCAATCCCGATCAATATCTTCAGATTTACACTCACTGAAAACTGGCTCCACAAATACTGATAATGGGAAAATGAATTGCATGATATTTTTTTTATTACAAGTAGGTTTTATAACTGAATATATGATAAATAATAATCACACACATTTCCAGAAAATTATTTTCAGAAAAATCTTCCATTTTGCTTCGACACCAGCGTCAAATGTACTGTATGTACTTCTCTTGTCCTATCGACCACGGTTAGTGCTTCACACTCGAGGGCATGTACAGTACTTGAGCTATACATGCAGCAATTCACACACTCGCACATGATCGCGCAGTGGTGACGCATCGGGAACAATTTGGGGTTCAACAGAGCGGCCAACACACTGGAAAACACATCTCATCACAGCTATAAATGTGATTTAATAAATATTTAAATTCAAACAGAATCCAACTGCAAATCTGGAAAGTGAGAAGAGGCTTTTTTGTAATTATATATTTTTTATTCTATAGTTAACACACAACTGTAAAGCTGTGAATGCATTTGTATTTTATACAGTAAAGCATATTTTACATTTAACATACATATATATTTTATTGTATACAGTTAAAACCTTAACTGTATATTATAATTTTATTCAGTGCATTTTGAAGTATTTTCACAAAATATTCTGAATATTGAATCTTAGTGAATACAAAGTCATTTTTATGTTATTTAAGCTACAATCACTGATGTTTTTAACATCCCACCATTGTCTATGTGACTGAGATGTAACCCAGGACCTGAGCTGAATTAAGTTCCACTTAAATCCTATCTAATTGTGTATTAACGTCCCAGGAGGCTCCCTACTTGCCCACATGTGTTTCTCATCTTTTCGACTGCATCTGCCTGTCAATCTGTCGTTCGTTTTTCTTCTCTCTTTCAGGGTCGGTTCGGGTTGACTGCGTTTTTTGTTAAATTCTAACTATCCTGTACGTTGCCGGCTCGGGTTCCTCTCAGATTGGTCCTCTTCATTAAGAATGGATGTGTAGTTGGTCAATTTTCCACGGGTCATGTATGGGCAGCATGTCCTGATGATGATGTTGGTATAAGTTTAAAAGAGCAGACTAATTAAAGTAAAAAAAAATGCTAATGTTGATGTGAGTGATGACATGAGAGGGGTGATTAACTCGGTGGCATCTTCATCACAGTTTTCTATGGGATGATGTAAATGTTTCCATGTAATCAGCGTCGTCAAGCCCAGGGCTGATGACAGGGGCTGCAGCTGCAGGCTGAGATGACATCGCTGCCGAGCTCGGCTCTATTTCCATATCAGCGCCGCGGTGGCTGTTAGCGCATTTCGCCGTCCCTTTCTGCCAGTCCTTGCCGAGGTTTACAAGTAAATGGAATGACAATAAATCACGGCTAAATCACGCAGCAGAACTAAGATTATGTTTAGAATAATGACACAGCTATAAATCTTCCGTGCTGCTGACTGGACCAGACAAAAACACCAAGTTTATTCTGGGGTTTGTAATATAATTTCCAATGGAGATTAGCCTGACATTGATGGATTGTATCATCATTCTGAAAATGCATACTGACTGTTTTGGGGGTTGTCTGTTGACAGGCTGACAATTTTGTGTTCGTTCATTGTGTGGGAGGGCCAGCCTGTCAATAGTTTGGGGGAAGTAAACATCAAATCACACAGATTTGTCGAATTCATAAGTTTTGGCCACTTCGGGGGGAAGTTTGAGCTACGAATGTTCGAGGCTTGTCATTTACAACATAAACACACGGTGACGCCTGCCGTCGCCTGTGTGGGGGTCACAAAAGAAGCCGATATTGGTGAATTGAGCGTCTAACAGACCCCTGGCTTTCTTGGAGGCTGCACAGGCACTTACTGAGGAACGGGGATGGCTGCTGGTCATTTGTATATAGATTTCACTGCCACGTTTGAGAAGTGGCGGCTCTCAGGTATTCACTGCAGCATGAAAAGCAATAAATAGCAGAGCTATCTCACTGTTAAAGTCCACTTACCTCCTGAGAGCCCAGTGTTTTATATGTAAATGAGAGTGCCTTGTAACAAGTATGAACGCACACACACAGATAGTCTCCATCTCACACGTCCTCACCAAGTGATTCTTATGGTGTTCTGCCGTTAGATGAAAACAAAATACTCAATGAAGTCCTTTCCTCGGGCAGGTTGGACACGAGGTGACTGCGTCCTCCACTGTTCGAGTGTGATGCCTCAGTTTCCCTCTTATTTCCCCTTTTCTTTTCCCTCCACTTCACACTGGCTCAGAAACAATTGAATAAGACAATGTTTGCCAAGCTGTTAATATCCTGAAAATCACTGGCTGGTGTTTGTGCGAGTGCGACGAGGCCCCTTTCTTTGTGTTCGAGTTCAGTGGGCTCTTTTCAAAGCGCACGGAACCCCGCGCGGTTCGGACGGCGAGCGGAGGCCAGCGCTTTGATTTCGGTCCTCGCCTCTCTGTGAGCAAAGCATTGACTGAAATCCTGAAAGTGAAAGCCAGCTAATCACGCTCATCAGTGAAACGAAAGGGGAGAGCAGCTGCGTGTCCTCCGCTCATTTGCATGGCGTCTTCATGACGAGGGTGTCGGACACGGAGCAGCGAGGAAAAACAAATATGAAGTGGGGTTTTAATTAAGCGTGACAACATAGTTCCGCGCAACGAGCGTTTCTTCTCCGGCTTCGGTCTGCCAGCTATTTTCCGCAGCTTCTCACAGTTGCTCGGGGCAACCCGACATCTTCACCAGTTAGCGGGAGAAATAAGTGGGACGCTTGCCAGCGCTTTGTAAACATACGAGTATGAAGCAGCTCTGCCAACATCCTCCTGGTACACTGGGAACGAGGCTTTAATGAGGAATGTTTCATGCTAACCGTTTTTAATAGGCTCGGGCTTCACTGACAACGTGCAGCTGCCCAGCACATGTTCCACTTCCATCTCCTCCTCATTCAAGCTAGGCCCCAAAAATGCTTCACTCCATCAGATAATGATGATGCTGAGAGTGTGTGTTAGAGAGTCACCTGTGCAAGAGCTGCTGGGAAAGTTCTCATAAGAACTCACTCGTCAGTATTTTTATTAATCAGAAAAAAATAGCGTCTACAATC
This sequence comes from Pseudorhombus dupliciocellatus, assembly GCA_016785235.1. Lineage (NCBI taxonomy): Eukaryota > Metazoa > Chordata > Actinopteri > Pleuronectiformes > Paralichthyidae > Pseudorhombus > Pseudorhombus dupliciocellatus. Next base: position 1,063,397 of record JAFBJW010000242.1, read on the forward strand.
CTTATCCTTTAAAGGTCAGACAGGGCTGGGAAACGCAGATTGACCTCATTTATAAATTAGCCCTCTTCAACTGCTTCCAGACCTCTCTGTTTTATTTCAGTCCAAATACGACTTCACTGACACCTTGCTCAGACCTGGCGTCAGCATCCGTCCTGATTGGTCACGAGGGGTCAACGCCCTCTTATCTTAACTTGCCCAAATGTGTCCTGAGGTCAGAAATGCCAGTTGGTGTGGGTCGCATTGTTTTAGCCCTGTGGAAGCAAATGCATCCTGAATTGTTTGTAGCTTCCGTTGCGGTTTAAAAACACTGATACTCTGATACTCTTCTTAAAATGGTCAAATCGTTGTTGTCGGCGTTATCGCTGCGTTCGTTCAGCCCTTCACTCATTCTCTCCTGTTCCCTCGCTCTCTCTCTCTCTCTTGTTTGTCTCACACACACTAAAATATTTACTTTAACCGGCTCAAAACCACAATTGCATTTTCTCAAACGGTGTTTATGGATTCACACGTGAACCCAGGACACATTTAAATACCAGGTGTGAACAGATGGAATTAGCACAGTCCACTTGTGATTGGAGCTTTGAGGACAATTGTCAATAGCAGAGTCTGGTTATCCACACATGATGTACAGATGTATAATAACGTATAATTTGCAGTATTATTCCTTTAATTTGTACACGTTGTATATTGCATTGTGTCACTGTAAAAGCAATATGTCATCCTCTCATAAGCAACACTGGCCGTTGTTTAATCACTCATCTAATAGCCAAGGCCAGTTGAAATCACACTGGCACAAAGAATGCAGTAAATCTACAAACCGCGATGTAAGCTGTCAAATGAAAGCCCGCACTCCCGATTAGAAACTCCATAGGGCAGCTGTCTGGCAGCGACAATAATCAAGGATCAACTGTAATTATTTCATTACCATTTCCCCGCTCAACAATTCTATCTCACAAACATCGCCTCATATGTCCACAGCCATTAACATATCTTTAAATACTCTTTGTAAAAGCTGCCCTGGGGCACTGCAGCCAGAGACTGTGACTCACTCTGGTACTGACTTGTATCCCTTAGCTGTTAAATTACTTTTTCATTTTACAGTTGATGAACTCAGGGAAGTGGTCCGGTCAAGGCCCTTTGCATAAACTCAAATTCGCTGCAGAGTAACTTTGAAGAAAGGGAGGGATGGAGCACATTGAGACTGAACCCAGCTATCGCACACAGACAAAACAGGATTTCACCTTTTGTTGAGAAGAAAATGTGCAGAAATAGCTTCACATAAGCGAAATATCCAATATGACAGGCTTTAGTGTGGCTGAGCAATTTCAGAGCAAGCTAACCACCCCTGTCTGTCCGCCCGCCCGTCCATCCGTCTGTCTCTCTGCCTCTGCACAGTACGGCTTCGCATGCAATCGCAGCCCCGCTCGATCATAAATGAAAGTGACTTTGAGAGCAAACAAACAAACAGAGCTTAAGTGAATCAGTTAGGCAGAAAGAGGCATGTGGCAGGGAGGCAGGTGATGGATGATGGCGCTTAAGAGCCGTGACTTTTGGGTAAGTGACAATGACACACATAAAGGCCACCATTACCCATTTTAAGATGCGGTTAAAATCCTTATCGACCCACCCGCCTCACTTGCCAATATGCCAGAGCATCACGCCAGCTGGAGCTAGATGGCAGGCAGGGAGTGATTTGCATTGACGAGGACCGCCTTGCCCCTCCATATAACACTCATGCACACACACACACACACACGCTATCCACAGACAAGTTCCCCCTATGTGAGCAGGGTTTCAACCAAAAGGAGAAAAGCACCCATAGTAGCAGATCATTGATGGATTCCAAATGCTGCACCCTGCAATTCGTCACAAATGTACTTCAGAGTAAAGTGTGCAGCAGAGTCAAATTAAAACCTGACACCAATTTGGTCAAGGGCACTTTCTTCCACCTCCCCTAATGCTGCTGGAGACACTCACCTGTGCCGAATAATTGCGTGAAATTACAGCTTCTTCCACACCTTTCCAATCAGCAGCCCCACAAAAACTCCAACTCAAAATCTTTTCCACGATTATCAGCATTCACATGCCGGGCGCATCCGTCTGACAAATAAAGCTGGGAGGGGTTATTATAACCAATCAACAGGCACTCCTGTTCAGTATGATGGAACAAACTCTGACTGTTTACTTCTGAGGGAAAGCACTATCAGGGAGAGGATGATTAATTCGAAAGGTTTAAGAGATTCTGGAGGGAAAATAAGGGCAGGATGAACCCAGGCTGTGATTCCCTGCTCCTGCTTTATTAAACGCTCTTTAGACTTGACCTAAAAACAGTTTGAATGAACCGTCTACCATCGCACAATATCCCGTTACTTCTTTGACAGCTGCTTGTGTTGAAGTGCTGCCGGGGTGAAGGATGAGTGATCAGTAGTTCAACAGAGGAAAATGTGACGTGCACCCAGTGTTACAGATGTTCCTCCAGAGGATTCTGCGATTGATCTTACGTTTCCTTAAGTTACTTCTTGGTCTATTTCTTTAAATCCAAGTGCACATACCCTGAGTAGGTGGAGGTTTGTAGCAACTTTTTGGAATATTTGATCTGCTTATTCAGTGCAATCTCCTTTTGAACCCCTTTACTTCATTTCCTAGTTCACTGTTCAACTTCTCTAAACTTTATATGGCTGTTTTTAAAACTAGTTTTAGTCATTTTATCTAAACTTTAGATAGGTTCAATTTTCAGTTCTTTGTTTACATGAGCAACGCGAGTTCCAAAGCTCTTAGTCTCTGATGTGTGCCTACAGTCTGATAACTTTAGGATGAAATGCGTTCATTGTGTGCTGGAGAAATTAGCTTACTTTAGCCTCCAAACAAAGTTCCGAAAAATGCATTGACACCTCCTAATTACGTCCAATTCAATTCAGGGCATTAATTGTTCAAGCAATTTTAATCGAGAAATATTTCGAATAAATTGTCATATTTATTGTTATTGTAAGTCACTTTTCACATCACCTGAACTTTGATGAAATGTTCATGAATAAGTACAGCAGAATTCATAACTGTTCACTCATCAGGTATTTGTATAATTGTACTTTAACAAATCATTAGAAGCTACTGAGGAACAGCCTGAGATGATTTTACATCCTAAATGAACCGTGCATGATTAGATGGCACAAATAAATCATTGGTACATTGTGTTATGTCAGTACTCATAGAATTGATATAATACTTAAATGTATATTCAGAGTCAGTCACACTTCACAATAACTAAATGTAAAGTTACCTGTATGGAATCTAAACATTTTGCATTTTCGCTGGGACTGAGTTGATTGATGCACTGTATTGATTTAAGTCAATGCATTGCCTGCCATTATCACCTCTTGAATCCATTGTGTCCGCAAAGTCACACACAAGTGCCTGCGTGCCCTGTGCCGATGTGGCAGTCCTGCCTACTCACACTCCTCGCTCCTGTGTGAGTGGGACCCATTCCAAAGGCCTTCGGTCAAGGCTGGTGGAGGTGAAATGGATAAAGACTATGAATAGAGATCCCATTTCCCCCTAGCAAAAGCATGACACGCAGATACACGGTGCTGGGAGAAAATCCATAAATGCAAATGGTGCCTTGGATGTACTCTAGTGGCTGCAGGACACGGGGAACTTCATATTATAGCCCGGCGAGCTCATTGGTTGTGAGCAGACGAGTGGGTGCCGCATTGATTTCTTGCAAATGCCTTGATGTTGATTTGCTTATTCTAGGGATTTTTTTTTTTTTCCCTTTTTTTGTCATGTCTTTTTGCTGATGCAAATCCTCCTATTATTCTACACAATAACCTAGCAGGAGTTAGTATTCTGTAGAGAGGCAGACTTGAGTTGATAATCTGATCATACATGAGCGGAACACTTTCTGCCCTCTTTTAGATCATCTCTGGTTCCGGAAGTAAATTTTTCATTCATTTCCTGCATTGACGTTTCAGAAGGTCTAAAAAAAAAGAGATGTAAGCCTGAAACCAGATCGACCAGCTACGAGATGAATCATGATAAGAGCAAATAAAAACATTGGGAAAAGGTGATGTTCAAGAATTAGGATGTAAAAAAATCGACTCTGCATCGTTGTTGTGAGATCACGATTCTTCTCCTCAACACTAAAAGAAGAGTAGCTATGGTTCTGTTGTGGTCAACAATGTGACGTTGAACCAACATGACTGTTTGGGTTGTGGCATTGAAACAGGTGAAGCTGTCACACCTAAGGATTGTGGGTAGTCTAGTATTAATCCTTGTAAATTAATCAGATTTTACTTAAGAAACAGTTGACATGCAGACTTGTGGCTTCCACAAGAGCACATAGCATTTTATTTATTTTTTGTTATTAAGGCCAGTGAGAACACGACAGTGTTACACGGTGGCAGGAGAAACCCTATGAATAATGCATATAATGCTGTGTTTATTGTGCTTGCCAGTGAACAAGGGGATCTTCATATATTGAAGTGCAATAAGCCAAGTGGTTGACCCGTGGTCCGGTGGGTTTTACATTGATTTCTGAAAGATATCCTCGTAGATGTTTATGTTAGCAGACGGTTGTTTATTGCCCTATTGTTTTCCTGACTCTCATGTTCTTTGCCGTAGCTGAATTTGTAAATCTATCTGATGGGAGCACTTTTAGAGAAAAGATTTGAGACAGCACGGGACACATCAATTCAATGCCTTACAAGTACACAAGGATGTGTACTTTCTTTTCTGGCAATTTCAAGATCAGCAACAACAACAGAGTCACCATTGCTGCTCACTATCATGGCATTCTGTATATTACACTTAAATATGGTTTCCATGACGATTGTAGCCTCTGTATAACCCTATTGTTGTGTGAGTGTATAGGCTGCATTGTAAAAAAGACCCAGTTTCAAATTATTGTTTTCACTACATTAATAGATAACTGAGAGGCTGAGTCATATTCTTTAATACCACAGGGGAGTAGTTCATGCATACTTCAGAGTGTGGAAAGTTTTTTTTTTTTGTTTTTTTTATTTAATTGGGAGACTGGAGTTGTTTACCAAACAGCTCTCTGTCGAGCAGAAAGTGGTTTTGTAACGTGTGTTGCTCCCTTGTTGGACCAGGTGAGTCACTTTTGGTGAAAGAAAGAGAAAAGTATGACTCATAGCTGTCTGTGTATTAACTAGTGCACTCAGTCAGGCAAAGGCAGCCTTAATTTTTCCAAAGCCTAATGGCATATGGCAAGAGCCTAGAAATGGGAGACAACTCAGGTTGGGGAGGCGGACAGGAAGTGGACTGGTGTGGGTTTGAGGTGCCCCAGCAGCTCTCACAGAACAGTCCTGTTGGCAGCCTGTGGAGTGTTTAAGTTCGTTATTTCAGAGTTTGTCTGGGGTGAGAATAAACAGGTTTGCCAGCCCTCCGCATCCCTGGCTGCTGTCCGGAGGTCTCTGTTGGAGATGCCTGCCTCTCTCGATCACCGGTGATCCTGGATAACCGCAGTCGTGAAGCCACATAATCAGAGCTACAGATGAAGGGCAGAGATGAAATCGGACAGTTTTCAGTGGGTTTCTCTCCTGCTACGCACTCTGTCGCTATACGCTCATACACTCGACTGCCATCAAATTCCAGAATCGTTTAGGGGATAAATACAAATAAAAATGCATGCTCTTTCCTCCCCTGAGCACTGTCTGCAGACACTGTCTCCGCTCTCCGTAAGGCCCCAACAACCTCCCGCAGTTAAGGAGTAGTGGCTTGTTTGCAGCCTGTGGCAACACCCAGGGTGTGAGGAACTCATCGTGCACCTCGTTCCTGCCGGTTAGGCTCAGCTAGAGGGGATCTAATACACAAGTAACCGGTGGCAAATCAAAAGCTCTGCATTTGCATCGTGTTGGTCTGAATACTACACTGACCTCAAATTTTCAAGCATGAAAAGTGGCACGTAGAAACATTTAGAAAAAAGAGACAGTGATTTATTTACTTTCCCTGGGACAACTTTACCAACAGATGCAATTATCAGTGGACTCTGCAGCCTAAATGAAGTTTACAATTATGCATCAATTTTGCGAGCACAGAAAGGAACGATGTGTAGCATCTCTGCAATTAAAAAAAGTTTGTTTTTTTTTTAATTGCAGGGATGCTGCACATTTTTTTTAAACCATCCAGTGAAGACAGTGATTAAAAGCAGATTGAGTTGCACTCTGTGATGTGGATGTGAGGGAATTAGTGCAGAATGCAAACAGAAGTACTGATTGCTGGAAATGGGCTGATTCAGCAGCAGAGCAGGTGCTGCTGGAATTGTATCAGACAGAATCCTTTCATATTTTTTTTTTTGGTATCATTGCTTTGTATTAGAGGAGCAGGGAAACTTGGTTAATTATCATCCTGTCTGCAGCAGAACACGAGAGCCAGATCTCATCCCTTGACCCTGATAAAACAGGTAACATTACCATCGCAAACACAGGCGTGCAACGGTCCTGAGGGAGGAAATGCAAAATCGCTTTTATTGTTAGTTTAAGATGGCATGCTCAGAAATACATTTTAAAAAACTACTTTAAAGTCCCTGAAAAGCAGGTTTGAAAATGAAAATATTTTTGTGTTGCAGTCAAAATCAAAGGAAGGTGTGAGAAAGAAAGCATCCTTTTCATTATGATTAAAAAATGCTGTGTGTGGGCGTGGTTTGATTACATTTGACAGTCACCTGCCGCTGTACAAACCCCCCCACCCCCCCATGCGTCTTATTAGGGAGGCTGCACAGGCTTCAGTTTCCTTAACTTTGGTCATAGACTAGGTCAAGCTTCAAAAACACTGGATCAAAGCATTACCCATAATTCAGTTCAATTGAACAGAGTGTGTTTATTTATTCATGCACTCTGCCTTCACAGACCAACTCTGGAGAGCAGTACCAACAAACTATGGTCTTCACTGTCTGATCTTTCCACACAAGTGTGTTCAAGAAAACCAATTTCAGATCATTTGGTTAACATATAAACACCATATTCATTTGAAGTCATCAATATATAATAACAGTAATATTATATTATATTATTTTTTGTTTTAACTTTTGTCCTCTGTGACACATGTAAAACATCCTGGTGTTTGTTATTTATACATAAATTAATTAGTAAAAAAAAAAAGATATGCTAAGCTAACTACTTGGCTAAGCAGCAGAGAGATAACTATAGCCTGAACAGCAAAACAAAGATACCACACAGTAGCTTCACAGGCAAAGTGCAAATACTGCATTTATGGCTTGGTTAGAACTTCCGTTTTTAGTTGCCGCAAATTGCAAAAGCAGATATTCATTCTTTTCATTCATTAAAACAGATAACGGTTATCTTGTCCCAGTACATATGTAACTGTACAAGGCTGCAGGTCTTATACGTATATATATATATACATAAGTGCATATAAAGCACATTTCAATACACTGGATTCATATTTTTATTTGAATCTGCACATACTCATAAAAATCAGTCATGTCTACTTTTTTTTATTAGAGCTATGAATTATTTTATTACATTAATTTAATTAACCTACGCCCTGTCGAACAATGTCAGAGGGAGAGAACGAGATCTGCCCTCTGATTCAGATCATCGCTTAAAAGCGATGAGTACTTCTTGAGGTCATGTCCCACTCCTCCACAAAATTTGATGGAAACCGGTTCAGTGGTTTTGCATAAATCCTGCCGATAAGCCAACAAACAAACAGACGATAACACAACCTCCCCCTGATGTCGTTTAAAGAGTGGTTCTGCTTGGTCAACACAATTGACAGATATCAGAAAATATAGCATCGTGATAAAGAGGCGGCGTACGTTAGACACTAAGCAGATGTGGCTTTGTGTTGCCCCATCACACGTTGGAAGCAAGTGATTTTTCATCCATGGATGTAATATGAAAGATTTAATGAAACCTCAGTCAGAGTGGAGATACAGGTGCTACTGCAGCTGAGTTGAAAAGACCTTGGTTTGCATATTTTTGGGTTGTGTGGGAGAACATTTTGTAACGCCACACTAAATTCTCACAAAACTGACCTGAAAATAAAAACATACTTTTGAAAATAACCATAATTATCCTTCAAGAGGAATTTCAAAGGGTTTGTTGAGGTTGGAGGATGAAAAAGAGATTTTTGCCCAAAAACCTCAAACCAAAAAAACCTTCATCAGATTCCTTCACACACCAAATGCCTGAAGGATAACACGGCCGAGCTGCAGCTTTGAACAAAGGTGGCAGAGTGAAGGCTGTAGCTCGGCCGTCAGGTGACTGCACTTTATTTCCAACCAGTGTGAGAAACGTTCGCGTTCTCCCACACGTGCGGTTCAGAGCGCGACCGCAGTCACCTGCGAACTCAATTCACCTGATGTCCCCGCTCGTGATTTATTGGGGCTCTCCGCAAGGTTGAAAAGTTATGGCTGACTTACCACTCGTCTTCCATATTAATTACATAAACAGAGTGCTGTGCGAGGCAGAGATGGCCACTGATATTCCCTCAAGTTGTGCCGATCAATCAATATTGATCAGCAATACCTTGATGTATGGCAACATCTCACGGCCGAGACCTTGGGCCGCTTGAGTGATGATGGCATCCAGAAATGGCACTGTCTCAAAGACAATTCCCCCCCAAAATAGATAGGAGGGAATTGAGATCTGAGGTGCACTCACACACACACACACGTGCTCGCTTTCTCTTTCTCTCGTGAAAAAGCCAAATTTGTCTCACCGCCACACAAAGACACGCGGTCTCGTGTATCTTTGTTCCTCTGATGAATATGAAATTAAATCCATGTGGTTCTGTCAATAACATAGCTGCCAACACAGCTCCACAACCATTATATGTGGCTACACCTCAGGCAATACACAGGCTAATGAATAGTGCAAGCAACCAAAACGAAACATTACTTCATAGCTGCGCCATCAATGAATAAACATGAGTGAGAATGTGTAGGAATTAAATGTTTACTGGTTAAAAAAAAAAAAAAAAAAAAAAAAAGATTCCTGTTTCACTTAAACACATTTTGGATTCCGACCCTGACACTTCAATTTAACTGGGTGGCTTTTATTTAGATCGAATCAGGAGAGAGGGAGGGGTAAGAAAAATGGATGCAGGAGCAGTTGTGGGAGGGTAAACACACACACACACACACACACACACACACACAATAACACCTATTTCTATACACACTCACATGACCGCACACACATTCAAGGACAGAGGGGAATTAACAGCAGGCAGAGGCAGGTCTCTTTCCCTGGATGCTCCGGGCTATTTCAGGAGGCTATTTCAGGTCCTCTGTCTTCTTCCTGTGTCTCCTCTCTCCAGATCTCCATCTGACTGCAGCAGAGCGAGGGCACAGGATTATTTTTAATGCTCTTTCTCAACACTGTTGGCTGTTTTTCCCCTTCTCTTCTTCCTTTCAGATGTTCGCTGCTTTCTGCAAAGCAAGAGTAAACTTTTTTGTTTAACATTTATCTGTGAACGGAACACAGGCGTTAAACCGGCGTTGACACAGATACTGGGTCAGATGAGCTCTTTTCTCTGTCTCATGTCTGGTCATGATTCGCAGGGAGGTGTAAAACTCCACGGAGATTGCATCAGATTTTAAGAGTGTCTGGGATAAGCGAAGAGAAAAGACTTGTAAATCTCCTCTGCTCTAACACTCTCATGCTTTATCTTGTTGTTATGCTTAACATAGATTTTGAGGAATGTTCTGTGTGTTGAAACTTTAAACACAAGCGTTTTACCGTGCAATTTGCAGTATAATATTATTGCGGCGTTGAGTCTATATAAATCTTATGAAACAGTTTTTCCATCTGTCACTTTTACTATTGTTATTAGATATTCTTCATATGGAACAAACATTTCTTTTTCAAATAGGAATAAACATTTTTGTTATTTAGTTAAATTTGTTTATATATGTTTAAATTAATTATCATGTACGATATAGATCAGAGTTGTCGCAGTATGGTTTAATTGGAAAAATAAATCAATAAACATTTATAGTCTAGGCTGCCACCAGCAGTAGGCCTTCATACACCAGCTTTAATCAAAATAATCTTTAATTATCAAAATCAATGTTTATCAATTAAACTAATGGATGGATCTCTTAATGTAATTACATGTTTTCTGTAAGATAATTCTGTTATAGGCCTCGGCTCGGTTAATATGACAACAGCACGTTGCGATTAGGACCAGGCTCCCAAAACATTCCCTTTAGTTTAGAAAGTTGTAAAGGTTAAGCAATTCAAACACGTCTTCAAAGTTTTTGGAAAGATCTAGGTTACACTGCACAAGGCGAATATTAATAGCAGATCACAATCTGATTGGTACATATAGGGCGTAACTCTGTGTTGGCACTGAAAGTAAATTGAAACATGAGGAAACATAATTCCTTGGGAATTAGCCTAATACTTTGGAATCGTCTTCCTACATCTCATTTCAGGTGAGAAAGTGGGCATGAAATACTAATGAGCCGCTGATTGCTTTTGTGCGCCGAGAAAGTCAGACTGCGTGCCAGCACGGTACGCGCACGTTAAAAGGCTGGCGATTGCCAATAAAGACACGTCCACATGAAGCGGGTGTCTGATGTTGAGGGGGAGGCGTGTGCATGTCCCGGGGCGTCATGAGTCTGCTTCATAAACATGCAGGGATGGGAGGGGAGACTCCAAGGAAATAACAAAACTGAAACGAATACAGAATTGAACGTGAGCTGAACACAAACAGAAATCTTAGCAAGGGAAACTGTAGTACAGAGTATACCACAGTAATACCTCGGTTCCTCAGGATACGCGATCATCTCTGGGATAGCGGTGTGTCGCCATAGTCCGCGTGAGTTCTCTGGCGTTTTGGGGCCGTTACAGACGTCAGGACAACACACCTTCAGATTGCAATTCAACAGACTGCACTTACTAATGAAATCCCTTTAGTTGGAATGTTACAGAGATAAAGCTGCAGTTTTCCATCACATAATATTCCCCATAATATTTCAACTAATCCTGTAGCACTCAGACTTTATGCCAGTAACATTTCGGACTTGATCCCATAATATTGTGATTATATTTTCCAATATTAGTACTTTATTTTCATAATATTACAAATGTATTTTCATAATTCTATTATTGATTCTAGTGAAATATACAGCTGCATCTTTATGAGTGAGCCTAATGCACACTGCTGTAGTATACGTCCATATAAGATGATAAAATAGAGCCAATCCTGACGCTGAACATGAAGGTGAACGTGTTCGTAACGCCACGCTTGGTTCCCTCGATCATCCTTCACCGGTTTACAGGACGTCAGTCACCGCTCCTCACGGGCAGTATCGGCTCACACTAAAACAGATGTCGGGTAGTACTGCCTGGCAGCTGAAGGGGGGGGGGGGGCCCGCACAGCCACTTTTATGGAACTCAGCCATTTCTTCACATTTCCCCGTGGGCTCAGTGACAAGCTGACCAGAAAGGAGTAGAACAGGACGTATTGATCAGTGGCTAAGAGTAGAACAGAGCCACTCAGAGAATCAAACCCAGAGGGGGAGGACAGAAGTATTGGCACTCACCCCCGTGAGTGTGAAGGACTCCATTGGGGTCTTTTGTCTCGCCTCTGACAGGGCCCCTCGGTGCCTCATTACAGTCAGCCCTGTCTGTCCCCAAACTGACGTTTTTAGCTCAAGTTTTTCACTGAAAGCTTCTGTCTTTCCCGCAGCCCTTACACCAAATATACTGCCTGAGCGAGAGATTTAGAGTGAGTGAATGTTAAACACTGAGGCACAACACAAAGCGGCTCTTTCTCTGTCTGTCTGTCTGTTGAATCTGCTTTATATTTCCCAGTGGATTAGGAACAAAGGGAGCCGCAACCACGTTTGAAAGGTAATCAGCATTTCTGTACTGAATGTAACGAAGGAGGAGAAAACTCATTTCATTTCATTTTCAAAGCGGTGGCTGTACAGCACCTTGCTTCGGTAATTGTTACCCTCGGAGAGCTGCCAAGAGGTTTGATGGCGAGCCAGATTAGCTGTGTGTGGTTTGTCTCTCACTCGGGCCCGCCATGTACCCGGCCTCTCGCCCAGGCCTACGCTGGCATTGGTCCGTACCATCTGTCAGAAACTTCGGCTTTTAAACCCCCCCCCCCACACACACACACGCTCCCAGAAAAGATTACGGCTCAGAGAAAATGCTAAGGTAACAAGAGAGGAGACCAGTGGGGTCCACCGAGCTGACCACGTACTCGTTTGTTGACTCTGAAACTCAGAGTTCGTGGATAACCCAGGAAGTTGAGTTAAGCAGAGGTCAACGGATCTTTTAGTGTCCTTAGTGAGTCCTTGGTGTTCTTGGTATTTGGTGTTGCAGCTGATGGTAGTACTTGAAGTTGTCTTAATGTTTAACTTGCGTCACAAATTCCCAGAAAAAACGCCCCAGAAAATCTGATCATTGAACGCGTTAGATAAAACATTCTCATGCTTCTTTAGCATGTTGACAAAATTTGAGTTTTAAAAGATCTTCTACTTAATTTATGTTGCTGAAGGTGGATGGAATTATGCAGTCCAAGGTTAGAACGTAACGGAAAAGTAAACAGATTCAGAGTTGCTGTGATTTATCAAGAGTTACTCCCTTGTTTCCAAAACCCATTTTCCGATGCAGCGAGCAGCAAAAACATAATTCTTCCCTCTTCCAAATCCTAAAACAGATGGAGATCTCAAACGCTGGACAAGTAAAAGGTGGAGGTACCAGATGCAGTGTTTTCTGTTTTCTTCAGCTCAGTGGTAGAATCTTTAATCACTGATCTATGGTCAAGGTTAAGACACAAGCAATAATTAAAGAACTGCGTATTGAAGCGAGCGACATGGAGAAATGTGCAGTTGGCAGCTTGTCATTTCTAATCACTCTATACGGGAGGGTCGGAACACGTGACCTCACAGGCTGCAACTGGCAGACGCCAAATGCACTTGAAAGACAACAGACAGTCTGGACCCAGAGCACCCCAGGGAAGGACAGACAGGCAATAGTATACCCTTGTACACACACGTCTTCAGATGTCACTACTACCCTCCTCATCTAAACCTTTATCTCAATCATAAACATGTTTTTTAACTTATAAACGGGGACTGGGTTTTTCTCGGCATAATGGCAGTTCAAATACATGTAGGTCCTCACAACATGAGGAACACCCAGGTTTTCTCCCACCTCTCTCCCTCTCTCACACACATCACCTGATCTATTGACACTCTCCTCTCAACCTCTCATCCCCATCTCCCACATTACACCAAAAAGCACCTTTCAGAGGAGCCACACCTGCTTGTCAGAGGCATTGTTTGAAACCACCTGATCACTGGTGCAGATGGATGGTCATGAACAACCAGCTAGCCTCGGGAGAAAGAGAGAGAGAGAGCGAGAGCAGGCGGAGGAGTGTCGGGAGACGGGGGAGAGCAATGAGTCAGGAGAGTGTCGCTGGGATGTACTTGCTGCGGCTCTGCCACTCAGAGGAACACGTAACACCTTCAATTTCACGGATAATGAGATCAAACAAGGTCTGGTTGATTTACAAAGGCCTCATCAACACATTCTCACATCTGGACGCGTGGCCGGGGCCCCTTCGGCGTCACTTTTTCACACCTCTGGTGCCCCTTTAGCATTTTTTTTGCCACATTCAGGCTGCAACATGAATGCAACGCTACATTTATTAACAGCAGCTGAGTTGCTAGGAGGTGGTTGGGGGGGGGGACAGCGGGTGTGCAGAGTTTACCACTGTTGCACCGGAGGCTGGAGTTTTCACCCAGTGTTCTGTCTGTGGTTCAGGCAACAAAGGCACTGAGGTTCATGTTTGGCTCTTTCTGGTCAAATATAATTGAACCAGAGAGTGTTTGGCAAAGCTTAACCATGTTCCGTGACAGTCAAAATTGCAGCTAAAGTATTCATTTTATCAACATAGTCCCAAAATGGATCGCATGAAGACGAAGATGGCTAGTGCTATTTACTTTTGATAGCTATAGACGTGCTGCGACGGTTGATATTTTTCCAAGGTGGTGGCAGCCTGTAATATGTCATAAAACCCCCCTCCTCCGTGTTAGTGGATGGTGCTTTGCCGACTCTGGCTACAAACAATATTTTTGCTTTGTCTCTGGATAGTGGGAGAAGTTGAAGAGGCATCATCCATCTTTATTTACGGCACCTGACAATCAACTGAAAACACACTTCAGTGGGTGACTGCAGCTTCTCTTGCATCTTTTGGCATGTTTTTGTTTTGATTATGTGTAATGATAAAACAAAATTGAATTACTGTGTGACGGAAGTTAGTTCTCTGAGCCAAAACTATTTCTTATTTGTCTATTTGCCAAACATCTGCGTCTGTCTTAATCTGTTCGGGTCTCTGTTTTGCATTTGGTTGCGCATGGACAGTCTATTGACTCCTGCTTGTTTTCTTTGGCATTTGAAAGATATTGACGACCTGTGTTTGTTCATGGCGGCAGATCTACATTCACACATCCAAAAATTCAAATTTTTTGAGGGGGGAAAAAAAACAAAACACCCCACACACACATAGATGAGCTGCAGTGTATTTGCTCTTCTCCTCCTTTACCACCAGCTCATAAAATAAGTTTACTAGGATTCCTCCCTTCTGCTTTCATCAGCATATCACTTTGAGCTCCTATTATGCAAATGAATTCACAGCTCTATAAACCTTATGTAAATGGCAAAAACAAGCACGTCCAGATGAGATTACACTCATAAATTTGATCAACAGCGCTTTAATAATCAGAACAGTAACTGAACCTCTCCTGCTCTTGTTTGGTGAGATACTTTCAATCCAGCAGAGTGAAACTTGTCAACATCTGCCAGAATGTGAAAAATGTTTGTCTGGAAACTTGTTCCTAGCTTGAGTAATTGTACTGCTGCATTTCCCAAACCCTTCCCAGCCCAGTTATGTGTTGCCTCTAAAGTGCAAATCACAGAAACAGATAAAAAAAAAAAAAAAAATCTAACAAATTTTAAAAATTCAACTGCAATTAAGTCAACACAACAGCAAATGGGCAAAATACTGGGATTTGAATTTAAAATAAAATACAAAATATGGAGTTCAAATCACATACAACAACAAATCAGAAAACACACCAGCAAACGCTTTGTGATTTTGTTGGAGGTTTGTGATTCAGGGCCACTCATTTAGAACACTATGACAACAAGCTTATAATAAATAACGATTTTATAGTTTCAATAAAATGTGCTGACGTCAAGCAGAGGAACATGAACATTCATTTGAAGTCAAATGTGTTGCCCCCCTGAAGAAGCTCACCCAAATATTCTCTCTCTCTTTAACTCAATTTACACCTTCCATTGCAACTCACCTCATATCCAGAAATGGTTTTAACCTGTTTATACTTACACCTGGAATTCATGTGTCTCCAGTGTCATTGAGATGTGAGGACTTAATCCAGTTTATGTAACCTGCCAGAGTTTTAGAAAAACAACAAAGAGCGTGCACGATTACAGCCGTCTGTGAAACTGCATCATGGCGCTTTCTTACTTTTCCATCGGTGTGGTCTTCAGTCTTATCCCCGAGTGTCTTGAGAAACGTTATCACTGTGGACAGGGCTACTTTTTGTGCACGGCTGCTGTGTGACTGGCTGGATTGGAACAGTCACTTGCAATCATTTTGATCATATGATATCAAGGCATTTTAACGGCAGGTTTAAATGGGGTTTCTGCTTGTGCCTCAGCTGACTCCTGAGGAAAATACAAAGTTAAACAGCCGCTGGGCGTTTTGGCTCTGAATCACTTTATTCCCTGTCCAGACTAACTTGCCTGAAAATGCACAACATTTGACCTAATATGGAAAGTATGATTGTCGCTGGACACTTTGTCTTTATCTGCAACAATTCCTGTGTCCAGTGACGCAGAGCCAACTTTGATCCCTAGCTACATGTTGGTTTATGGGGCCATAGTTGTTGCAGAGCCATTCACAGATATAAGTGGAGTAAATGTGTTGATGTAGGAGGCGGGGTTTATGACTCTTTGGCTCCACTTTTGCAGAGCAGTCATGCCATCCATCTCTATACACATCGTGTCTAAGACTACCACCACAGCCATCTGCAGAACTAGGCAAAGCAGCAAAAGTCATGAGTCGGTCCTCAGCCATTTAAGAGAAGTTGTAACCGATGAGTCGTCGGTTTCTCCATCTTGGAGAAAATTACCTTCCATCTATTAATATCTACCAGGTTATTCAGCTGACCCCTATAGATGGATTAAAGCAGAGGATATGACTAAATCATGACAGGCTTAGGAAGCTGTAGCATGGACTGTCTCCAGGGATGTTGCTTCTCTCCTTATACATTTAAAGTTAATACAACAAATCAACAAATTCAACACCTCATTGAGAAGCAGACACGCTACTTCTTTAAAGGGCTTGATGTCTCTAATCTGGAGTCAGCCTGGATCTTTTGTTTTTAAGTGGGCCTCCATTATTCTGTCGTTGCTCTGACCCTGTCCCGCGCAGACAAGACCACGCTCAGCCCTGCATCCTGAAAGGCAACGCGCTAATGATGCAGACTCGAGATGTAATAAGTTCAGAGGTGCAGAGCAGACGAAGCCACCAGCAGGCTGCCTGATGACAGCCGCAGAGATATACTGAGAGTCATTAAGTTTTAAAGACTTCAGCGCAAAAAAACAGGATTAATGTGACTACAGTGTAACTGCTATATCAAAGTGAACGTGATCAGTCCTCATCAGAGTTGAATTAAGTTGAATTATTTTATTATCCCACAGGGAAACAGCTTTGCATTGCAGAAAGTTGGCAGACAAGTGTCGTCGCATTAAAAAGGACTTTGATAAATTAATGGTAACGGTGGTGATTAATTAGAAATGACGGTCAAAGTTCTGAAAATCATTACCCTTTATGTTTCCGTAGCATATCTTTTTATATCAACGATTTTCCCGTTTATTACTCTGATGGCCATTTCACTGCTTCGCACATATAAAACATCTTGTCCCTTGCATCCGTTAATATAAATCTGACTGCATTATAGTGACACCAATATTCCATCTAGCGACCTTTTTTAGAATGAGACATTATTGAATTAAAGTGTTTACATGAGTTGCTAGTAGAATATAGGACATTCTACTCATATTCCGGTTTATATGCGTCAGACCATAGGCCGGTGATGACTCATGTCCTGAAGACAGTTTTACAAATCCGACCTGAAATAGTTCAATTCATCCTGTTTCGGGCCCATGACATCAAGCAGTTGGTAACTGTAATATTATAATGGGTTTTAGGGGTTTTCACCAACCCTAGCTTTAACTCTCATCATATGCAAGCAAAGGTCTGACACGACAAAGACATTTCCAATGCAACGTTTTGAATCTCTCTGAGCCTCAGGGTTCACTCCACAGTTGAAGCATTTAAATTTTAAGCAGTTATTTACTTGAAAATAGTCATTGTAGGCCTGAAGCCTTGGCAATAAAACCGAACCCTGCATTTTAAGTCACATATAAAAACCGGGGGAGGAGCAGAAAGTGTCTGGTCTGAGGCAGCGTATTAGAGTATTAGCCAGGAAATCTCCAACTGGTGTCCAGGCTCTCAGCTCGGCTCCTGCTGTGTTAATGGGCTCTGGTCCATAAACAGACTACGACCTGCGCAGCACGACGTTGCTTATCCAAGCAATCGCACAGACCGCGACCTGGTGACCTTTACATCAGCTTCACAAGTGACTGACCGCCGTGTTTGTTTGTTTCCCACACAAAAGATGAGACGGCTCTGTCTGTTCTCTGTAATGATGGTGGCCTGCTGCCAGAGGCTTTATAATGTTTGCATCGGGAGAAATGGGTGCTCAGTTCGTACGTAATGGATTCTTTAAAATCAAATGGTGCCTTCAATGCCTTAAAATAGAAGAAAGATGTATCAAAACAGCAAGTAAATACACAGTATATAGAAATTATTTATATAAACAATATATATCCTGTTAATTTGAAGGTAGTTTGGACTAGTTTAATAAAAAAAATACCCACCACCATTCAGTCTTGGTATGAACAAAGAGTTTTTGATATATTATAAATTAATTTTCCGTCATTTTCCCACTTTGAAATCAAACTGATGAAACCCCATCAGAGTACATGCATTTAGCCATTAATAAACATACACTTTTATTTGAAACGTTTTTTGCTCTGTGAAGAGCTGCTGAGAAAATAAAGCCGTTTTAAACTGTCTATTAAATTAATGCACAGATGATCCCTGGGTACCATCTGGCAAACTTTGATGTAGACTCAGGTGTGTGTGTTCTGTGAAGGGTGAAGTAAGGTCATCCTCGGGACTTTATTTTATCTCAAGCTTTATCCTGGTTCCTTGCAGGAAATCTGCAAAAAAAAAAAAAAAAAAAAAAATAAAAGAAGGCAAAAATTAAGATAAAGAAAGTCAATGTTGAAAATAAAGTAAACTACTCTTCACCTACGAGTGGGCAGCTATTCAGCTATTTAATAAGGTCTTTGCATCCTTTAACATTAGAAGCTCATTCACTCACGGCAAAAACAGATGGAGATAAAATATAAAAATGATGCATCCCTTGGGCCACAGGCTGGCCATCACTGTTGTAATATACAATAAGGCTTCGCATGTAACTCTGTTCCTAAAGCACAGCACACTTTATAGATGCACCCCCCCTGGTCTTTATTCTACTTTCTAAATTGACTTGTTGGCTCTGAGCAGCGAGTGGGCCGATCTGAACCGTTGAACCTGAAGTGTGAATGTGCTTGTGTCTGTAACAGGAGAGTGACCTGGTTGTGTCGAGGCAGCGTGAACACGGTCCTTCCGCCTCTCTCGCACGCTGTCACCTTCAAGTGCTCGCAGTCGCATTAACAAAAAGAGCGCCGACCCCACGCACCCATGAACATGGGGTGGGGGAGTGGCAGGCAACTGCCCACTCTTTTCACATCCTTTAAAAATCCCAAACACACACATCCCAGGCTCTGACTTGCCTGAGGGCTGATCAAACCCCGTATAAAAGCATCCCAGAGCTCTCTCTCTCTCTCTCTCCCTCCCCCTCTCCTGAGACTCCTGAACCATCCTGCCCCTCAGTCCTCCACATCTGAGGCAGCCCAGAAATGAGACAATAATTACCCACATATTGGTGTTACATGTCACATATCAAACAATATGGATTCTGCTGGTGGGCTGTGATCAGATATTGGCATCATAATAAAGCGCTCCTCTCTGCATCAAGTTGCTTGGCACAGAACACAATCCCAATTACTCCGAGTCCCATTATCATGGTGCAAAATTGAAGTTTTGAAGCGTATATTGCATTTTATCAGAACATATTTTCCCCTACATTTCATATTTTCTGTGATGCTACAACCCAGTGCAGACTGCAGGCCCCATTTTTTTCCATCATAAGGATTTTTGAAATTTCATCTCATCTTTTGCAAATGCAATTCCTGTTTGGGGGAAGTTCATTTTATCATGAACCAGTAATGGAGCTAAAAGCACAGGACCCCCCCCTAGTCAAGGTTATTTTGCTGCCATCTTGTTGCAATTTCACCACATCAAAGTCTGTACACAGAAGAGAAACATTTTGTGCTTGGCTGAGAGGAACACGCCACAAAATTTAAAATACCGCACGCATCCAAATTTAAGACACTGAAGACAAATATGACTTTACGAGTGAACATTAAATCCAACCGGTGATTAAAGACAAATGTCAACAAGTTTCATCACACTGACTGAAACCTGCACAGCAGGGAGTGAAAGTCCAAACCTATCATGCACATTTCACTCTCACCATACAGTGCTTTGAAGCCTGACTTATTTATACTACAGACTTTTAAATTAATATTCATTTTCTTCTTTTTTTTCATGAAATAGCTGACCAACATTCTAATGGTTAAACAAATAAAAATCATTAAACAGCGTCAGCCAATTTCTCTGTATCAAAGTAGACAAAGTATAGCAAAGAGAAAACTGCTTGTACCAAGTAGAATTTTAACATCCACATATATCAGTGTGTATATATGCCTCAGTTCATTTTATTATTTAGATCTGAGGCCAAAGTTGTCATTCACTTAAATAAAAGAAATGTTAAACCAATAGGCAAACATTTGGTTTATAAAAAGATCAAAAAACACATCATGCAAAACAGAGAACTGATATATAACACAGGTCTATTCAAAAACTGTCAGTGTCTATGAGTTTGAAAGAGAAAGTAAGTAGACATGAACACAAATGTGGCCGACCGGCCAAAGTAGCACACGTCCTTACCAATACAGAAACTGAACATTGCCCTTGTATTTCACTCCAGCACGTGCAAATCCATTATGCATTAGCACACTGCTTCATAGGGAGCACTGGACATACCATAGGTCTGTTTAAAAAAGATTAGATTTATGTTGAGAGGTAATTCTTGCAGACTGCACATTCCCCCCGCCAGTAAAAGTTTCAACCTCTTGTACATTTTGTATAATGTCCAGTAAAAATAACCTCAGGTAAAAGCGATCTGATCGGAGCTGACAGCCTTGAAATTGCTGGCAAAGTTCTGCATGTATTACCGAACGGTTGCGAACCATCTGTTCAAATTGTATTTGAAAGCAACATTTGGCCCCAACTGAGATCAGACCCAACTTAAGTCGACATGCGATCTCTTTTCACCCTCGCAACGCGGCTGTAATGTTTGCGCATGTTAACACCAGCTGCTGGAACCGTGTATCATGCCTCCAACATTTTTGGTCTAATGATAATATAAGTGGAGTGGACACGTCCGTGAATTTCGGGGAGCGACTTCTGTGTTGTTTCGCTGCTTCTGCAGTTTGGCACTGGCACTGCAGATGTCCTGTGTTAACAGATACTTCATGTCCAGACAACCTGTTCATAAATCATCAATTCACCCACTGATCTGTTCATAAATCCGTCACAGCCATATTTACACAGGGACACTAGGACCGAAATGTTCCCGAGGTTTTGAATGAAGTCCTCAGACCTTAAGTTGACCGTGAGTACAGTCACTGCCAGATCTGGGAAAGGGCTCCCAAATGTCCTCAGTGGCCTCTGTAATTCTTAGTTGCATGAAGTTTGGAATGAGCAGGACTCCTCCTAGATTTGGCTGACCTGACAGTTTTGGCTGTGGAGATGGGCCTTGGTTAGAGAGTGGACTGAGAACCTGATGGTCACTGAGCTTTAGAGAGCCTCTTTGGAGACAGTGGACACTTTCAGAAGACTCCCAGCGGCACTGGGCGTTATGGCAGAATGTCCAGATTAAAGCCTGCCATCAGCGGAAGACTCAGACTGTGAGAAACAAGACGACAATTCTTGTTCGATGAAGCCAGGATCATGTTTGGATGAAATCATATATCATTCAACAACTGCCTGGTGGCAGCATCACAGACAGGGAGATGGGTCAGGGTTGAGGGGGAAACTGACCAGAGCAAAGCACACAGACAGTATGAATTAGATCGATGGCACTCACGACCTCAAACTGGGCCAGAGGTTCCGCTTCCAGCTGGACAACGACCCTGCCAAGGCAAAGCAAGAGTGGCTCAGGGACGACTCTGTGAATGTCCTTGAGTGTCCCTGCCAGAGCCCAGACCTTAAACCACATCGAACAAACATCTTTAAAGAGACTTTCCTCCATCCCGACAGAGCTTCAGTTGATGTGCAGAGAAGAATCGCAGAAAATTGTTTCCCATAAAAATATATTACCATCAGATATTATTGTTTTGGGGAGGGCTGCAGCATAATTATTACGTCTTGTACAGTGAACCATGCAATGGTTGTAAAATCAGTGTGAGTTTTCACATGGTCTCTTCTGCCTTCTGCAGGATGCTGTTTATCTAAGTTAAGAAATGTCTTCAATCTTTTGAGTGGAGGATTTTTTTTAAAGGGCAAAATTCCAATTAATCTGTAGTTATGAAAAAACCCATAACCACAGGGAAGACAGGGTTTCAAAGAATCAACCGGTCTGGTTTGTTTTCTTGACGCTGTGGACAAGTAAATTTTTCAAAAGCCACGATAACACTGATCCCATCAGAATCCTGCCAGAATTCTGACATAATCCCGCCAAGGCCGCGGTGTGATGCTGAGATTGAAAATGTTTTGTCTCTTACTGTGGTTTAAATTTGGTCAAATGGTCAGTGACCATAACCGCTGTTTCTGCTTCCTTCTGTGAATCAGTGACCAATTGTAGATTTAAAGCAACTTCTTCTGGCTGTTTTTTCTTTCCCCACGCCCGAACCGAGCAATGCTGCTGATTTTCATATTAATTCATGCTAATCAAGGTCCCTTGAAAATTCCTCTCATTTAATTTGGATTAATTTACAAACAGAGCAGTGGAAGACAAATCTAGGAAATCAACAAAACAAATATTTGCTCTTTTGCATAACGCATGACGACAAGATTGAAATCGCTCTTGAATCTCACACATCAATCTGAACGAGGCTGGAGCCAGGAGACCGTTAGCTTGGATTAGCACACAGACCTGAAGCAGAGGGCACAGTTAGTCTGCCGGAGTGTGCAAGCAACATGATCAAACATTTTCAGTTTATCATTTACCATGTTGATGACGTTTCAAACATGTGACTGACACAATTAGATTAGGGTGTAATAGAGAATTCATGCACATATAAGATACGTATAAGCGATACGAGAGAATTTGGATATTAGGTCGATGTGCTGTGAACAAAAACACTGTCCTGTCCATAAGGTAGTTTTTAGGTCAGGTCCTGCCGTTTGCATAATCCACCGAGACGCCAATCCTCACATGAATGTCAGAGGAATTTCCTGTTGTTGTTCGCGTCTGACCCTGACAGTCTCCTGCTGCGTTCTTCATATCTGAAAATGTCAGGAGCCAATTTTCCAAACTTCTTTTGCTGAGTAACAAAGGAAATTTATTCTGTAGCAGTTGAGCTGGTTTCATGTCTGGTGGCACAAATAAATTCCTCCCAATCCTGGAATACTGTGCCGTCAAGATAAGGTTCAAGATAAAGGTTGTTGCATAATTTAGCCGAGGCCGCCGCAAACAGAGCTAATGATCTCCAAAGCTAATGGTTTGCAAATAAGTGTATTCCCTAAATAGTCTAACTTGTTTTCCTTTTTCTTTTTAGACACAGACCCATTATCACAATTACCCTGTGTGAGTGGGGAAATGGCGTAAAATTGTTCAAGTGGCTTAATGCATTGCATTTCTGTACGTAAGATTCCCCACAGCCGGGCTGGACTTGACAGCAAATGTTCTGTATAGACAGGAGTATAAATAACAGCGCTTTCAGCCGAGATCCTAATGGTCAGACTCAGCGACTAAATATGTTCCTCTGGCTGCTGTTCACATCAGCCCCTGACAGCAGTTCTTAGAGATAACCACAGCCTGTGAAGATCAGATGATGAGGCGTCAATGTCTGACTGCCCTGTTCGGTGTAAAAGTGATGAAATCTTGAGGAGGCAGCAATAAAATAGATAAATAAATAAAAAACAGAAGAACAAACCCCGGCCGGAGAGACACAATCAGATAAGAGCATTTTGATGTCGATACTACCAAAGCAGAACATTTAAATATCGCCTCTTTGAAAAATCATACCCTGATGTTTAATTTAGTTTCTGTGGTGTCTGTTTCTAAAGTTCTCTGGGTTGCTCAGGTCTGTGCCTCAGATATTGACCTTACAGCATGTCTAATCTCAGAAGCACGGCGATTTGTCGCTCCCCCCCAAAAGGGATTAATTCAAAACCTCTGGATAGATTGATTGGTTTCTCTAGATGTCCCCCCCCCCCGCCGCCCCGGTCCTCCTCCTCCGCCCCTTCACTTTGCTTTGTTCTGCTGAAGTGCACCTTCATGCTTGCCTTTGCAAATTGCGGTTTTTACTTAACACAAAGCTTAATTGCAGGCACATGCTTGAGTGGCCACGATGCCCATCAGAGGCCAAATGAGTCACAACAGCGCAGCGTAGATTATTCTGGAATCAGCAGCCGCCGTGCCAGGCTCCCGCACTAAGCCCCCGAACCAGGGCCGAGTCCATCTCTTGGGCTCTGGCACCAGATGGCAGAGCCAGTAACAGAGCTGGGAGAAGAAGGGAAAAACACACACAGAGGAGGAATGAGGAATGGAGAGAGGAAATGAGAGAAAAGGCAGAGATTTAGGGGGGGAAAAGAGGAGGATGGAAAACGCTTGAGTTGGGTCTGATCATTAGATTTCTAAACTCAGACGGCTGCGGGTGGATTTGCATAGCCTAGGGTTGGCAGTGGCCCACTTTCCCCTCGCTGTCTTTCTGAAAGACTGCCAGTGCATTCCATTATTTGTGTCAAGGCGGGTTCTGTGATGAGGAAAATAACAGCGCTGGCACATAGTCAGAGTTTTAGGGTCTCTCCCCTCCCCTCCTGGTGTTGACTGGGACTGACTGGTTCCTCAATGAAACCCAGTTATCTGCCGGCCACCGCCGCAGAGAGGCGGAGAATGCAGAAGCTAAAAAGGGAAGCGGTGTAAGGCCAGATGAAGGGAAGGGAATGCGTTACAGAATGAAAGAGATAGAGAAATCAGCGCTCCACTCGCACTTCCTGCAGGCAGAGTCCTGGCTCTTTCTCTGAAGATTGAGAACCCAGCCAGAGACCAGCCCCCGCTGTTCACATGCCTTTGAGACGCTTTCCCATCCAGCTCCGGTGCTGATCACAACAGCAAGGACAACAAGACACGCACGCTGGCTGGGGTTGAATGAGCTTGCGATTCCACGGCGCAATGAAAGAAACCGATTGTGCCGTATATCATGCCACTGAACATGTGGACATATTCAAGGCCTGGAATAAAAACATGAGATGCAGTTATATATTACCGCCCGAATCCCTGCATTTCTGTTCTGCCACAGGCTGGTTGTGTTTCTGTTTGTGTCAGCCTTGATGGCCAATGACCTGGTGAGGATGTAGCCCACTTCTGGCTGGGCTAAATATAAAATAGGTCTAATGGACTCATATAAAATAGCGGCATTGTGATTTATCCTTAGAGCATCTTTGTTTTGCTGAAGACTGACTTAGCACCTCGTACGAGCTCAGATTCAAGCACACGTGGAGGGTGATATAGAATACTTGAAAATGAGTCATCTTGAGGATACTTGTACAAGCGTATAGTGTCAATGTGGCGTCCTTTCTTTGCACACAAAATACACCAGCAAAAGAAAAGTTTCAAGCAGAACTAGTTTGATAGTTTTGTCAGTAGTTATTTTAGTTCTTATGTCTGTTTAAAATTGGATTTATTTTGAATAATAATTTATTTATATTATCAGTATGTTTTTATGCACTTTTTTAAAGCCTCGTCTTTTTTATTATCAATATAATTTCAGTTTTTTTCCCCCGCTGTATTTCATGGGCAGCATTTTTATGCTTTTGTTCGATTTCTTTTTTCCTTTAATCAGCGAAGTCATTACACATCGACCACCAACAGTGAGTGATGTGGGTTTTCATAGATAAATATTCACTGGATTACTATTATTTTCAAAGTATAATTGTTTTGCCTGAAGTATGCATGCGTGTGTGAGCCGCATGCACACATGACTGGCATGTCGTGCTTTGTTCTCATGCCCATAATTTTATGTATGATGTTATGATCTTATTTACAGTAAATCAAAGCGCCCTCTCCGCAGCGTCTCCTATAGTCTGTTTCTCACGGTGGCTGAATTCCACAGGACGCGCTTGCAGCACGAGGCCATTGTTATTCATGGACAAGGTGTTTTCACTGTCTCTGCATATTTTGAGGGATTTGAATAACTATCCCCCAGTGGCTCAGAATCTGCTGACCTAATGAGCCAACCTGACTGATTGACGCAGGAGACCATACAAGCAGCCATTCATCATCTCCTGCAGTGAATAAACATTGGATATTTCATCCTGCCAATGGATGCTTGATAATGCATCATTTTAATCCAAAAAGTATTAAAAAAAAAAAAATCCTGAAACACGTTCCTGAAAATGCTCCGCTCACGACCCCTATGTCTCAAACCCACATGAGGAAGGTGTGTGGGCTGCCAGGAATATCAAAAATTTGAAGTAATGATTGCTTTTTAGGTTCATCAAAGAGCTCATCCTACTAGAAAATTTCACAACAACAAACAACTGAAGTAGTTTTTTTTGTAGAAAAAAAAGGTAACTGTAGTTGACAAATTTGAGAAGGCGTCTCAAGGAGAGCGACGAAACGCAGAGCATCAGTGACAGTGGTTTAACTGAAACGCACCAGATGCGTCTTTTTATCGTTTCTGTCACTGTCACATTCCGAGGCTCACATCCAGCTGTCACTGCACAAGTCTCGCGTTGGAAGTCACTGCTGTTCTGGTTCTGCCTTTAAAAAACCAAAACTCCCTAAATCTGGCATCATCCTGTCAAAATGAAGATTAGTGGATAATGTGCATAAGCCTGGCACGTTTCCTCTTTAATGTTTTTTTGCAAGTGGTAAATGCGAAGCAAACCTGGAATTTATGGTTTTTAAAATAGCGGCAGTCTTTCAAACGTATGAGGGGAAAATAGCAGCGCAATTATGCAAGCAATTAATCACATTCCTGTGTGCTGAAGGAGCTTTTTAGGATTCAAGGAGGCTGTTCAAATTGCTGCAAGGTCAAGCGACTCAATCCGTTTCAATTACACAAACGATTCCACTTGAGGATTCTGTTCTCGGCTCCTTCAGGCGGCTGTTACTTCACTGTCACTTGAAGAGAGACGAGAGGCTTCACACTGTGGAGCCCATGCCAAAGTTTAAACAAAAATATGTCGGGGCCTCATAATGCACGGGTATTTTGGTGATGTTTAAAAGAGTCACTCAACAGTTTTGGAAATGATTGCATTGAAGAGTCTGTCTGGCTGTAATAAGATCTGACTAGCAGCACCTCTCAGGCTCAGTGATTGAATACTTTGACTGTTTCCCCCCATTTCCAGTCTTTGGACAGATGAGTTAACTAGCTGCTGGAACGACCTCATAACACACACACAGATATGTAAGTGGTGTCATTCATTCTGTCTTGGCGAGGAAGATGAGCACGTTTTGAAAAATGAGAGTGGAATTGTGTCTGTGTGTAACGCTGGATGTTGTGTTTCCGTAGTTTTATCGCTCCTGAAATGGCAGTTGTAAACATGTCAGATTGGAATGGGTTGTTTCCTTTGCCTGTGGTAATGTTGGTGGCTGACCTAAAAAGTGAATGTGCCTGCGGTCTCGAACGCTCATGTTCAGCACTTGCATCTAAGCGTCCTCGCCTCGCGTGTCCAAATCGTGACGAACTCAACAATGCACGTGCCAAGAGTGACGCCAATCAGATAAACAGTGTTCTAGATCAAGATTTCTGGAATGAGTTTATACATACATGTGAAATTGGTTGTGACGGTTGAACGGAGCTTAGCGCCGGACAAAGCAGAGGAGACGAACGCACATGAGTTGTAACTAAAAATAAGTCGACTTTAGAGAGCTGGAAGGAAAATCAGCGAGTAAACAAACCAAATCCAACAAAACCAAATGGGTTGGGAGCCAGGGGAGAGAGAGAGATGCACTGGCTGACTGCCACCAGTGGATATAGTGCAGCCCGATCAATGCGAGCTGAATCTCCCTGATGACCGCAGTCCGTCCTCCAGTGCTCCTGCAGGGAGGAGGCCTGCCCAGGGAGGGTCGTCCCAAAGGCATTCCTGATTCCCCTCAAGTGTTTAGCACACAGGCTGTGGATTTCATAATTTACATGTAATGGCTGCTTGATGAAGCGGAATCGCAAATCCTCCTCCGCATCCCGCTCATCATTTACAGGTGTCCTGTCATTCACGGCGTTTATAGAGTCCTTCTGGTTCTCGATGAGGAGCGTCTGTCAGCTGTCAGCGGAGAGATTGCAGTTTGAATAGTTGCTGTCATTTATTCTGCACCACGGCCTGTTTTGCGGTATCTATTTAGCAATCTTATGATGACCGTGGAGGGGGTTACTTGAAACATTAATGCACAGTCGTCCGCCGTCCTCATCTAAATGCTGAGTGTGACTTGAGCGCAGAGTTACTCCAGAAACTGCTTAGACCGGGAAACGTACAGTAGGCTCGCCCTTTGAATCCTCCTGCAGTTCAATCCTAAAATCCCTTAGGGAGGCGCACACCCATTTAAAGGGCGTCAAATGATGATTGATGAGGCATCCTCACAACAAGCCTGCCCTCTTCCACTTCTTTGGAAACAATCTGTTATCCCCAAAACACCAAAAGCCAGGCCCCAGTGTTGTATTAGGCCCCCTAATTTCCTTGCATCGGGGGAATGGGAGCCATTAGCCATTGAAGTGACAGCAGAGTGCTTCCAAGGGCAAGTTGTCCAGAGATGGAAAGTCCTCATTCTAAGCAGAGGTCAGAGGGCCACGAGTTTGTTGTACCCCTTGAGGGGCCTCACACGGCTCCCTCACATGCTCCGTGTTAAAGATAGCTCTGTGCAACATATGGTCAGGGGAAAATAACAGGGAAAGGAAAACAGCATTCGAACAAGTGGGGTCACGTTGTTTACTTTTCAGTTCACTGAATCCATTAGAGAACGTGTGTTCAACTATATTAAAAAGCATTAGTCAGGATGTCTGCTTTTCTTTGTTGGTCCCCATAGCCTTTATTTTGTTTTGGACTTTTATATGTATACTGAATACTACAAACGTGTATTTATATCCATCAGAGTTCTATTCCCAATTGCCTTTCCACTGAAACTTGAATTTGCCAGCCTCACTTTTATTGTTTAAATACTAGTTTGAATGGTTATGTGGTTCACATACTGCTTAGCATCACTGGATCCTGAGCTGGACTCTTTAATTCTCACATATTATTAAATGTATATTTAAAATACTAATATGAATGTTTTCAGGGACTCTAACAGTAAATGTTGACATTATTATAATTGATAGAAATGGTGACAGTGATTGAATAGAGTAGAAAATATTGAAACATATGCTGAAAACAATACTGTTTACATGTGACTGACTAGCAAAGTACCATCTCCTTCAGAAGAGGGGGAGGTGTGTGGATGTCCCTGCCTTGATGTATCACTGAGGGAAGCTGCTGGGGACATGACATGAGATAGCAGGTTGAGGAACAGAGGGTTGAGATGCTGGCCGTCGCAGCCTCGAAGGGGAAACTCTTTTTCCTCGGCTGTGGTGGGCAGCACGAGGCATTGTAAATAAATTGACTGCTGGTCCGGTGTCTTCAGCCCGACGCTGCTCTCTGACTCCCGGCCTGAGTTTGATGCCTCGAGCCAGTCAGCAGTCGTCCACCTCCTTTTTTATTCCTCCGACTCGTGAGCAATCAGGAGTGGCTCCGGAGGTTGTCCTCCTGACCCTGCAGGCGTTGCTGGCGATATTGATCTGGGCCAGGGGGTGAGCCAGGTCTGGTGTTATGTAGCCCGATGCTAGGAAGGGACGGATGTCCTGTAGTACCAGAGGAATCTGCCTTCAAACGTCCACTATAGCTCATATCCAGAGGCTACAGGATGTGCAGTGAGAGTCCCGCCTCTGTGCTGCATGAATCTCTCCATGACAAGCATCATTCACACACCTGTGCTGCAGAATTCAGGAAGTGAACAAGTCGCCAGGCATCTTCCCAGAGATGCTTCAGAGGCTGAGGTAGCAGGTGGCAGCCTGAAATACCCCCTGATGGCCCCCTTGAGGTAATTGTTGCATATGTTCTGTATGCCTATCAAAGGCGATGCAACCTTGAGATAGAAAACTGCTCGGCTTTCATTTGATTGTAAAGAGATCCGAACACAGGGAGCCAGAGCTTTTCATTGAAACTCAGCATGTTGCAAGCACAGAGTGTTACTTCTTAACCATGTCTCACATGGTCTCGTCCAAAGGTTTAGTCTGTCTCACGTCTCCTTTCGGCCAAATTGAATGAACCGAATGCTGAACCTGGTCGTTAAATCTTCTGTTTTGCTAACACTAATAACACAACTCTGTTCTAGTTTTTACCACATACTGCACATTTTGGAAGTGTTTCACTTTATATTTATTATTGTTGTTTAGGCAACAAAATTCTCTTGATTATACAACAGCAATTCTCTTGATTATAATTGGATATTATCTCAGATTCTGACATATAGTGTTGGATTTAGCTGAAAGGGATTTTTGTAATTTAATTCAAAAATAATCCGAGTGTCACTGGTGTGTTTCATCTAAATAGTTTTAATGTTTGTTTTCTTTATCATTGTACAGGCCCTTTAAATTTAAAATTTACATGGATGGGGGGGGGTCCAAACAAGGTAAATGAAAAAAAATTGAAATATTCAACTTGGTTTTAAAGGTTAACAAAGAAGCGATAGAAGGAATGTGACTCATTGATTGAGACAAGCCCAAATTGGCCGCTGAGGAACAACGCCTCCAAACAGGAGATGAAATCAACAGGGGAGATGAATTGCCATTCAGGACACAGTTGAGAAGTTAAATGTTAATG
The DNA here is from genome assembly GCA_016785235.1 of Pseudorhombus dupliciocellatus. Classification (NCBI taxonomy): domain Eukaryota; kingdom Metazoa; phylum Chordata; class Actinopteri; order Pleuronectiformes; family Paralichthyidae; genus Pseudorhombus; species Pseudorhombus dupliciocellatus. The sequence continues at coordinate 1,093,751 of JAFBJW010000242.1, forward strand.
TCATAATAAATTGCCATTCTGGACTAAAATCGATGCGCCGCAGCAAACGTATAGTATGCGAAAACAAGGGAGGAAATACCCCCAAGAAGACACAGACGGATAGAAAGATACAGAGGCAGAGAGAGGACAAATCTCCCGGGGAGGAGGAATTACCAAGACAGGAAAAAAAGCCAGATAGAAAACAAAAAGCGAGAAAGTGAGAGAGACGAGACGCCGCCTGCGCCCAATGGAAAATCTGTATTGACTCGTGCAGTGTGAAAACTTCAACCCTTTAAATGATTTTTTTTTCATCAATGCAACTAACAACAAAATGGCTTAACTTATCAGACAAGAGCCCACTGAGGCCTTTGCCCTCTCATTACAGATTTCCTACTGCGAGCAAATGGGAAAATTCGATCCTTTGTTCTCTCTGGGCCTTTTTCCCGATCACGAGATGTTTGTGGGTATTCCACCGTTTATCGCCATATTGTATTTCCCTTTCCTGGAATTGCTGCATGCATTTGCTCAAACACAGACCAGAAGAGAGCTGGGAAATGATTTAACAAATTAGGAAGATTAATTATGATACCTTCATTTACTATTCTGCTTAAAAACCGAGGCTGATTGAGCTTAATATTGAGCAACTGGACCTGTCAAGTTCTAGGCTGCACTGAGCCCCCTGGAGGGTTTACATTTCACTTTCTCTGGTGTTCTGGTTTATCAAATGCACATTTGGTTTGGATTTGAATCATATTATTAACAGAGATATTTATTTTTCATGTTATTAAAAAAAAAAAAAAAAAACCTGGGGACTGTGTCAACACACCAGTGGTGAAGTAGTCGGGTACCTTATTAAAAATACTGTGTGAATCATCTGGCTCTGACACTCAAAGTCACTGGGATCACATTTTTTCCATTCTTCTAATGTTTTGTGAAAACTAACCGAGGCTCCTGACCTCCACATGATGTTTTTGCAGAGCGCTGCCTCCACGTGATTGACTGATGGGGTTGATGGGGCATCAATAAGCCGGTGAACAGGCATTCTCCTGTATTCAGTGCACTTTGGAATCAGCTGTTGGGTTACATTACATCGCCCATTTAAAAACTGTCGTCATTCGGTTGTCTGCCCATGTAGTGTTTTATTAAGGCACTGTTTATTTTTATCTTATGTTTTAAATAAAACTTTCAGACACAGTCAGAGTCCAACAGAACCCTACCACAGGAAGTACATCTTAATTTGATAAGATATGTGGATAGATAGAGAGAGAGAGAGAGAGAGAGAGATCGCTCCTGATTCGATGCTAGCTGGATGTGGAAAGAGGCTTCTCCTTGCAAGCTCATGCTCAATTCAGCAGCCACCCACTCCTAGCCTCACTCCTCTCTTCTGCTGCCACCTCTACCCTTTCCCTGACCCCGTTCCCCATCTTCCACCTCACCTCCCACCTCCCTAACCTCCACGCATCCTGAAACAGCAGCCTCTCGCTCCACCCTTCATCGTCATGCAGCTCACAGGAGGCTGTTTCTTGACTTTTAAGTCCATGGACATACTGCCAGTGCGATTATGTTAGATCAGCGACTCCTTGTCATTTGACTCTCTGTCTCTCGCACTCGTTTTTTCCGTCTATTTGCGCGGTTGAGAGTGAGCAGATTGTACGGGAGCGAGGAATCGGCGAAGAGTCAGGCGATTGTGAAGGGCTGACGTGACTGCCATTATTGTTGCATAATGGCCAATTATAGAATCTTTTTCACCATTTGTGTTGGTGCGGTAGACAGGATTTCAAAGTTTAAGGAAAGTGCTTCCTCTTTAAAGATGGTATACAGAGATTGTCAATTTAGCTCAGCAGTTTTCAGCCACAGCCGGTCGGACCCTGCGCGCCATAAATGAGTTTCATTGTCACCGAGGCGGCTCCGCACTGACACTTCAAAGTAAAAGCTCAGAATGAAGCAAAACTGGTGTGAAGTTGTTTGACATGACTGTTTTTACAGGAAAAAGTAGAAATGTTTCAGCCCAAAATATATATTGTTTTTACAGCTTGCTGTTATTTTTAGGTGTAAATCGTTTACCGCTGATAATCCTGGGGGTGAATCACACCCCCCTGACGGATTCACACTAGAACCAGAACAACCTTTGTTCCATCTTTTGGGACTCGGGTTGAATAAGAGCACCTTTACTGTGTCAGGTCGAAATATCCCGGAGCATCGTGACCCCGAATCCTTCCTCCTCAGGGATACGTTGACATTTAAACACAAATGAAATCAGGGGATAAAATCCATGCAACCCACTTTTTCCTTTTCGCACTGCAGTGTGCTCTGTTCTTCTCAGCTGCCAGCTGCCAGCTGACGCACCTAATAGCAGGTTCATATTCTGCCACTAAGGCGTTGTACAAAGACTGTTGGGGCAGAAAGTGGCTCTGAATTTTATGTTTCATTTTCTTTAACGCACGGCCCTCCTCAGTGCTCATAAGGTTTTCATTTCCAGTCCTCACCTCAGCGTAAAGGAACTCAGGCTGGAGCTTCTTTTTTTTTTCATAATTATAGAGTTCTCTTTGATGTTAACATGCGAATGTAAAGGAAGTATAAACTGTCTGTAACCACGTTCACCTATACAGCTGAGATTTGCTGGTATTTGGCTGAAGAGGAACGTGTTACACACAATTGGATTTTTAATAGATGGTGTGTGATGCTGGCGTCGTGGTGTCAGGTACAGGCCATCTGTTGTTGCCATTTTTTTAAGCAAATCACATAAGGAGAAGAGAGGGAAGAGGAAGAATGGAACAAAGTAGAAACTGGGTCAGTAAAAAGTTCAAAGGCCCTCTTCTGCTCCCCAAAAGATTTTAGAGTACGCTCCTCTTAGCAAAACAGGAGGGTAATCATTTTCATAAAGTCCCAAACCTGCTGGTGATTAAGTGCGTGTGTGTGTGTGTGTGTGACACTGAAAATGCAAAACTCAAATCAGTGACAAATTTTCCTAAAATCCTCTTAGTCTCACAAACACAGGGCTTGCACCAAATCAGGTGGACTCTCTCCTAACGGTGATTGCAAAAGTGTCATAATATAATATCAAATTGCCTTTTCTGATTAATTGCCCTGCAGATGCATGCTGCATATAGCCGGGCACTCGACTCAAGGACAGCCACCTGGCGTCTGCAGCGTGCCGGGGAGAGAGCTGCCTGCTCATCACTGTTTGATCCTGCAAGCGCCAGCAAACTGGTGTTTTATCAGGACGGCTAATTATAGGCAGAGAAGGATGTGGAGACGGCATCCTGCCTCCAGAGGAACACAGCGTGCCCACACATTCATTTGCACCCCCTCTCCCTCTGAGGTTTACCACCATCCATCTATCACAGGGGGGGCAGGACAGCGAAATGACACGGCTAAGTGTGCTGCTGTGGTTGGTCAGTGACAGAAGCGTTCCTCTGGCCCCAATTTGGGGCCCTTGAACTCTGCGATCGTTATTTGTATCCTCCCATAACCCCAGGTTTCTCTATTGTAAGGAGATCTGTCAACGCCGGCTCTGGTTTGCAGAGGTAAACATCTCACTGGGCGTCAGGGGAAGTCGCTCTTGCATGCAGAGGTTACAAGAGTTCACTCGAGGTCTTGTGTTGTTTTCTCCCACAGATGGTTCGATGGGAATGTGGCTCGAGCCACCGCACAGCGACAGTGATAAACTTTTAGGGATGTGACTCGCCAAATTTTCTTTGCTGCAGTTAAGAGACACATATAAAATAATCGTTTTATAATGAATCAGTCATTAATAACAGCCTGATTTTTTTTTTTAAATCATCTGTGGGCAAATTGATATTAATATGATTTTTTTTTTTTTAACTGCAGATTCACACAAATCAGCAGAACTAAAGGGACATTTTTCTTTCAGCTTCAGGGCTTAATGTCAGGGAAAGTGAGGCAGCACTCTAATCACAGTCCAACAAATAAATCCCTGGCGTAATTACAGAAATATGGCAGCTGATTTATCAGCTCCCGAATCCGAGCTCAGCATCAGATCATCTAAACCGAAAAGTGTGTTGGCCTTCGTCTTTTCAGGCTTCTGTTATGTGCCAGTCCGATCATGACTGATACAGTCTGTGGAGAGTTGAATTGAAAATAATCCTCAGTGTGAGTGTGTTACCTTCTCCCCAGCCACACTCGCAGCAACTCAAGGATGTCAGCAGACGTCACCGCCGCCGCCGCACTCGGCACGAGTCATAAAGCGTCTGCTTCTGCCGTAAAGCTGCTCCTCACCTGCTCGGCGTTTCCTTCTGCTTCTTTTCGTTTTCGCCATGATGCCAAATTTCCAGTGTGTTGCATAGCATCCCGCTTTAAGCGGCGTCGCCGGCGTATAAATTACAATAAGTCATTTTCATGGTCGTGACAGAGCGGCGTGAGGGGATCTTGGCTCCTCTCTGCAGCAGAGGCCCGTGAGCGGGAGATGGAAACATTGATGTGTGCCATTCATCTTAGTGCCAGAGGTGTGTACCTCTGTGTTTGTGTTCATGTGTGAGTGTTGCACACGCGCACGTGTTTTATTGATAGATGTTCTGACAGCGCAGTCGTCTCCCAGCCCGTCTGAGGGAGAAGCAGCAGCCTGTTCTGATTTGTGAGGAGCTCAGACGGTGCACACGTCACGGCGCAGAACAATGGCTAGTTTGTGGATCTCTCTGTCTCGCCTTGCTCTCCTCTCCGTTTTTTTACGCATTAGCATGCAAGCGCAGCGCACTAATGCTAAACGCAAATATTGTCACAGTGGGTAATTGAGGCAAATTCTCTATTTCCATACCCAAACAAATATTCTCTACAATATATATGCATATGAGTGAGCCTTAAAGTCCAAATCAATGAACCCCCCCCCCCACAAAAAAAAGATTAAATAAAGTAAACATAGTAAAGCTAAATGGTAAACTTGATGTTTTAATTGGCCACTTGAATGATAAACAGCTGGCTGCAGCGAAGGCATCTGGTTGGGATTTGGATCCCAGATGGAGCGGTTCTTCAGGATGGTGAAAAATATATAAGTGCTGCGGTAAATGAAATGTTGATCTAAGATGAGGGAAAATATTTACTTTAAAGGGTTCAGTGTGTAAGATTTAGGTGAAAGGGATATGCTGGCTGAGGCTGAACATAAAACAATCCTAGTGATGTTTTCACCGGTGGGGTTTCAGCCAAATTATCACTAATCTTGTTTTCTTTATACTTTATAAGTACATCAGGCACAGGTCCTCTCTATGGATGCCATGGTTTTTTTTTTTTACAAACATCCAAACTGGGCAAACTGAAAATTTGACGTAAGGCGTGTTCGGCTGCACCTGGAGGTGTCACGTCATTCCCACCCGCCCGCGGCCGCGGCCCTGCAGTGGGCTCCTGGTCCGGTCCTCAGCAGGACACTGACGGATCAATAGGTCCGGTCCTGCTTCAGTCAGCAGCCTCGGCCCGCAGTGCTCCCGGCTCAGTCACCTGCTGCGGACGTTTCTGCTGAAGTCGACAGGATCGACGCAATTGGGGCTGTTAACTCTGCACACGAGATTTAAAGGAAAACAAAAAACAGAAATTATTAGACAGATAGTTCCTCTGTGTCTGCGAATTGAATTCACATCTTAGTGTGAATGTTCCGTGTAGTTTGCATGCGGAAGTCAGCGAGGTTGCTTCCAACGCTGAACCTTTAAGTATGATTGAAATTGCAGAGTAATGAGCCCCAGAAGTAACAAATACGTTTTCCTGGATGGCAGTACACAACTAACTCTGCTTGGATTATTATTATATCCGTGCCCTTTTGCTCTGTTTATTCAGTTGTAATGAGCTGCTTTAATATGGCCATACAAACACAGGGGCCCTGAGTTAACTGGATGTTTTGATGTCTGGACTCGGAACGCAAACATGGGAAAATGAATTTCTGTGATAGGCAGTTTGCTTTGGAGCATGAATTGATAACAGCAGATAAACACCTTCAGGAGTCAGGGGTGGTGATTAGGAGACACGGAGGATGAGGCTCGGATTGTTCTCGTCTGCTTAAAACTCAGCCTTAATGAATACAAACACACGTACCCTTTCGCTCATGCGCACTCGGCGAGGCGTGCGTCATGCTCCTGAAATCGGCTGCAGGTATAACACCACGTACACACACCCTGTGGTGGTAGCCTGCTTAGTTTATTTGTGTTATGATTTGGGGGCTATTAACAATTCAAATGCATCTGTTGTCACCAAGCGGCGAACGGCGTATAAACCTGTGATACTCTTTGTGCCCTCTTCTAGCCTTTCATTCTGCTGCGGTTACATCGCTTGCAAAATCCACCCAAAAGCAGGGTAAGCAATGAAAGTCTTTTATCAGCACAGCTGGAGCCCAAATACCCCGTGAAATAGTATTTAATATTCTCTCGCTGGAGAGATGCCTCCTCGTTCCCTTTGTGATGCTGTAATACACAAAGTCAGCCATCACGGTTCCTGCTGCTTGTCACATTCTGCTGTGGTGGGAGGATTTAAAGCCTCCTTCTACCTTAGCTCCGTCGACAGCATGTTGAAGTGACCGTGCTTTTTTTTTCAAAGCATACGGTTCGATTTTTTTCTGTATTAGAGCAACATTGTTTGGAGCTCGATTGCACCTCGGGGCAAAACATCTTTCCTGTGCCTGTCACCGCTGCACAGACTACCCAAGCTGTTTGTGTGTCCAGTACATGTGTAGCAGATGTAATTAACGTAAGCTATACTCACGTGAATTCTTATCGTTTGTTTTCCCAGTGTTAATTGTGTTAAAAGTCCCATTTCCCAAATACAGGTAGCAAACTGCCATCAGTTATTGCTAATTGAAAGTTGTTCTTACACACTGATGTATGCACAAGTGCATTTTTTCCCAGGAAGCTTAGTTTTTATTTGCTGTTGTTAAAATGGGACCAAGTCTGGTGATGGATAGATGACACTGACTCCTAATTGGTCTGCTCTGTGTATCCGTATACGGTCTGAATAATGATGTCATCAGCACAAGATGGCAGCTTCCAGGGATATTTTGGGAGGAAGTTGAGCCATCGTTATATGAAGTCCTTGGTTGAGAACATCGACCTTGGGCAGTCAATTCAATGTCAGTATCATCAGTGATACTGTAGTATAAATGACAAACACAAGTTATGTACGTATCCAATGAGGACAGATTTGAGACTATACAGCATGACGAATATTACCTTAAATGTAGATAGGGGCATCGTGTTCCTTCAAGTGTCTTTTCATTCTGTTTCTAACGTTTGCGTCATCTCTTGTGCCTGATTAGTGTTATATTCAGTGGGTGAGAGGAATTCAGCTGTGTGATTACTAACCTTGAGCCAAGCACAGAGACAGAGCACAATCATTTTGAACATTTGAACATTTTGAAAGGGAACGTGCGACTGTTTGGCGGGTCGAGGCGAGATGAGGTAACCGATTCGTACTGTTTCTGACTAATGTGACGTTCGGAGGAGAGTGGAGGTGGTCAAATTCAAAAGAAAGAAAGATGCATATTTCTTTTTAATGTTGGATGTCTGGCTGCTGTGGTGGCAAGATGACCACTGGGTACATGGATGCTGTCAGCAATTTGTTAGGGGCTGAGGGCATGGGCTATGGGGGGGGAGAGCTCCCCTTTAAACCAAAATTAATAACCTGCCAAATCTGTCATCCCTTCTTAGCCATCCCTCCATCTCCTGAGAGAGAGGGGGCTGTGTGTGCAGGTAGAGAGTATCTGTATGCAAGTGAACATCCTGTCGTTAATGCTGGCCACTTTGGCTCATTTTCCCTCGGTCTCCCACACAAACACACTGACTATCTGTTTCAGTCAGCCCGACCTTCAGCAGCACCGGGAGAAATCCTACTCTGGTCTGTGGTCGGCGGCCAACTGGCCATCCATAAAGATTGAACTGTCTTCTGCAGGCAGGATTCAGCATTAACCCAGTATATACTGCTTTGTCTGTGCCCGTTGGAGAGCCAAGCATAGTTCTCTATAACTTCTCTCCCAGTGGTCGATCCACTTACACTCACTAACATTTAGATTGTGTGTGCAACTGGCCTGGATGCACCGGAGAAACAAACAGAAGGCAAATCTCTCTCCTTGTAATAGTAAAGGAGTTAATGGCCCTTTCCAGGGGTTTACGCTGCGTTTCAGTAACCTGTGTTCAGCTGCTAATTTTGCAGTAAATGTGATGCATGTGTCGCCCCCCCTCACCTTCAACAGATCACCCAAGTAAATATACACGATGTGCTTAGTGCCCATCCCCTCAAATCACCTGCTGTGTGGATGTAGCACAAACGTCTGAATTTCAGTTGTTCATTCCGTCTTCTCCAAATGCCTCTGTGTCTGTTCCCATGTTCCGCCGAGCAGTTAACAACACTCCTACAGTCTCAGCAAAAAGCCTGTTTGAGGCTATATAGACCTTTAACTATGTGGAAGCAATGGGCCAGTGAGAGGGATGAATCACGTCGACAGCAGAGCTCGTATCACCCGTGGTGTGAAAGGGTCATCGCTGGAAGGGAACGTATCGTAATATGGATGCCATCATTAAAAGCAAGGGAGAGTGTTCTGCTCCGCATGAGAGCGGAGACACACATCCTGCAAAACCACACATGCATTCCCCAAATACAAACACAGAGAGCGCACAGAGGTCTTTATCTCTCCTATACACACACACACACACACACACACACACACTGGACACCTGCATGCGCCTTGCTCAAGGGAATAAAAACCCCATGCTAGTGCCTTCTACACTGTTTCAAAGTCATTATATTAGTGAATTGTCCGACATCTATCAACGTCCCAAACCATTGCTTTACATTATTTATAGGTTCATGTGTAATAATAACAGCTTCCATTTATTAACCGTCTTTCCTTTATTCAAGGCATGCAAAGTTGCAAAGTTTGGGACCTGCTGTTTCTCAAAGTCCAATGACTCGCGGCGTCATGCAACCGTAACCTTTCTCAAAGAGACAACAGATACATCCCGGTGGTGGTGATTTTACCCTTTAGAGAAATCCATAATTTCTGGCAGCTCAAGATTAATAATGTTTTGTCTGATAAACAGCTGACCTGAGCAATCGTGTGACTGATTATAAATAGCCTGCTTAAATGTTGCTGTCACTCACTAATAGGAAGCAAGACTGAGCGAGTGTAACGCCGCATCGCAATTTCTGATCTGAACTAATCCAGACAAGGTGAAACTGTAACTCAGCTGCGAATCAGCACAAATGTAATATTCACAGAAATGGGAAATGTTGAGAACCTAAGTGTGAGAGGGACCCGTGGGACCTTCTGGAGCAGAGGATGCATATTGGACTCGTATCTAATAAACCAGATTTCCTTATGCACCTCCAGCAAACACTCGCGTGAAGCCACAAAATGAGGCTGACATGCATTTTTCATGTGGAAACTCAAGCTTTTCACATGCAATGACATCATAGGTCTGAGGGTTCGCGCTGCGGTTTTGCGACTTCCAGTAAATTCTTCCTGTGGAAGTTGTGTTGCAGCTCTCCAGGGCGGGAGGAGGTATCTAAACACAGTGATTGAATGTGCAGATGTCCAGGTTCCTGCTGGTGATTTGTACAAGTCAGACCCAAATAATTCACTGTCCATTCAGAGGAGGCGGCTGTCCCCGTTGGATGGGCCTTTACTGACATCTAGTGGTCTAAAAAAGAAACTGTAGGTCGTGGCAAGTTGAGTCAAAGATGTTGCAGGGGTGAGTGAAATCCAGCTCCTTCACTTTTGCAACACCTGAACTGAACGAGATGCTTAATGTTATTGGCATGTAGTGTAGTATACTTTTTACAGATGCAGAGGTTCTTCTTCAGACAAGAAAAAAATGTGTTTTACTGATGCACAACAACAAATTGATTGAGACAGTGACAGAGAACAGTAGCATGGAATTGGAATTGGAATGGAAGTCAGTCACAAGAACTTGAAAAAAAGTTCTTGTGATTGACAAGTACAGCCGTCAGTGAAGGTTCAGGTTCCACAGTGTAAAGCTAAAACCATGGCACCATATGAATGAGTATCAGACCAGACCTCCTCTCAGCAGATACTTGATATTCATGGATGGAGATTGAAAAAGGTCCAAAGGGAATATCTCTACTTTTAACTGAGTTCTGAACTTCAGATAAGAAATGTTAATAGTATTCCCTTGAAAAAAACAAAAAGAGACGGACACTCTGGGGTCTCTGAGCCTGGTCTCACAAAGCCCATTAAGTATTCCATCCACGTCAGAAATGTTAATACACATCCATTTACTGTAAACCCTTCCCTCAGTATAAAGTTTCACAGCTTTTATCAGGTTTATCATGGTAGTTTATGCCATACCCCATGCTTTCATACAGCATTAACTGAGATTACACATTTGGAATAGGCCTTAGTCTTTTCAGAGAAGGAAAAATTCAGATTTCACATCTAATTATAACAAAGACTGTTTGATACCAGGAACTAAATGAGCTTCAGCTTTCTTTACAGATCTGCTCACAGTAGATGTGTCTATATTCTTCTAGACACATAAAATAACCAGCGAAAGTGATAGTTTACTTAAATACACAGTAATGTAGGTGCATTACAATTTTTGGAAAAAAAAATATACATGAAATGTTAAACATGAAGGAGAAAATAATTTGTAGTGAAGGCTTAAAATATTTAAAACCACATAGAATTCCTGTGTAGCAACATCTCTACGGTCAAATACCACGCAAAGATAATCATTTTATTTAATAAGGAATAATTTGTTCGACTATTAGAAATAAATGGATACCATGATTTAAACAAATGGACGGAAACAGATTAGTTAAATAAATGTATTGTGTAAAATCGCTTCTCCGCTGCGTCTCCGCGAGCGTTACGCACGCACGGAGCGAACCACGACACTTCCGGTGTCGGCGGCGCGTGCGGTGACGTCACCGAGGGCGCAGCCTCCACTGACGCGGAGCAGGACGGTGACAATGGCCGATATCTCTCTGTATCTCACTAACGTGAACGTGTCGCTAGGACAGAACATGGCTGTGCAGCAGGTCAGTGCCAATGCGTGGCGGCTCACGTCACAGTTTGCCTCGTGATGTCAGAGCCTGCAGCCTGATGTCACTGTCACAGCTGTGCCTGGTGATGCTGTCACGCCAGATTGTTTGTTTGCATCCCACACCCTGCACCGGGCTCGGACCTGCGTCCACCGTCTGAAGAACGGTCTCATAATAACCTTCCTATTTGTCTCCATCACAAAGAGCCCGAAGGACTTTGAGTGTGTGGAGCTGGGGGAGCAGGACACGAGAGAGGAGCAGCAGCAGAGGGAGAAGGCTCCTCGCAGGATCATCCACTTTTCCAGCGGGGAGACCATGGAGGAGTACAGCACCGACGAGGAGGACGCAGAGGATGAGGAGCCCGAGAGGAAGGACCTGCTGTCCTCCCCGGTCGATGCGGTGAGGGTGAGGAACAGAGGAGGGCTGTGGAATTTGTGTGTTTGGGGGGGGGGCAGAGGGAGATAATTGAGGACAAAGGGGACGATGGGAGGGATGGTTATGCGTGTGTATGGAGTGAACGATTCAAATGAGAAGCTGTAGCTTTATCCCGTTGCAGTCCAAGATGACCTGGGGTCCGTACTTCTGGTTCCACATGTGGAGAGCGGCCACGTCCACCATCTCAGGTTTGTTCCTCCAGGATTTATTTTTTATAACTCGGAGGCCGCAGCGTCAGTGTGTTAGTCAGCGGAGTTTGGGCTGAGCTCAGGGATTGTGCTGTCATGGTGCTGCATGGTGAGCAATACACCCCCGTGGTCAGCCTGTCCCAGAGCAGGCCGATGTCAGAGGTCAACATCCTGACAGCAACCTGGCGAATAACTGAGTCAACAGGAGAGAGAGAAATATTAAAATCTAATTTGGCTTGATAATAGAATTGTCCAGTCTGGACTAATGGCCAAACAACATGGTGGCCACCATCGAGAAGACCTCCTCTATGCTCATCTAAAGTATTTAAAGATAAAGGGTCTTTTCTTGGATCAAGACAACTTTACACAGTTTAGATGAAACAAACTCGTGCTAATTCATTGCTGCCAATAGTTCCCTTTGACCTAAATCTTACCCAATGAACCTTTAACTCAGCAACTTAACTCAAACTATCCATGCACACAGTGAGCCAGCGGTGGCCGCCCGTTTGCTGCAAGAGAAACTTTCTGACTAAAGTGTTTATATATTCCCGTGTGCACGCCCACGTGCAGCAGCCCCGTGTCTGTGGAAAGCGCAAATGATGGCTTGTCTCTCGTCTCCCTTGTGTGGGAAACCAGCAGATGAGCTATCAGATGTGTTTTGTTGGTCGCTCTGTGATCTGTGGCGATAGGGACCAAAGTGCTTCCACACACTTTGGTGCTTCACTGTCGTTTCTATTCATTTCTTTGCTTCTTCTTCTGAGATAAGGTCAGTCAAAAGGTCAGAGTGATTGTTATCTGGCAAAGCCCGATAGTCTCAACTTTGTTGTGTCGGTGCAGAGAAATGGTCTGGTCTCATTATCCTTCCTTTACAGGGTACAAATGCTGCGGCTTCTTTGTGTTTCTCTCGGTTGTCATGGGCAGCACTGAGCCGCTGCAGAAATATTATCAGGGGGAACTTGTTTTGAGCAGTCTGAACGCTGCTGACATCAGGTAGCAGTAACGAGCATTAGAAGAGGAGTGTTTTTAACAAAGACGAAAAGGCCATGTCATTTATTTGAAATGCACCTAAGTGGAATGACCTTTTCCCAAAATGAGAACTGCATCATTTTTCTTAGTGTGTTGGTTTGTATTGTTTCCAATTCCCTACTGTTATTATTTTCCAGCTTGTGACTACCTCGGCGAGAGGATGGCCTCCCTCTTTGGCATAACCTCGGCCAAATATCAGTACGCCATCGACGAATACTACAGGATGAAGAAAGAGGTGTGGTACAGGTCTGGGAGCACGTCAACGTGTTTTTTTGTGTTTGTCAATCGGCTGATTCAGTCTTGTGTCCCTGCACTAGAGGGAAGAAGAGAAAGAGGAAAACCGCTTGTCAGAGGAATCGGAGCGAACCTTCGACCATCTACAATCTCAGGACGACGGCGAGCCCATCGCCGCGCCGGAGCGCACCGGAGCGTCTGCCAGTCAACTCGACGTCACCTACAGGATCGAGGACGAAAATCAGGTACCGCCCAGCACCATCAGGGTCCCCGCCCTTGTCACGGCGACCTAACCACCCCGGGGAGAGAGGACGTTTGAGCTTTAATGTCTGTCTTTGTGTTAAAGAAGGACCACTGTCTTGTTTCACCGAGCACCGTTCGGTTTGTGTGTTGGCGCGGCGTTAGATGGGCAGTGCTGCTGTGTGGTGGTTGATTGGCAAGGACAGGTTGAAAGTGTCCCTACATGACAACTGACGAAGGAACCAGTGGGTAATTATCAGGAGGTGTGATATTAGAAACAAAACAGCACGAGCCAGGAGGTGGACCAACACGTTCCAGTTTATCAGATCCAGCAAAGCGTTTTCCATCGCCGCTCCGCTCAACACCTTATTAGCCGCAGCGGCGTCCCAGATCCGAGCGCTCACTGTGGAGCGGAGGTCACACGTTGCTCCCCTGTGCCTCAGATGGACCGGACACTGTGCCTAAATCACCAATACAGCCAAGTCAGTGCCAGATCTAGACTAAACATGTATTTAAAGATCGTTTGAAGTGACTCCACATGTAAAATAGCCTTCGATTTAGCGCGTACGCTCAGATTTGGAGGAGATTTATTTATTCATATCTGTTCAAAACGGCGTGGTCTCCCTCCACCGGGCCGCGCTAAAGAGCTGGCTACTTTAACACGCCCTCGCCTGTTTGATTGTAGTCTGTATTAATGTGTACGAAGCTCCTATTGCACTCACTGTCTGTGGAAGCACTGAGCAGAGCTAGCCTTGGTTGCTACTGACATTTTGTTAATAAGTAGAACAAACAACTAAAACGGGTCTAAACGTCCTGTTCTCTGCTGCTCTCGCTGTCGGCCTCATCTGCCGCACAACCAGAACATGCGACGGCAGATGAGGCTCGAAGGCTAACGACAGGGAGCGTAGTTCCCCTGAGTCTGCACGCAGACGTGCAGAGTTACATTTTGAACACTTTTTAGCAAGATTTTTGATATCTCTGTATTGATATGACCAAACTGACTGCACTTAATTTCTGCATTTTTTTTCTATTGTTTCAATAACACTGTAATGAGCCGTTAATAAAACCATTGTCTGACTTTTACGCGTGTCTCTGTGTGGCAGGTTTTCATTTCAGCGTGTCCATGCATTACGCTCCGGAGTCAGTGACTCGTCGGCGGTAACAAAGCGGCCTGTGTTGCTGTGCACGCAGGCCGCTCTGAGGTCACAGACGCTGTCCTCGCGCTGCACAATGTCCTCATTCTCAGGTCAGAGCGGGTTGTCGTGGTCCCGAGCGACCTCCGCGGTCGCCGCGCCCTCCCCCGCCGACTGTCAATATGACGCACTCGGCCTCACAAATCAACAACATGCTGAGTGATGGCTGCTGGGTAGGGTGGTGGAATGCGTACGAAGCTGCTTTTCAGACGTGAGCTGAACTTTGGACATTTATGGGAAATTTGACCCCGGGGGGGAGGGAGAAAGGAAATGTCAGAGTCGGTTGTTTCAAATCATTTCAGAGACTTTCTGTCACTAGAATGCAAACATCTCTGGATGTTTTTGGTGAAACCGGGCAAAAACAGGAGCCTGTTACCTGTGAGCGTGTGAGATTTGATGGAGCTCTATTGAATTGAATGGAGGCCTTGGGCCTCCTGCTGTGTTTTGGGTTCGTGAAAAGCAAAAAGTTCCTGTCTTTGTCGTCTTGAAGACACTGGCAGCGTCATGAACTATTGGCGCAGTGTTAACAACAGTAATGTGTGTGTGAGCCAGCATTGCAACCGCTTTGATGTCGTCGTTCATCTTAATTGTCCATTTATCAAGTGACTCTGACAATCGACGCCCAGTTTTCTCTCAGTGCAGCGAGTTTGTTTCAGCCCGTTTCCAAAACAAACCACACTTGGAGAGATGAAAGCAGTAAAAGGAATAATTTGATATTGCGGTAGAATAATACTGGTAAATAAGTCATTGGCTCTCTTACATTAAGTCAGATGAGGAGGTCCATACCGTTCACATCTCTGTGCCACGAACCGTGAGCGTTCCCGCAGATTTTTGAAAAATTCTCAGAATGTCTCAATCAAAAAGTAATTTAAAAACGGTTTTGCTCATTATCACGACATGTCCCGAGAGGGGGAGTTTGAAACTGGGCGTGACGCCAGCGCTTAAAGACTTAATGAGAGACAAAACAACTTATGATGGAAGTCTTTGGCAGCGGCCATGACAGGAAAACTGAGCTTTCCTTCCTGCATAATAGCTGTTTCGTGGAAAAACAGAAAGGTTCGTCTGGTCATTTAAAGAGGATGAGAAATCACGCATCCAGACACTTGGCGTCCTTCAAAGTGAGCCGACTCACAAGCAAGACATAAAAGCGAAGCCTGCTGGCAGCCGGACGCATGCTGCACCGCGTCATTATGCGGCGGTGGCCGTGATGACACAGCTCATCTGCGAGTGTCACTGTGAAGTGGGTCCGAGCCACAGCCGGGCCTCACAGGGAACCGACAGGCCGTGCCACCCACGGACAGCCGTGCACGGCCAAGTTCACAGAGTCACGTCACACTGCCGGCGGCTCGTTGGGCTGTTACACATCATTTAAAAAAAAAACTGAGAGAGCAGGGTTTGTTTGTTTTTTTTGAAATCGTGTTTACGATTTTTGTAAATGGAAATGTGTGTGTCAAAGGCTGAGGCCGAGTTCCTCCTCTGCAACTGAAATTACTGAAAAACAGCTCCTGGCTGTTTTATCCTTATCATTTATTTATATGTTTCCTAGTCAGTTATGTACATACATTAAGGTTTTCATTTCCCTTTGCGTGTGCTTTGTGCAAAATGAGTCTTCAAGGGAACCTCACTCATTGAAGGGGCCTGTTTCCACATGCAAATGGGACCCAGCCCGGGCGACTGGAGCAGCAATGGTAATAACAATCCCTCATTAATATTATCAAAAGAACGATCGTGTCATGATAGGTCCTGTCAGTCAAGTTAAAGGAAAGCACTTGAGCACTTCTCTCCTCCAGATGGTTCATTTATTTTGAAAAGGGAAAAGGATGGTGCCTGTGGCAGGACGGCCAATGACAGGCTGGAGTTCTTGTCTGTGAGTAGCTGCCATGGCACAGCACGCCTGGGGTCACCACGAGCTCAAGTGGAGAGACATTCGCTGCTGAAGTGAGGACGATGGGCTGAAAATGAGAAGTTAGTCATGCCGCTTCCAGCAGTTTACAGGCAGCGCATGCTCATGTGGTTCGGGGGGAAGTAGCTTTCATGGGAGTGCATATTGGCTGCATTTTTAATTTCATTTTTACCAACCCAAGCTTTAGCACCACAGATAATTACAGCAGGCAGCAGTAGATTGTGATTATAAAGCAGAGGGCAATTCAGAATTAATAAAAAAAACTGACCTGTGGCAAAATCAAGGACCTTCAAAGTCCAACAAGTGTGCAACAAAAGAATAGCACATGACTGAACCTCAGAGTGAAAAGCGTGTTGATCCAAAGTCGTCTATTGTCTGGAGAGTTAATTAACTTTGTTGAGGTCTTTGACAGCTCACATTTAACTGAAAGATTTATCCTTCTGCTTCCCAGAAACTTGAAAAGACTGATGGTCACAACCGGTTAGAAACAAACTCTTTGCTGTGAGTATCAGCCGTGTGAGGTCCAAACTGATTTCCTGTTTCTGAGTTCAATCAATTGTAACATTCATTCAATGGAATTAATGATGTATAAAGGTATAGAGGCTGAAACTAAGTTAAATACTCGATTATCAAAATGGTAAGGTCACTGAAGGCATTTCTATACAATGCTTGTTAATCTATTTCTCTCCCTGTATACTTTACTGCTTGGTCCATGAGGGCAAATAAGTTTTTGGACTGTGTGGATCTGTATGAATGTATATATTTACATTTTCTTCCCTCAGGGTGGTCTGGCTGGTCCTGCCTTTATTATGCATTTCCTATTCGGTCCACTAGGGGGTGCTACTGTATTTAATAGGAGAGGCTACCTGGGGTTACTATGGTGCATGACAACAGTGGTCGTTGAGCTAATTATAGAATGAAAAGATTTGAGGAAATGTTTTCCATGAAAAAAGCGTATCATCCAGAAAAAATTGAAAATGAATGATGGATGCGAAACATCATCTGACAAAAGCTTCTTGTCTTTTTAAATTAGGAATCAAAGCCAGTTTGATAAAAGCGTGTGTGCCAGCATGTCTGAGTGGCAGAGAGGAAAGACGGGTGGACTGGAATCCATCTCAGCAGCGTCCGTCTTCTAGAAGACGTGAGACACGCATCAGTCATCAGGCAAACAGTGATTAAGCGGGAAAATCCAGAGTTGACAATTCACAATGTTATTCCTTGTGACTAAGTGTTTACTGGTGCAGCCATGAATGTGTGTGTGTGTGTTTGCCCCAAACTTCCGTAAAATTTCTTCCACCATTCCCCAGTGTCCTGTGTGTCCACGTGTCGGCCTCGAGTCGTCCGATGCTTGAAGCTTACCTGACATATTTGCGGCCTTCCAGCGGCGGAGGTGGAGGTGGAGGCGGGGGCAGGGGCAGGGGCAGGGGCGGCGTGAGGGGCCACTGGTGGTGTTTACTGCTCTGGGGAGACCAGTCCAGTTCAGCGAGGTTTGTCACTGCCAGCTAGCCGGTGTACGCTGGTTCAACCGCACGTCCTGAACAAACGTATCAAGCCACACCTGAGTGTGATTAATCGGCGTGCACATGCAGGTGAATCACTCCCAGAGCAGAGACACAAAGCTACAGAAGAATACGCTTGTGGCTCGTCACAGCAGCTTTCCTCGAGATGCAAGGAGAAAAAAAAAAAAGAGGACCGCTGCACTCCAGTGGTAAAAACCACATGTGTATTAATGGAAACAGAGGCAGAGGTGAGACAGACGTGGGGGGACAGGGAGACATATAGAAAGACAGAAGGAGGGAGGATGATGAGAACAGCAGCAGCCCCTTTGATGTGGGCCTCTGCTGGGCCCTGTGTGTGTGTGTGTGTGTGTGTGTGTGTGTGTGTGTGTGTCTCTATTCGGCAAAGCAGGCCTGCTGAGGGAAGGGGATTTCCAGCGCCGCTTGGTCTCCTGTCTCACCCCCTTTAGCCTTTGCTTCCTCCGTTGGCTACGGCTCGAAAAACACAGAGAGCCTGTCTCCTGCGAGACAGGGCCCCTGCAGCCACCACTGGAGCAGCAGGAACTGTCACTTTAATGATGAGACGCTGTTCTCTAAGAACATCCCTTTGGGGAGTAAAGAGGAGAGGAATATGCACGGTGGAGGAGAGTGGGTCCCCTTTCTTTGGGGTGTCAAGTTCCTTCTCTTAACGTTTGCACGCTCCGTGAAAACGCTGCAAGCCTCAGGTTTGCACCAAACTGTTCTGCACGCGATTTCTTCATTAAAACCTCACTTAGCATCATCATTCTCTCAAACACACGAATGCCGATTTATTTCAGCGTGGCTTATGCACCGACACACGATTACCATCTTCACCACATAAATGCAACAGCTCCTCTGCACATCACACTTCTCTCTCTCTCTCTCTCGCTCCCTGCCTGTCTGCACACAGCGCCCTTTACACACCCAAGCACACATGCACACGCCCAAATGCAGAAACATGTGCTTGTCTAAAAAGCACTTCACACACTCGTGTGGCGCACGCACACGCACACAAGGTTGTGGAAAGTCCCTGGCACAAGCCGCCTGCTATCTCAGATGGAGCTGTTTGCTAGTACAGGTGGCTGCGTCGACGACAGGGCAGAGACAGCACGGCCTGTGATCGCCCATTGTGCTTTTGTGCATTCATGGGACTTGTTTGCTTTGGGAAAACCTGCAGATAACCTCAATAAAATACTTGAAAAGGAAAAGAAAGCCACAACGGCTGCCAGATAGCCTCCAGCTCATATAACAACGACATTTAACAAGCTTGTGTTTAAGTGTATAGTCAATAATCATTTAAGCTGAATGTAGAAATAAATAAATGCAACTATATCCCCATATTCTAAAACACTGTCACCAGTCCCTGAACACAACCCACTCAGCATGTGCAATGCTCCAGTGTACTGTGAAGCTGCACATGCTAATAAACTATGTTCTTTATAAAGTTTACTTTGGGAGGTGATGAGAAACGAGAAGGTGCACTTTAAAACTCTTCATGCCAGCATCACTGCAATTCGCAGATTTGATTTATGCTTCTTTGTTCCGCGTTTATAAGACAGCCTATACATATTCATCTGTGATATCCTCTCATATATGAATTACATTTGAAAACTGTTAGTGTCTATATCTCTTGAAAAATTATATCCAATAAAGTTTAGAATTATATATATTTTTTATTATTATTCAAAATAACTTTTACCATGAGCACATTATTTTCAACAACTGTGCCACTACCATCTGTCACACGTTGTTTTTAATCCATTTATTATGTGAAAAACATTTTTGTCAACCTTCCATTTCTCTCTGTCGTCGTGCAGTTATTTGCCTTTTTATTATTCTTTCAGCCACAGCGGCTGAGACAGCAGGAAACCGAGCCTGGCCCATAGCTTAAAATGACACTGCCTCCATGATGGATGAAACTGTCTATGATCTTTTTTGTTTTTTACTTGTATTGAATGTTACATGCTATTTTTAAGCAAAGTGCATCTATCTGCAGAAAAAGCAAAAGCACACACGTCTGCGAGTGGACGGAATGAGTCAGTTCCTCATTCAGCAGATGCACATGACAGTATCGAGTCTTTATCGTGATTTTCTCTGTAAATGGCAAAACTCATTAGGACTCAAGCTCCTGTTAACCATCAACCAGTGGACGCGGTTTATCTTTCATCACAATTTCTAACTTTCTCCTCGTGTGGACGTTAGTCACGACTGACGAATGTTTGCAGCTTGTGAAAAGTCCCAGTGTGAAATTGATTCTTTGTTTGGATTCACTTCTGTAAATGAGTGATGGAGCATATATTGGTTTAACATTTTTTTATGCTTCCCTCAGTCAGAAATAGAATCAGTTTAAATCACGGTTGGGACCAAATTAAACATTATTACACCACAAAGTGAATGAATACAAGGAGGCATAAAATGACAAAGAGCCCAAAATGGCGACAAACAAAGAGACGTTAGAAAGACTCACAAAACAACCACAAAGACAAACATGAACAACTACCATGAGATGTAAGAAAGAAAGATGACGCAAAATAAGAAAAACTCAAGCACGATGTTCTATCAGTGTGTGCCCCACCCAGCCCCAAAGAGGCCCAACCCACTCTTTTTTAGATTTAAATAATAAAAATGCAGTTTAAAGGAATAGATGGTAACGTAGGGTCCTGTAATGTAAATTAAACTACAGGTTCACCATCACTTTCTCTTCATATTCCAGTTGGAACAAGCAGCAATGAGTGTGATTATTTTGGCTTTGGCTTGGCTTGAGGAGCCCAGTCAGGTCAGTGGGTGTTTTGTTCTGCAGGGTGGAGGCCCGCTCCTTTTTTTTTTTTTTCAGAATGACCTTATGTAACTGCTGGTCAGGGCAGAGTGGTAGTGAAACATCCTCTGCACAATAATGACCCTGCATGGGTGGAGTGTGCTGCTTTGCAAAAGGCCACTGAGGCCCAAATGTATAACTTTAGGTACTTTCCTCTGCATCTGTCACTCATGTTCTCACATCATGCCGACAGCGTGAGCTGCGGTTTGAAACCAGGAAGCAGTACATGTCAGCCCACCATTAAGCTGCTGACAAATAGCCCGTGGCTTTCTGACACTGGGTGAAAGAGAAGAAGAGAACAGTGACACCAATGCTGAGTTTTAGTTTGTCACTCGCAGACATCAGTTCCATAAAAGTGTATTTCTGCCACATTTGAACATGAGAACCAAGGTTGAGTTGAGCTGCTGCTTCTCCTGAGGCACATCTGAAATCTTTGTCATGGAATAGTTATTTTAGTCCAGAGTTGTACTGCGACTGCCAACTAAACATAGATGAGAACAACAATGAGTAAGCTTCACTGTCTCTTAAATGCAAAGTGAGGTGTTGTAAATCCAGGCCCAACCAGTTGTAGAGTTGAATCAGTCAGGTGGAGCTTTGTATCATAAACAAAGAGTAAATCATAGTTTTGGATTGTCTTGCTTTGGTATGAAGGTGTGTGAGTAATGTGGATTATATGTATTGTATCTATAAATACGTGTGAGGAAAAAAATCTGTCCCTGTGCTCTTCGCCCACAGTGTTAATTACTGGACTGGCCTTCTGCTAATGCAGTAGTTCCAAGAAGTACCAAGAAGACAAAGTGCTACATCTTTTTTCCACGAAAGAGAGAGAGATTTAGATTCATCCTGAAAGCAAAACGCAAACCATGGTGTTGATTTTGTATCACTTCCTTTGATTCACATCATCTGCTTCACATCCGCAGTAGAAAACACCTTGATGTCCCCGGTCACCTGCGAGCATGTGATCCTTCAGGGAGGGGGGGGGTGGGGATACGTCATATGGTACAAGAGCTTGAGGGACACTGGAAGGTAACGGCTGCATGGACACACACACACACACACACAACTAACAGATTTAATCTGGTGCTTGTTAATTGACGTGTCTGCAATTTCTCGAAACTGCTCAGATCCCAAGAGAAACCAGGGGAATGTGAAGAACGCTTCCGTCCCCGATGTTCATCTCAGCGAGGTTGTCAGTGTCAGTCAGCACGGCTTGTCCCCAAATCTCCAAATCCTAACACACACAAGGAAATCTCCCAACATCCTGGAGGACAGGAAACTCCCTACTTTTGTTTTGCTGTGGCCAGCCCACGCAGCAGCCAAACAATGGATATTTTTAGCCCTTTTGTTAAATTTATCTCACTTACCAGCTCTGTTAAGATGAAACTGCTATTTAGGTTGTTTGGCTTTTGGGGCAAGCGGAGGCCCGTCTCACTTTAGCTGCTTTGATAAAACACTTGTGGCTGAAATGTCTGCATTTTTTTCCTTCTTTGAGTCAGGACATGTGGGGTGAGGTGTGTTTCGGAAACCAAACGAGGGCTCACGGTGCTTGTTATGTCTGCGCCTCGCGCACGGTGCTGTATATTTACGTGAAGGACTTGCCTCTTTTATCCTCCCTGCACTCAACACAAAAGGATCCCACGCCTCCTGATGCAGCGACCAGACCGGCCTGTTTGTCTGTCTGTGGGGGGAAGCAGCTCGTGACACACGGGGGGGGTGGGGGGGTTATGAGAGGAAGAACAACTCATTGTCCAGAGCTGAGGACTTAGCAGCACAGAATACATGGCGGCGCACAGTGAGAGAGGAATTCCCCCAGTAGGTTCAAACGATTGCAGATGTGCGCCTGGCCGACTGCTACTGCACACATCTGGGCCAGAAAGCTTTCCCGCACGCCTCCTCCTTCGAGCCCTCCATGTCTCGTCTTCATAACACTGCCCTCTGCTCTACCCTGGAAAAGCAATTAGGTAGAACACATGGCCGGGTGTAAACTACCACTCACCAGGCTGCCAGTCCGGCGGCTGCGGCGGTCCACAGCAGCAGAAGCAGAGTGTATCATGGGAGGCCTGAAAAGACCATTATCTTGGCAACCGGCAGGGAGAGATTTGGCGGAGGGAAAGTTTTGGGGGATTTCAGAAGGGAAAGATGTCGGCTCTCAGTAACAGTGCTACCGGAGGTCAGCAGTAGTCCGCCGCTTGTGCAGAACTACATGTTAACAGTCAGGCTGTTACGTAGGATCTTCACATTGTTAAAGTCCGAACCTGTTTTATTTATGAGTAACCATGCATGCATGCATGAGAGGATTTGTTTAGAGTACAACATGTGCCTCTGTGCAGGGAACATTTCCTGACACTAATAATAATCTCTAATTGTCATCAAGCTGGACGCACATGCGTATTGTTTATTTCCTCGTTCAGAAGACACGCACCTGAGTCAGTCGAGCTTGTTTATGTCCCGTTCAGAGACAAAAGGCACTGTGCACAGGCCCGCAGACGCTGGCGCGCATGTGCAAACACATACTAGTGGGAAATTCCCAGCAAAAATTCCACTCCAGCAGTCCTCTGTGAGCACATTCCTGGGTTTTTCACAGCATCTCGCTGCTGAAATGAAAGTCGGATTTATAGTTGCAGGGCAGATTTGAGGATTCAGCGTAGCCTCCAGCTAGTCATAGATCTCCCTTTGGCTGAGGACGTTTCATGTAAGGTTATATTCCTGCTCAGCTTCTCAGTTGCAGATCTCTTTGGAGCTTGAAAGAACGAGCAGAGAACAGAGAAGGAGGAAGAGACTAAAGAGTCTGAGAGAGAGGGAATTCTCAACTTAAAACAAACATAGAGGTGATGTCTAGTCATTCGTCATTCGCTCTGCAAACATGCACTAAATGTTTGACCAGAAGACAGAATAGCATAACGCCTACCCATAAGTCATATAAATTTGGAAGTACACAAAAAGAAATGTCTCATTCCAAATTCCCCTGGAATTCCCTGCGATGATTTCAGAAGTGAGTGTGGTTTATTTATGTTGCATCCCCTTTAACTATCTATCATAACCAAATAAGACGGATGAGGGCATGTTTTCCATTCGCAGATAACGTGGACACCCAATTAATGAATGCATAAGTGTCTGAAAGGGGGATTTTTACAGGCGTACAGTAATGTGCAAAATATGACTCATGCTATTTTCTCACTGGGATCTTTTACTGTCTCCCTCCACCACAGTGGTATCCATCAGGCCGTGGGCCAGCTGCAGGGCTGCTCAGTGTTTGCTAACACAGCTGAATGATTGTATTAGTTCGATGTTTCTCTTTTCGTTGTCACATGTGTAATGGTGCAAAGCACAGTTGGTCCGAGTGCCGCTGCGTGGTACAGTTGGCACGGCTGCTTCACAGTAGGGTGTTTCCTCTCTTCCTAAACCATCCGAGATGACTTACTTCAGTCTGGAGCCCGTGTGCTTTAATGCACCACGCTGTCGGCCGCTGAAATGAATCTGTGGATGGGATTTCCAGGTTTTATACCAGCCAGCCATGGAAAATCCCCCGGTCTCCAATTAAGACTACTTTAGTCTGATTTGATTGATGAGAAGTAGCACATTTAAGCATTTTGCCTTCTTAAAGCAACAGTATGTCAGAATTAGAGCTGGGAAAAAAACAATACTTGCGTGAAAAAATGCATAATAAACCCATCTGTGAGCTAACGCCATAAAATAAAATACAGTTGCATAGATTAGTTTATTAACTGAGTTAAATGTATTTTAACTGAGCAACACAGTTGTGGTAAACAAGCACAGTGCGTCAGTTCAGAGGCTGCATCCTGCAGAGGACCCAGTCTACGCAATCAACGTCAGCTGCATCCTCCAGTGTGTACTGTTACTCATCACTATGCAGAAAAATGTGTAATTGTAGCTGCTTTTTGTGAGTTTTAGCCTTTGTTCTGGTAAAAGACCTCACTCCAGAGCCTGGGGGAAGCAATCGCTCTCACGTGATGAGTTAAAATCAGTCAGGATTACCACAGGTGACGGGCATCTCAGCTCAGTGTGAGGCCGACAAAGCTTACCAGCCGAACCTGATAGTTAAGGCTTGTCTGAATACGCCTGCCGGTGTGTACAGAGAAACACTGTGAGGTTCTCAGGAAAAAAAATATGAAGAAAAAGAAGAAGAGGTTTGTTTGGTTTCCTGTGCTACAGCAGAGTGAGGCAAGTGTACAGTTGTATTTGTTGTTTGGCCCCGATCTGGATTTAATTCCTCAGGTCAGATTTGATCCAGCTCCATTTTATTTCTGCACACTCGGCCCAATGGTCTGCTGTGGCAGACTTCATGTTTTGTTTTTTCTGGTTACAGACTCTATCCATTCTGCAGGTTATATTCAGGGAGAAGAGGAAGCAAGTGGGAGTCCAAGTGAGCTATTCATTTCACCCACTACTCTGACATCCAGCCATGCACCTTCCTTTTTTGTACTTGTATTATTATATGATATTCAAGCTGCACGCAGGCAGGAAGTGTCGTTTTTTTCTAAATCAAAAGCTCTTGTTCATGTCAGTCTCAGGGATTTAATGCACAGCGAATGTCAGGATTGATTTCATGGGATAATTCTAGTAAAATGCAGTCGGTTAAACCACAGGTAGCCTCTTCAATGCTGACTCTGCTGTTAGAGCAAACACATGCTTTTATAGTTTATGCAGAAAGACCAGTCGATTCATTTCCTATAATAATTCAGAAGAACATGATACTGCATCAAAAAAGGCTGCAGTTACATTTCAAAACTCTAAGAAGTACACACAAACTACTTAATGTTACTTTTCAATCTGTGAAAATATTTGCACATTTATGTTTTTTTTTCTCTGTGAGGCACTCGAGGGAGCATTCTGAGGAAGGTGTTGCAAGAGTCTTTGTCACAAACGGGAGGAGATGTTTGAGGAGGCAGAAGGGTTCTTGTGAAATATGCTGCAGAGTTGCATTATGGGACGTGTAGGTAAAAGAGCTGAGGCTGGTTGGAGGTGAGGAGCTACTCACCTCCAACCAGCCTTAACTTCATGGAGTGCTCACACTACACTACTGTATAAGTCCCTTAAAATGAAGTATGTTTCATTCTGTAATCGCATTGGATTCAGCACGTATCATCAGTCATGTTTACTCCTTGGTTGACTTCTTAAAGGCCTCTGCGTTCAGATCTGGTCTCAGTAAAACTTCTGCCATGATCATTTCTCAGTGTGTGAGTTAATGAGGTGGGATCAACAGGCGTAATCTATTTTTAAACCACTCTTTGCAAGGTGACTATGTCTAGCTGTGGTGTAGACGTCTAAATCGGGGCTGCGGTCTGCATGCATTAACACTTTGCATTAGTGCAGTTTTTTTTATTCATTTTCCAGAGAGGATATCCAGATGTGGGCTGATGTTAAAACCAGGTTTGAATGGGGCCATGATACCCGCTATAGACTCAAGTGTGGAAGCAAATATCCGATTGAATTCATTTGCCTAATTCCTGTGTGTTTTTTTTTTTTTTTTTGTTTTGCTTTGCACATTTTGGTGACAGACACTGTTGCAGTTGTGCAAGAAGTGAACCGAGTTATCTTCCTCTTGCAGTGTTTATCTGGAAGAGCATCAGAGCAGCGCTGAAGGGAATCGGGTCATGAAGACAAGGTCAGTACGGCAGTGGAATACGAATAACAAAGTTTGCCGAACAAAAGAGCAACATCTTCTCTCAAGTGTTTAGTTAATTCAAAGCATATAGAAATATACTTGACCTTGTTGGAAGATAAATTAAATTAATCAATGAGATGAAAAGAAAACAGAGAAACAAATATTGTGTGAAACAGATAACTGGCAGTGTTTCATTCACACTCATAATTTATGACATTATGACCATCATGTTATTTATTAAGGAGTCAAGCCCTTTCTCTGCGTGCATCAGTCTGGGTGCATTGTTTTTGAACTCTGATGTCATTACACCCAGGAATGATTTTGTAATCTGCCATCTCATTTGTGCAACAACATTCCAGGGTATTTTATTCACACTCCAGTGAAATACATGTCTGACTTATAATGCGGGCATTTGCAAACTTTGTGACAACACAAATTGCAACGGAGATATTGTGCAACCGCCGGCGTGTTTGCAACATGACGAAACAATAGATTGCATCTAAAAACCAATTCTTCAGAAGATGCCAGAGGTAAAGACGAAGTGCAACTGTGGCATTTTTTTTTTATCACACGCATGTTGTGTGGCCTTTTATCATGTTGGCATCACCTTGCATTGTGTCACTATAGATGCAGTAAGCTGTTTGTAGAGGCTGCACTCTGGACTCAGCTTCCTTTCATAAGAGTGGTTAGATGTAATGAGTATTTAGTGTTTGAGTACAGTATAATACCGTATCAAAGAAATTCATTTGAAAATGTCTTCAAAGCAAATCAAAACGTTGTGAGAAATGAAATGAAAAGATTTTACTGTACACAATGAGTCGAGTGGGGTTTTGAGGGTTTTCAGTGAAAGCAACCTTTGTCATACCAGTGTTTCCCTTATTGCCTAACAGCTAAATGCCATTGGTTGGAAAACATTAGACAGTCTGTGGGTTTACAAAGTGAAAAAGTATATTTTCATTGACGGTGGAGATTCCCCCCACCACCCACCCACCCACCAAAATCCAGAAAGTAGATTTGAGGGCGGGGGTCTTTCTGGTTTCAAATCTGAGCGCAACTGCTGCACTCTAGTATGAATGAGCTTTCAGATACGTCAGAGCCGGATGTTGGAGGAGAGAATGAGTGCAGAGAGATGTGGCGAGGGGGACAGGAAATAGAGTGGAAAGAAAGAGGTGGAGGATGGAGAGACATCATCGTGGGTGGGGGGCAGTTTGTAGTGTTTAAAATATCAGAGAAAGGAAGATGCAGATGCTCTGGGGGCAAAACCAAGAAGAACTCTGAGCTTTTCCTATAAGGTCTCAAAAATACATTTCATAGATCATGGTTTCATATAAAAAGAAATTTGCCATTTACTAGTGTGAGCATCCTAAAATGATGTTAAAGTGCACATTCTGAAGTTGCAAAATCCATTTTGGAAAGTCCTCTAGTGAGGAGGAGTCTGGTTGTGCAGGAGCAGACAAGATTTTTGATGATTAACGGCTGTGAGGTTGTGTAATTAAACACAAATACTCCCTCATATGTCACCTACAGTAAAACAGAATCATGAAGTGTTATCCAAACATGCCATAAACTATAAGTACATTTAATAAAATTGCCCTTTGGTGGCGTTGCAGACTGAGGAGTGGACTTTCTGCTTATCGCCGATCACGATGAGACTCATGAGTAGTCGTGTACGTCATCGTCTGAATGTTGGTGACTTATAAAGAGGAAGCACACATCCTCTCCACAGCTGCACGAGCTACCTGGGGACACAGGGAAAATCCCCACACGCCATGAGCACAATAAGAACTTTTCTCAATCAAGAACAAGGAAATGGGAATTCACTGATTTTTTTCCCATAAAAGAAACACTTGTTCCTTGTAAAGGTGGCATTACTTTCACATGTCTTATCATATGATGAGGAAAAGAACATCTGTGTGGTGTCATGTGGGTTAATCTGATGGTTTCGCCTCTGTTTTCACTCTGCCCCAGTATAAAGTTTCATGTTTAGCTTGTAGATGCAGGTTAAGTAGAAATGTTGATGTCTAAACAAGAAAAAATGAAAGTGGTATAACAGCTAATGGAAAAGAAAATGAAAAACGAGGCCATCAAGGCCGACATGGACAAGTAAATATATTTTATTGATCACACTGACATTTACACTGTGTGTAGTACTTCATAGTACTAGCATTACTTGAGTGTTTGTAGGCACAGTTGTAGTATTATATCACCATGGAAACAACGCAGGCCTCTCACACCGGAAGAAGTTCTGGCCCTGTCAATTGAACTTCCGGGTGGAAACTGTGTGCATGAAGTAGAATCCTCCTGCAATATTCATCTGGACGAACTGAGTCGGCCACACTAACCTGTGTAAAATGTCCCGAGGCTCGAGTGCGGGGTTCGACCGACACATCACCATCTTCTCCCCCGAGGGAAGGCTCTACCAAGTCGGTCAGTGCGAGGATGTGTTCAGACAAAAGCCGGCTACGAGGCTCACCTGTGTGCTAACTAGCTAAATGCTCTGTCATGGTTCGCTTAGCTTAGCTTGGCTTGGCTTCTCGCCGGTGTAGAGAAACACCGCGCCGAAGCGAAACAAGCGTCGGACGCGACCACTAAAGTCATATTAATGTCCTGCGAGCTGTTATTGTATAATTAGTTTTCTGATAAAAGCAAGAAACGAACCGAAGTCAAAAGAGCTAGCTGGCTAGTAGGGTCGTTAGCATGGTTAGCATCTTAGCCAAGCAAGCCGATTCATTGCTTAAAGTCACAACAACCATCTATGCAGATGTTGCGCGATTGAATGTTAGTGGCATTATTTTATGTAAACACAATGTTCTCTGTACTGATCCTACATTGCGGCCATTACGTCAGCTTTACGTGACCCTGAATATGAAACGCTGGGTCTATGATTTGCAGTTCAGCGTTATATATCCCTAAAGTGAAAGTACAGCATCAGCTGATCCATGTTTTCTGTTGAGGGAGACACCTGAGTGTGTGTTTGTACATGTTCACCAGACTTTTCACACCTGAGTGTTGTGTGGGGTTTGGTATCATTTTTCAACATCCATTACTGTTGTCTGATGAACTCACATGAGCTCTTGTCCCCTACTTGTTTGCAGAATATGCATTCAAGGCCATAAATCAAGGTGGACTCACATCAGTAGCAGTCAGGGGGAAGGACTGTGCGGTTGTTGTAACACAGAAAAAAGTGCCGGTGAGTTAACATGTTGTTTTCATACAGTTCATGGCCCTCATATTCTCCTGCAGCTATGACAATACATTGAAAATGTGCAGTACTGTTTGATCATTGCAGCTTCATGTTGGTCAGTCAAGACTGTGTTGGACTGTACGTCTTGTTTGTATTTGGAACTTTCGCTAAATTTATCTTCACTGTCACAAACTTATTTGACTCATGAAAAGATTTTTATGCCTTATGTTTTCATCAACAACAGCAGGAATATTGAACAACATTCTTTAGAGCATTTAAAATGCACTATTGCTATTTTATATTAATTTATTTTGGATAACATACGACCCTAAAAACTTCAGGAAGTTTTTCTCTGGAAATAACTTTTTTTTTACTTCAAATCAGCAAGTATAAAATGTAAATTATTCATTTTGATTATGTTTATATTATCGTATTTTGTGTCAGTCCAGTTTTTGTATTTTTATACTTTAGCACTCCTATGTAGTTGCAACATTTGGCATGTATATTTCAAAACAATGATAGTCATAGGAATTCCTAAGAAAGATATCAGTGACATGAAATGATGAAGCCACTGTTGTTGCTCATATTTTTTCATCTTATGAACAGGACAAGCTCCTGGATTCCAACACAATGACTCACCTTTTCAGAATAACAGATAACATTGGATGTGTAATGTCTGGGATGACAGGTAAGGGAAAAAACGTGATGTTTCCACAATGAAGCAAACTAATGGATCCCAAGGTTGCACTATTATTTTGTGTGGGCAAATCCTATAATTTGATGTTGTGTGTGCAGAATTTAATGATAACATTGTCTAGATATAAAGGGCTGCTTTTGTTATCCTAGGGTCAATAAAACAACCTTTTATACAGTTTAGATCATTACACACTAGTGAAAACATCACTAGGATTAGTCTATCTCCAAAAGATCCCTTTGATCTGAATCTTACACACTGAACCATTCATGTCAAATAAAATGCACACATCAAATTTGTTCTTAACTCTAACTTTCAGCAGAAAAAATTAAGATTTTCCATTCCTTTATCGTCATACTCAGTTAGTAACTTACGATTTATCTTCTCCCATGAAACTGTTGTCTGAGAGTGGTTAATTTAGAAGAAACAATTTAGAAGTTCTATGAATTGGATTTTAAATCCTGATTAAATCTTACTGAAGCCCGTCTACGTAGTTCTTTTAAATTAGGGATTTTTAATGATACAAATTGAAAGTAATGAACACTACTCATCATTTGACATTTCTGTTGCTCATCTAGGGTTTTAACCATGGTCTGGCTTTCTGTGAACTTCATTTTAACTTTGCTTTCAAGATTTAAAGCCCCATAGTTACTGTATGACAGTTTAATGGACGCTCTAAAACAAATCAGCCTCTCTTCTCCCCCCCTCCTCTCCTCAACGTGCTCTGACATCCAACAGCTGACAGCCGGTCCCAAGTGCAGCGAGCTCGCTATGAGGCGGCCAACTGGCAGTACAAGTACGGTTATGAGATTCCAGTGGACATGCTGTGTAAGAGAATTGCTGACATCTCACAAGTCTACACGCAGAATGCTGAAATGCGACCGCTGGGCTGCTGTACGTATAGATGCGTTTTTATTTTGCCATTGTTTATTTTCGGTGATAGCTTGTTAACCGCCTCTTGAATACCCGCTAACCTGCAGGTATGATCGTGATCGGCATCGACGAAGAGTACGGCCCCCAGGTGTACAAGTGCGACCCAGCAGGCTACTACTGTGGCTTCAAGGCCACTGCTGCTGGAGTCAAGCAGACAGAAGCCACCAGCTTCCTGGAGAAGAAAGTGAAAAAGAAACTGGACTGGACCTTTGAACAGACTATTGAGGTGTGTTGGCGCTGACAGCACAGGTTGTAGACGTCCAGTTCGGAGGAACATAAATGTGAAAGTGACTATGTAGGTGCTTTCCAGTTTTGCTGTGTCAATTTTCATATCTGTGAATGCATTGTAATAAAAACATAAACCTAATTTTGCCTTCCTGCTAACATGCATGTTTTTTATTTCCTCTTCTCTTGATTTAGACGGCAATTTCTTGTTTGTCAACTGTTCTCTCCATTGACTTCAAGCCCTCTGAGCTCGAGGTTGGCGTCATCACAACACAAGATCCCAAGTTCAGGTAAAAGACAGGCAATACATATATTAATAATGTTTATAAATGAAGAACCCTTCACACATGTCTGTAAGATGTTTTACATTTTGTATTTATGCTCTGATCTTGTGTGAAGTACAAATTGCCTGTGTCTCCTATTGTAGCAGCTTATAAAAATATTTTAAATTGATCAACAACGTGAACAAGTGATTATGTGTTACACCTTTAGTGAAAGTATAAATAGGTTTTGGACTTCAATGTATGATTGAAAAATGATATCCATTTGTCTGTCTTGGCCCTCAGGATTCTGACAGAGACTGAAGTGGACACCCATCTGATGGCCCTGGCAGAGCGCGACTGAGCGAGCAGACAAGTGTCACCTGTTGGATTTAAGCTAGAGCACGATGGGATATGCAGTTCCCATATGGAGGCCGGTGTTATCTTTGTTTGCTGTACATTTACCCCACTGTTTCATTCAACAATAAAAAAACAAGTTTTTGGAGTAAAATATTTTGATATTTTTATTGAGGAACCTTTGCATTGTTAGTTTTTTTTTCTAACACAAACCAGATGTTTTAACCCTTGGCCATGTAAACTAATTCCTTTGCTCCAACAGCTGTGTGCTCATCGGTCGTTTGAATTTAGCTGCAGAGGGAAATGGAGCATGAGCGTGTGCAGTGCTTTACCTCTGAGCTTCCTGTTGTGGCACAAAGAAATCACATGACATACCCTGAAGTTGTGTGGAGAGGTTATTCTAGTATTCAAACCACTGCCTGTGACGTCTGACCTCATTTTCTCTCTCATTTATGTCATTTATGAGCTTTATCATGTCAGACATATGAATGTATACTTCCCAGTACTTTGAAAAGTGACTGTCATCACAATTTATCAGGAGGGATGTGAACAGGTCATCACTGAGTCGGTTCTTGGTCCCTTCCTATCAAATGTTTTGCATCAGCACTTGTCCCCCCCCCTAACTTCTCAGAACCAGATCCAGCTAAAATTGTAAAGTGCTCTTTAAGTTCCGAATGCAGTCACCATTTTTGGGACTTTTTACTAATGTGGACATCCCTTACGTAAGTCGGTTCTAGGTCTTAAGAAAAGCCCCCCCCCCCACGCAATTACAGCCCTGAGGATAATTACCACTATGAAACCTTATCACTGAATTTTATGTAACTTAAAGGGAGCCAGTTCCCTCAGGTAAAAACTTGAAAAGTTCCACTCCATGGAAGCGTTACCTGGACACAGCTAATAGTAACTCTATGGCACTCACTTCCTTCTTTGTAAATAATATTTCCTCCTTCCAAATTTCCTTGGCATTTCTACGCAGTGCCTGTTCCCAGCTGCTATTCAGCGGTAGTTCCAGGGTGGGGCGGAATATTTAAGTACATTGTGCTTCTCTTGTTCTGCCCAGGGACTTTCAGCGCAGTGACTCAGAGACCTGTGACCTCGCCCCAACAAGGAAATCCCAGACTGTTCCAATTGGTCTGTCTGTCTTTCACAAGTCTGGGTGACTCTGCTCCTCGTCACTTTGTGTAAGTGAGATATGTTTCTTATTTTAAAGAGTGGAAATGCCAACTGGTCACATGGAAGGAAATAATACTCATGCAGTCCGAGCTCTTTATATCCATAGACTTCTTTTTATTCTGAGCATTTTTGTTAATAGTGCT
This sequence comes from Pseudorhombus dupliciocellatus, assembly GCA_016785235.1. NCBI lineage: Eukaryota > Metazoa > Chordata > Actinopteri > Pleuronectiformes > Paralichthyidae > Pseudorhombus > Pseudorhombus dupliciocellatus. Next base: position 1,126,868 of record JAFBJW010000242.1, read on the forward strand.
TAAATTCACACAACATATAGAATGTACAGGTACAAAAATAATATCTCTGCATTTACAATATATTACATGTCTGGTATGTACACAATATATATTTTTACAGTATAGAGAAAGACTACATGGAGGTCATGGTCTTGCTGGTGTGTTCAGTCCTGTGGCCCAGACTGGCTTAGCCCAGGCTGGACGCCATCTTCATTCATGTTTGGGATCCCGGGGCGGGCACCAGTGGACGCGGACCTGGACGGGGGGACAGACTCTGACTTGTCCCTCATCGTTGGGCGTAAGGCAGCCCAGTAGCAGCTTCACTGTCGTTGATTCCATCAGCAGAGAGATGGTTCTGTTTACTTTCCGAAAATTATATCGTCGTACAACTGTAGGAAAGAGAAAAAATGTTAGGGACCTGTATCCAAATGTTATAGCTTTATCTAACATTTGTCTGTGAAAGGCCTCGTGGTTCAGCCGTTTCGAATCAGATACTGACCTCGTCTTCCGACAGGTCCAGTTCCTCCATGTCACTCTCATCCGATTCGCTCTCAGGCAGCTCCCTCAGCTCCTGTGCCGTCCTTTCAAACAGCTGGCACCGTATTTCTTCATTCTGGCGCCCGTAGGTGAGGTGGTACGCCGTAAAGCCACCGTAGTTCATGCAGTTGACGTCAGCACCGAGGTCGAGGAGGCAGTGAACCAGCATGGGGTTCTGGAGATCCACGGCCAGGTGGAGGGCCGTCCTTCCGCTACATTGTTCCTGCAGGAAACAATTTAGAAAAAGTAACGTTAGCTTCTTGCTTTTTACTTCCAATTTTCACAAACAATTGCGCAGGATTGTCTTCATTAAGGCAGAGGCAACTGTGCCTACCTGTGTGTTGATGTCTGCACCCAGCCGAACCAGGTTTTCCACCAATGAAATGTAGCCGTTAATGGATGCCAAATGGAGACAGTTGTGACCTGAGCAGGGGGGAGATGAGGAAAGTTCAGTCAGCAACCAAAGTCAATAATCAACGAGATAAAATCTGTGGTATGCAAAACGCCTATTGTTCACTATGTACCATTGTAGTTGGGGAAGGACACCATGTAGCTGAGGTGGCACTGGCAGTTTTGTGTGATGAGGCCGAAGCAGGCGAGGGAGCCTCTCTTGCAGGCGATGTGGAGCGCCGTGTTGCCGCAGTTATCGGCCAACCTTGGGTCACAGCCGGCCTTCAGGAGCTTCTCCACCAACAGGGGCTGCTCTGTGATCACTGCTAGATGGAGGGCCGTCTGAGGGGGAGGCCAAGTGAATGAAGATTTGGTTAATATACAGATTCTTTTATGCTCCTTTCTGCTGGAGTTGAAGAGGAGAATTATTTGTTAAATCTTGCTCTTTGGTTATTACCTGTCTCTGGTGGTTCTGGATGTCGAGGAAGGGGTGATTGTGTGACAGCTTGATCATCTGCAGGGCATGTTCAGTAGCTTCGTGGATGATGGCCAAGTGGAGAGGCCTGTGGGGAAGGGGAGAGAGGCGTTTTGTTAAAATAATTCTCTACCCCCTCCTCATATAAAGAAAAAGGCACCGGAGGAAGTGATTCCAGCCAAATAGGAAAGAACAAAGGCCGAGTAGCAGTGGAGCGTTTCGCAAGAATGGAGTTTTGTCGGGTTATTTCCACCAGTTGTGGCTTGACACATCTGATGCTTTATCAGTTACTGGCAGGGGCCCAGGGACTTTCCTGAACGCGCAACACGGAGTTTAGCTCCGCCCCTGCTGCGCTCTGAGCCAAAGTCCACACACTGCTGAGTACACGCTGTGCTGCTCACACACACACACGCACGCACCCACGCACACACTGTAAGATGCCTCTTGTTTTCGTGCAGCCTCCGTGCGCAAAGGTGCAACTTTTGTAACCATGCCAGTGCGCACCAGTGCGCAAGGTATGCTGATTTTTTTACGCACAATCGCGACATTCTTGCACATGCACAGTTGCAGTATGAATGATCTACCAAAGTTTTCCACTTACGTGTCACCGTCCTCAGTCACCGCGCACATCCACGGCTCGCAGTCCCGCGAGGGGTCCCGCAGGTCCACGCTCATGTCCTCGAACTTGCTGACCAGCTCGTCCTCCTTCAGGGAGTCCAGGCCGCTGTCGAAGCGGTCGTCTTGGCACGGCAGCCCCTTCCCCTGCTTAGGCCCCATGTTGTCGAAGTTGTAATCCATTTGGTCAGACACTGGCTGTGCGCTCGTGCGTGTGCGTCTCAATCCGGGAGTCAGGGCAGAGTGGTGCAGCTGGAGGAGGCGCACTGGGTTTTGTGTGCTCGCTGGGCGGAGCCTTGGCGGGGATTTCCACTTGACTTATCTTAGAAAAAGCAGAGGGAAATCACACGGAGCTGTGCTTTTGTGACAAAAATCCCCCCTCACGCAGACTCAGAACGAAAACTTGTAGTTTCCTATTCAACACCTATTTTGACCTGTGATGTAGGTTAACTCAGACACTATTTATTTCGGTGAATGGGGCACGGTGTGCATGAATGAGAGACAGAAGAATTCCCTTCAGCACTGGGGAAAATGTTCTCTGTGGCTAACCAAAGTAGGACTGCATATTTTCCGTCTCATACCCCTGACCCGATTTGGCTAAATATAAAATGTGTCATAATGAATCAAAATCACTGTTTTTAATATGGGGATCAGTTCAGTTCAACAATAGCCCACACCTGCGCCATCAACCACATTGTGCTATCGCTCCTGAATTTCGAGGTCATCTCAATCAGACAAGAGGTGCAAACTCAATCATGCATGTCTTGTTCTACGTGTGTAAATACCACAACATTCAAGGAATCTGTTTTATTCCCCCAAATAAACAGATATAGAATAATAGATAATAAATGATCTCTATGTTGAATGCAGATATCAAGAGTAGTTCACATTAAATTAAGCACGATGAACACAATTTTTTTCCAGATTCCTGCTTGTGTCCCTTTGCCCCAACAGCATCAAATAAAGTCATATTTACATGCAGGTGAAAACCACCCATGTGGTGTAAAATCAGCCAAATCTCCAGCCTGTAGCTCGGTGGGCAGACAGGAGGAAGGTGGCAGGATTTCCACACTTGATGCTGCACAGAGTTACGCTGCTGAGGGAGTTTGGCCCGAGCAGAGGAAGAGGGGAATATTGTGAAGTTTTCTCATGGAGACTCCCTGATGAAAACAGCTCTGCACACACTTTGCTGTGGATTTGCCAGTTTAGCGACATACATGCCTCAACACACTTCTGGAGGAAACGTCCGACATAAATCAGCTCTAATCCAGGGAAGCACTGCATTGAGTCATGGACACATGCACATTGCTGTTACTATGTTACGTAATAATAATAATGCATTTCACATGACTTTCAACATTTTTCTTTTTCACTTCCAGCATTGAGAGTGCCCTTGTTATTTTTCTGTCAGTTTCTCCGTTGCCTTGAGGTAGAATCCTTAAAAAAAGGAAACTCCTCGGCCTTTCACAACAGTGTGGTGGCAGGTTGCGTGACAGGGCTTCCTGCCTGTGCTCTCCCCACAATTAAGATAAAATTCCCATGATCGTGTCTGTTTACACCTTGAATGGGAGGCTCGGTGAAAACATAGCAACAGTATCCAGGAGCAGTGAAGCTCTCTCACCTCTTCAGGGGCGACATTCTGTTGTGATTACAGTTTGAAAAGCCAGACATCTACACACCCAGCAGGTCTGTGATGTCACCGTGTCTCACACAAACGTCATTGGCGGCCTCATACCAGCTCCTGCCTTAAATTCCTCACATACTTTCACATCTGTCAAGTATCACAATGAGACATCTGGGGACAGACTGTTCCTGCAGCCCTGTGTTTTCATTCCTTTTGCCAAGATGCTTGTGTCTATATATGGTCACATGAAAGGGAAATACTGGGTCTTCCTCTTCACATCCTTAAGATTAACTTTTTTTTCCCCTAAAGGCCTGCGCCTGTGCTTGCCTACACTTGTCTTGTGTGCTTAACAGTTAAAAAAGGTCAAATTAATGCATTATTTATGCCGTATTCAGGCACCCTAAAGTAAATCCTGCTGGGTTTCTTCCTTTTTTAAATCTGCCCAAATTTGAAGGAAGACCATTGCTTGTTCACTACAATTCGGTATAATAACAAAGGAATGGTACCATGGGTAGCTACTCTAAGGATAACCCATTGAATGTGCAGTAACTGCTACAAACATTCTATGGAAGAGTGATGATGCCTGCACTTGGTGCTTGAGGTTAGCTGGAGGTAAAATACAGTTGCAAACTGAGCGGGGAAAGGTGGGGGGGGGGGGGGGGGGGGGGGAAGACAAAAAAAAGGGGGGGGGGGGGGGGGGGGGGGGGGGGGGGGGTTGACGTCAAATAGACTAATTCTGAAATTGCATCATGCATTCCTATTTTGTGATAGCGAGACCCGTAATTTCTGGAAAAAAAATGTTTACGCCTGAAAGGAATAGTTTGACATTTTGGTTCATTTTCAGTTTCATGGTGAGACATGTCGACGTGCAACACCGCTGCTACTGTGTCTGTATGCTAAAGCTGGAGCTAATGCCCAGAGGGTGGGGTGGTGGTGGAGGGGTGAGTACAACACAAAGATACATGATACTTATTGAGGTGTAGAGGTGAAGGCTCACATCCTTTTTAACATCAGACGGGGTCGGGTTAGCCGAATCTCCTCGCTTCCTGTTTATGTTAAGTAACTGACCACATGACTGCGGTATGTACCTGCTACTCCATGAACAGGTACATACCAGTCAGTCGTCCATCTTTATTTGCAGTCTATGAGAAAAGCACAAGTGTCAATCACTTTTATTTATTTACTTTCCATGGTTCTTTGTTTCCACTAGCGTCTCATCTTTATGCTAATGGCTACATAATCAACATACAGACATAATGCAGTCATCGTCCTATCACTTCCTGGCAGGTAATCAAAAGTATTTCTCAGAATTGCCATGAAAAAGAAAAGGTAAATGATACATTAAATAGGGAAATTCTGTTCAAATCTTCCATGAACCAAAGGTCACTGTGTGAGCATAGGCCATGCTGAAATGATGAATATCTCATGTATGCTCTGCACCTCGCCCTGCAGTCTAAAATTAACCCTCCCAGATACGTGTATGTCACCTGTGACAGCTTCTTCCTATTTCAGGAGGAAGCTGTTGCTCCATCATTACAGTAATCACTCAGTGGACCTTTACACCCCCCCCCCCCCCCCCCCCCCCCCCCCCCCCCCTCCCCCCCTCAGTCGACTCATCCATCTCCAGTGTGGGCCCAGTGACACAGCACTTCTGGGCCCAGGGTTTACACAAGCTGCACCCACAGCATGTTTTCACTGTGCATGGCTTTATACAAGGAGGAATATTTTAGTATCACAACCTCACACATGGCCGATCTCCATCTCGTATTGAATAATTATGGGCCTGATTTAGTGAGTCAGGCTGTCGCTTTGTCAGGGACACCTCAGCACAATTTTGCTTTGTGAGAGGACCTTATGTAACATGCATGTACGATGACAGAATGTTAATAGAGACATAGCTGAAGACAGTCCAAGATTATGAATATACCCGTAAAACAGGGGGAAACAGGTTTTATGGTTTCAGGGTTTGAATGGTGCAACTAATACTTGTGACTAGTGACTGAAGAAGCAGAGACAAACTGATTGAAACTTTCAAACCGATGTGATCATCTCCGAGATCCTCCCCTCTGCTGGCTCGGTTTCGCGCTGAATGCGCAAATGCATATTTTTCGGGGAAGCGTGGGTGTCATTCGCAGAAGGGGTAATACCTTTGTTTCTCTCCCCAGGCATTCCCACGGTGATATGCACACACACACACACACACACACAAAGGAATTAATACGATCTGCTGTCCTACTGCCCTACTGCTAGCAGCTATCTCCCAAGACCTGAATGCCCTGATCTGGTTCAGATTTGTTCTTAAGTTTGATAGTAATGTTAAAAAAGAAAAAAAAAAGCTGTTCTCAGTGGTTTTATTCGATTTTTAATATTCGTCTCTGAGATTTAGTTCAGGAGATGAATACCACTGTTGTCTTGCACCAGCAGCTGTGCTCAGTTCAACATAAATGATGATTGTTTTTCATGTGTGGAGAATGTCCATATGAGCTGTTTGTTGGAGGACAGCAGGAGATCCTCTGGAGGAATCGTCCTGAGTGGGTCAGTGTGTTCATGACCTTCCTAAACATGTGAAAAATGAATGAAAGAGAACAAACATTTCGAATGAAAAGGCAGTGATGTGATGTGAGCTGAGGCTGGTGTTGATGTGCTGTCAACAATAACGCGTCCTGTCTCTGCCTGCTGCACAGGCCCTCAAGCTAATAGTTAGATCTGTTGGCTCCATACTTTATATTTACCATACAGACATGGGAATGGAATCATCCCACTCTACAAAGACTAACACGAGCATTCCTCAATCTGGAACTTCCTTTCAAGATCACCTCAAAGCGCTTATCAGCTCACTTTAAAAACCATTATGTATTGATGAGCCTTAAAAGCTGGGAGAAGTCCGGCTGTGCATACCTGCATGTGAAATCAGGGGCTCTGCGATGCAAAAGTGAAATCGGTTTAAACACGATCATTAAAGTTTCAGTGTGATTTCAGAGAGGTAAGCAGAATGCTAATGCTGGGGATTTACGAAGCGCTTTTCTTGGCTCAAATTCAAAGACCTGCTGCTGCATATTGAACAAGGAGACGTAGGAGTGGTTCTATGAACTTCAAACAAAATCGTAAGATAAAAGCATGATAGAAACACTCTTCGAGTTGTTGTTTGAATGCTATTTATGTATGTAGGCGACACATGCATCTTCATGTGTTATTGTAAAGTTTAATCAACAATCTGTGCAGCAGGTTTTAAAGGGAACGATAGATCATCTGAGTTCCCTTTATGATCTTATGATCTGAACTTTCAAATCAACTCACAAGATGAAATCGTATCAGAGGGGGAAAAAGTTGGAGACTCAGCCTGTGTGAGCATGTGTGGTTTGAGGTCATAGATTTACAGTGATTACATGTCACAGTGCTGACTGTCATGTGAGTGTTCATGCAGTCAAAACCAGGCAAATGATAACGTACAAAGAAATGCATCCAGGCTGCAGAGAAGTAATGAGAAAATGTGCAGTTAACCATATACTGTGGTTCTCTGTTTGGGTTTCTCCTCATTCCTCAGTCTCTCCATCATTCGTTTGTATGCAGCTTTATTGATTGTCCATTGTGTCAGCCTCTCTCCGCTCTGGTCTGTGTGAGACAAAGAGAAACAGTTCAGTCTTATGAAATAAACCACACACAAAAAAAACAGCTCAGATTTTCTGCTGTAGCTCAATGCACTGAACAGAAATTAGATTGGCAAAGTTTCCTGACACACTTTACAGCAGCGAGCTACACACCACGGAAACAATGAGCGTACAAGACAAACCACAAATCAACTGAGCACAAGCTTGATTTGATATCCTCGTGTTTGGTTTTGCATTTTCAAGTTTGGAGGGCCCCTTCTGTCAATGTATGTGTCACAAATAAGAGGTAAATGGTGCAATATATTCATGATTAAATTCAAGTTCGAAATGATCCATGCATGATACAATTTCAGTATTTTAAGCGTCCATTACTCTTCCATATAAAGTTTGCAGATAAAGTGAATCTTCTCCTCTCCTATAACACCATGGTTCATACTCTTCAGGAATTCGGCTTTTTCAGACATAGGGGCAGCGACTCTTTGCCCTCCAGTCAAATGTCTTTGTCGCCATCCTGAGGTCAAAGTGTGAACTGCAGATCCTGGGATAGATGGCGACATCCTTGTCAGTGGGGTATAATAAACTACCGCACCCACAAAGCTGCCAACCACAACACAATGATTTTATGCCATATCTCGTTTTGTTTTTCAAAGTCAACACCACAGCCCCCCTCCTCCCTCCACCCACTGCTTCGCCTGTCCATCACTGTCACCACGGTGAGGGAGAGATGAGCAAGCAAGCTGTCACAGTTCCGGCCCCCCAGGGTGCTTGAATGATCTTCCAGTCAGGTACCAGAGGCCCTCCAGCACCTCTGTACCAGATCCCCTGCAGCTGTGCTGGGTAGAATCTCTCTAAGGGCCTCCTGTCTGCCTCCAACTACTGAGACTGCTGATGGAGACACTGACAGCATGCCATGGAAATGTTTGAGCCCCACAGGAATGACATTCTCTCTCAAACAATGGCTGTCAGTATTAGATTATAGCAAAAACATGGGACATAACTAGACTGGCAGTGGACTGCATACCACCAGGATTCTTATTTCCCTGAAACATTTTAGATTTTATTGTGAGGCTCCGTCTGAAATACATTAAAGATTCAAGTGGATTTTTGCAGAATCCTGCTAATGCCTTTAATTAGGAACAGTAAAAATAATACAATAAAACAATATATATATATAAATTGCATCAAATATTTTATTTAAAAATCTGTGGGTTTAGTTCAGTTATTCAAATGTATTTCAGTGGGTAATAATAATAAAATTAATACTAATCATGTGTTTAGTGTTTAATCTTATTTTATTCAGAGTGAATAAAAAGGACTTTTTTGAATACCTGCTCTAACAGTAGCCGTCAGTTGTCGTGATAAAGGTTAGCAAACTACAAATCCCTGACACCGTGCAGGCACCCGTACCCGCACCTGATTGGACGAACCCAGTAAAACCTGCTCCCATTGGCCGGCGGTGGCCATGTTTGCACTTCCAGCTGGTGCAGATGCAGGCTAGCTAACCGGTTAGCTGTCTGGGCCATAGTTCTGCTTTTCACCGTGGGCCGACGGAACTAACGCCGGCTCCTCTGTCCGCCGCCATGCCGGTCCACTCCCGGGAGAAGAAAGACAGCAACCACGAGGAGATGGAGGTGGACTACCCGGAGCAGGACGGCAGCAGCACGGACGAGGAGGACACAGTGAGCTCCTCCGTGTCTGAAGATGGAGACAGCTCCGGTAGGAAAACAATAACAACAGGCCTCAGTGAAGGCCAGCACACAGTTCGAATGTCCAGCTGGGAATGACCCGACGTGTTGAGCAGGGAGGTGCAGGGGAGGTTCAGTGTTGTTGACCAGGAGCTGTCATGTCCTCCTGTCCACAGAGATGGACGATGAGGACTGTGAGAGGAGGAGGATGGAGTGTCTGGATGAGATGACCACGCTGGAGAAACAGTTCACCGACCTGAAGGAGCAGTAAGTTCCTCCACCTGGACCTGTCCGTCCCACACATGACGCTCACCTGTGACCCACCTGCTGCTCCACCCTCAGTGAAGCCACCAGGAGAACAATCCCTCTCTGTGCTGCTGATTTCTAATTATTCAGGTTGTACAAGGAGCGCCTGAGCCAGGTGGACATCAAGCTGCAGGAGGTCATGGCTGGCTGTGCCCAGGAGTACCTGGAGCCTTTAGCCAACCTGCAGGAGAACATGCAGATCAGGACAAAAGTGGCTGGTGAGTCCAAACCTGTCCTCAGGCATGACAGTGGGAAGGAGCATAATGTGAGGCCGGACATGATGGAGAAAGTCACCCATATTTGTTTTTCGAGCACAGCAATGCTAGTGTCGACCCACATCACTAAAGCTCCCTAATGACACTGCCTTTCCAATCTCTGTGTCTTCCATGTGAATGATACCATTTTAAATTTCACCAGATAATTGTATTTTACCTGTTTTGTGTTCGAAATTTCGGTTATATATATATATAATATTTGAAGCCACTGCCTGTTCAGTCACATGGTTGGTTTTGCCTCCCAAGCCTTGACTTAGGAGGCAAAACCACGATTTAACACCAGATTAGATGTCTGAGTTTGAGTTAAATATTTAATCACATTTGCTCTTGAATTAAACCAAATTGTCCCCTTTCCCGTCGGCTGCCCCGGATTGATTTCCTTTCATTGTGTGTTGCAGGGATCTACAGGGAGCTGTGTTTGGATTCGGTGAAGAATAAGTACGAGTGTGAGATCCAGGCAGCCTGCCAACACTGGGAGGTGAGAGGCCAACCTCAGAGCCACTGAGGCACTTCTTAAAATAGATTTTATTCAACAGGCGATTACCTGAACGAAGCAGGAAATCCATTGTAGTCACTGATGTTTGGGTTTTTGCCTTTTGTGAAGCCTGCACTGTTTCAGTCGTCAGGATAACCTCAGGTTTACTTCAGGGGTTAAGTCGAAGCTTGTTCACTGCACATCAGGTGAAGGTGCAGATCAGACATCAACCAGTATAACCATTGAAACATAACATCACTGGTCTTAGAGGATCCTGTGGAGCTGCGTGTGGGTTGTTAGATCAGGCTCCTGCACTGCCTGGATTAGATGCAACCCCGGTTCTGCTTCTGGAGCGATGTGATGCCCTCTCTGTCTTTGCTGACGTTCTTTCTGTCTTCCAGAGTGAGAAGCTGCTGCTGTTTGACACTGTGCAAAGCGAACTGGAGGAAAAGATCAGAAGACTGGAAGAGGACAGGCACAGCATTGATATTACTTCAGGTACCAGCCAGAGCTTCAACACAAAGATTGCTGTTTTGATTTATATCTATGGTATTTGCTTGATTTATGAAAATCAATAAAACAGGTCCATGATTTATTAGTCTCTTATCATGTGTTAAAGGAAGTTATAAAGCGCTAGAAAGTGAACTGGGTTTTTTGGGTGATTACACAGAAGTAATGATGAGGAATCGGTGAATAAACGTTGTACATGTCAAATTCAAAAAAGGGAAGTTTGCGAGAGAGAGACAGAGAGAAGAAGTGATGCATCTGCTCCCTTTATTTTCCAGAGTTGTGGAACGATGGCTTGCACTCGCGGAAAAACAAGAAGAAAGACCCGTTCTGCCCTGTCAAGAAGAAGAAGCCTGTAGTAGTGTCAGATATCCTTTTCCCATCTGTCCATGTCTTCTTCCTCTTACATTGTACTGCCGCTTGATAGAGAGAGATGTTTTTTTTCCCCACTCCTCCGAGTTTCCCTTAACATCTCCTTCACGGCCCTATATTGTTTACATGCTGCAAGATCTGGATATTCTTGAAGACTGGACTGCAATAAGAAAGGTACTGTTCTGAAAATGGACAAACGAGTCAGGTGGTGAATGTGTCTGCGTGGATGTTAAGTGTCTGTGTCCTTCACCTGCAGGCGATGGCGTCAATAGGCCCGCACAGGGTGAAGGCTGACGGTAAGAGTTTCTCTTCTTCCTTGGTTACAGTCAAGACAGATTTTTCCGTGTCCGGTGTTTATTTTAACCTTTAGTCACTTCTTCTCTCTTCCCATCCTCCTCCAGTTCCTGCAGTCAAGCCTGACAGGCATCACCATGTAGCGCGCTCCGAGGACGGTCGACTTTTCTACGACAACCAGTGGTACTGCAGGGGACAGGCCATCTGTATCAACAGGAAGGACGAGTACCCGACAAGGTGTGTGTGATAGATCGCTCTGCGTAGGACTGGGAGGGAGTGAGGATTTTAGTTACAGCATTAGAAAACAACAACAGTTATTCTGCAAAACAACTATTCCCTCTGCATTTAAGCCTCTGGTCCAACAGTGTTTTAAGTCTGCAGACCGACAGGATGCACAGTGCATAGATGGGGAAAGCGCTGACGTCAGATGTTTCATAGCAATGACCTGTGTGAACCTTTCTCAACTCCTCTGGATGATAATCACTTCAGCTCTGGGCGTACATTTAATTAATTTGAGCTAAGTGGTTCATAGAAATGTACCAGTTAGCTTCTCTGGCTAATTTTAATCTGCAGTCCCAGGAAAGGTTGATGTTAAATAGAGAACAGAGAAACAGATAACTTACTTAAATAGAAGGAATCTAACTTTACTGCAGCTGTTCTGCAGGCTCACCTTCTTTATTTGTCACCAGCCTCTGTGTACGTCTGTGTGTGTAATGTTCCCCCGGGGAAGTGAACAGTTTCTGTTAAAGAAGCCTCAAGACATCGAGTGACGCAACACTCATCTGAGGTTGATGACTTCAGACGCCGTTGACGCATAATGACACAAACGTGTACGCACGCGGTTGTTTCTATCAATTACTGTGCCGCTAATTATCTGTAAATACATGTAGACGGAAAGATTTCAGTTTAGCACAGACCTCCTCCCCTACAGTCGTTTTATCAAACCAGCAAATGCAAATTTACGAGATTTTAATTTATGCCCCACAAGCTCATAAATATCAGTCCTCTGCACATTCAGATCCATGAATCCTCTGGGAAATAAATGAAAATGTCTAAACTGCCCTTTCTTATAGTGTTCCTGAAAATTAGAAAATAAATTGCTGGATCCAGACCGGTAAAAATATATCATCCTTGGCAGATGTAGCAATGCATCATGCATTGATCACAGATTTAGTGTCAGACTCCTGTCTTGTTTGTTTTCCGTGCAGACATAGTATTCGTACTTCTGTCGCTTCCTATAGTTTTTATACATCAGCCTGATCGAAATCATGTCGATTTCATTCTTTTTTTACTTTGGGTTCCATGTACAACAGTCAGCTTAAAAAAAACAAAAAAAAAGTTTCTGACTGAGCTTTTTTCACTCTGTGAGAAGTGCCCATCAACTTCTGCTTCCAGGGACAGTCTGATGCGAACGGTTGGGGGTTGTGGTTTGGTTGGTCACACTAACGTTGTGCTGTTCTGTGTGTCACGCAGCGCCATCATCACCACAATCAACAATGACGAGGTGTGGTTCAAACGGCTAGACGGCACCAAGTCAAAGCTGTACATCTCCCAGCTGCAGAAAGGCAAATACACTATCAAGCACTCATAAAACCACAGTACAAAGGCCGTCGCCTCTGCCATGTTTCCGCGTTGCATCTTTCTACATGCTTGCCATATGTACAGTGCACACATACATCCCAAGCAGTGTTAACTCAAAGCCTGAAACGTTCACACACACAGACCCATTCAAGAAAGGAAGAAACAAATATGAACCCTTTTCCGAGAGTGGTCTCCTCTGTAAATATGTATATGTATGTTGATATCCTTGACGAGGCCACGAAGTGTCATTCTCCCTCGATCGGAGATCAAATGCAAAGTGCTGCTAAAGAAATAAGTCCGATAAAAAGAAACGGGGAGGAACGGGAGCAGTGGTGGACTGTGACCCTCAGTCGCGTGCCTTTCTGAGACGAGACGATGCCTCGGCTGATTTAAAGTGAAAAAAATATATAAGAAACAGTCCTGAACTATCAATGCAGTGAAGCCTTACCGTGTAGTGTGTTAGCACCAGGGGGACTGAAGCGGGTCAGTGAGTGAGTGAGGAACCCTGATCCACGTGAGGATGCTGTTAGACTTGAATTTCATGCGCCGCAGAGCCGAATAAATCTCTATTAAGATCCCCCGGGGACTACAGTGTGAGAAATTGTTTGATTTAGTAGAGGAAAGGAAATGTGTCGATGTGGAGATGGATTTACTGATTAATCACTTTTGAGTAGATGAGTATATTGTGAACATAATGAGATGAAACTATTCTTCAAGAGCACCCTCCGGGTTTGTTGAAACCCACCTGGGAAGCCTCTGTACTACATGATCTCTGGACGTGTCGATGATTCAGTTTTGTTTTAACAGCAGCACATTTGTTAAAACTCAAACTACGACGTTCCCTGTATATAGAGACGACAGCATGTTCTCCCTGATTCTTCTCTCTTTTCTTTCCATGTGTCTAATAGTGCCTAGACAATAACATTTCAAAGACTCTTTTCATACTGGGAAAATGCAGTTGTTGTGGCTCCTGTCAGTTGATGGGAAATGTGACGGAATTTTGTCATAGTCATGTTCATAATTTTATTTGTGTTATTACTTCTACATGCTCAAATGTTCACACAGCAAATCGCTTCCCTCATAATGTCCATTTCTGCAGCTCCTCTTATCAGCCTCTGTCTGAAACGCAGGGTTTTAGTCTGTTCAAGGAGCAGTGTGCTGCGATTGGTCCGCTCTCAGCATGTGGACCTCTGCTCTTACAGAGAGGGAAAAACTCACTGTGTATTTTGCAAATTCTTCGCGAGCATCTGCCGGTCCACTGGCAGAGTGCGAAAGAATCATCAGGAGCAGTGTTGTTGCAGTATTTGGGCTTTTTAACTTTGCAGTTCTTTTACATTCATTCAAAAAAAAATCCACAAGAGGAAAGTCTGAGCTGATATAGAGGACTAAAAAAGCCATTATTCACGTCCTTGGTCTTTATCTAGTCTGTTTGTTTCCTCGATGAATAAAGCAGCAGGGATCTTTAATTAAGCACTGCAGCGTAAATGTTACATCTGTACAACATCTGAAAAGGTATTTCCTGTTCCCTGCCCTCTTCTCTTGCCTTTGTCCCCTCCTCTGTTGTCACTTCTCCTTCCCTATTCCCCTTTTTTCTTCTCTGTTGTAAGTATGGATGTTCCTCAGCCCGGGTGTATCAGCAGCACAAAGAGAAAGAAGTTGAGAGGATTTTATTTGTGTGTGTTCGGTCCGTCCCATGTAAATTCCATTTGGTTAAATCATGGGGATGTTGTTTTTATACTTTCAGCATAGCATACGATACTTGACTCAAAGTATTAGCTGGGAACAGCATTGTACAGAGGGGCCTGCAGTAAACTATAAACAAAGAGAAATATTTGTGAAAACGTAATGTGGTATCCACCCTTTAGAGTTTTTGTTGTTTTATTTCTTCTTTCTCGTTTTTATGCATCATGTTTCTTTTTCAACAGTAGAGGTAGAAAAGAAAACGTCGACATTGTGTATCTACAGCTGATTAAAGATTTTGTTTGTAATATATTCTGAAGAGTCCTGCCTGCACACAAACACTGCACCAGAGTTCATTTGAGTCGAATTGTTCTACCCACTGTTCTTTTAAGACTTCCTGTCTGCCTTTCCAGCGAGAAAAGACTCTGCATTGAGGTGATTACAGTATCAACCTGCACTGCTCAGCTTGAGTCACGCTAATTTCCTTCTCTTTCACTTAAGAGCCTATTGGATTTGGCCTTGCATGCACAAAAAACCCCCCAGATAAGATCTTATATAATACTCCAGTGTACAAAGGCAGAAAAGTCCCTGACAGTGCTCAACCCAAAGTCACCCCAGCGGTTTTGTGGACCCCTGGCTACGCTCTTCTGTGACAAAAAAAAAAAAAAAGAAGTGGCTTATTTGGGAGAAAATTGCTGAGCTTGTTCTCTTTGATAATGGCCCTTTGGTCTGCTGCGCTGTTCAACTCTTGAGTCGCTTATTTCTGCCAGAGGGCCACTCACTAGATTAACACCGCACACTAATATCGATCCAGGATCTGAGCTGATGTACCATTTTCTCGTCTCCCCGACTGTCCGCGTGCCCTCGGGCCTGGTGCCTCGTGCGCAGCGATTGCAACCTTGGATTGATCTATCGGGGACATTCAGAAGGAATCAATTGAAACACTAATTAGTCAAATATCTCCTTTGCACAGAGCGCCATTCCACAAACTGATGTTTTTAAAACAGAATGTATCACAGTGACTCCAGATCAACACCTCCATGTTTGTTAAAGTCTATTATAAACTCCCACAATATGAGTAGGCCAACAAGCCCCTCCCTCCCTCCCTCCACCTCCCTGCTGCAGTACCCTCGTTCTGTCCACTAGGTGTCAGTAGAGCTCCACAGTGGCGCCTCTGCACTAGATGAGGGGGGGTGTCTGAATCTGGGGCACCCTGCTATTGAAGCCTTCCAGCTGATGAGAGCGAGGGAAGAGAGAGAGAAAAGATGAAGGCACAGTTTGATCGCAGCTTGCTGGCCACGTCTGCTACTGCAACAGAGAGGCAGCGAGAGGAGGAGGAAAATCCCCATCACTGCAAAGGCGACAGCTGTAGCGAGCGCGCGGGCAACAGGGCCGTCTCTGTACATGCCATGCAGCATCCCTCCAGAGCGTTCCTTGAGTCGGCTTCTTATGCTCCTGCGAGCGTGCACATGAATGCATGCATGAGCAGAGGTGGACCTTGCATGTAGATGCAGACAGATAGTCGCAAAGGAGTAGGTTGGAACGGGGGGTTACCTTGCTTGTTTTCCACCCTGTCTGTATTTGTGAGGATGTCGGTTTAACGTGGCGCTCACCCTTTGGTTCTAGAGGCTTCTGGGAAGCTGCTCCTCTGACGAGCCAGGTCCTGATGGATGAGAGAAACTGGCCATCCTCAGCCCCATCTATACTTAATGAGTAACCAGAACTGGAGGGTCATTGGGACGTGTTTACTGCAACACTGGGGCTAATTAGACCGTGAAAGTGTCACACTGTGCTAAATTACTTATATCCCTGCCCCTCTGTGTGATGTACATGTGTGTACGTTGCTGGGCATGCAGAGCGAGGCTGTGTGTGCGTGCATGTGCCGTGGGCTGGGGCTGTGCGTGGGTGTGTACCTCTGCTGATTACGTAAAAGAATGTATAAATCCATAAGTTAACATCAAAGGGATGAGGCGCGCTGCTCATCGTCAGGAGCGATTCGAGAAGAGAGGGCCGGAGAGAGAGCCGGTGCGATTCAAACGGACAGTGCTGTCTGGTGACACCTCTCTAAGTGTGTCAGCGACGGTGGCCTAGAATTCGCCATCAGCACTCAGGGTATAGCCGCCCCCTCATCTTATCCTATCTACGCTTCTCTTTCATCAAGTTTCTGCTTCTCTGAAGATAAGCTCAAATTGTCTTGCAACCTGGGAAGACGCTAGTTTCCAAGGGTGCGACACACATCCAGCACTGGAAGTGAGTTAAGATGTCTGGCAGGTAACATTTGGAAAACCTTTTAAAATACCTTTAGACTCATTTAAATAGATGGATCTGTCAAAGTGCTTCATGGCTGCATCTAAACCACCTCAGCCTCTTATCAGGCTTTATTTTTAGATAAATATGATTTGTAGTGTTTTCATTTCATTCAATCAGTATTTACTGGACGTCCAATAGATGATCTTATTTGATTTTTTTTTAAATATCTGATGATTGCACTGGATTTCCAGTAAGGCCATTCTGAGGAGACTTTTTAGTGTTGCCAGATTTGTGCGCTCCTGTGGCTGAATAAGACCTTTTCCTGGTTTCATTGCTCCCCTGTGAGTCTGTCAGAGTACATCCCAATCATGGTCTCCAACTGCAGCTCACCAGACTTAACACAAGTTAACTTGTGGACGGATGCCACGGCACAGCGTGATGATGCGTTGCCACTGGGGCTTGGCATCTGCAACTTACTTCTGACCCCTGACCTGTGACTTATAAAAGGCTGCTTTCTGCAAGGTGATGGAGGACAAGAACATGGAGCAGCATCTGTTAATATCTTTTTTTGTAATCAATTGATGCGTGGCAGATGCCAAGCTGGGATATTTTATCATCCATGTCAAGTCTTCTGTCTCCTGTTTTGTTACAGCAGTGGAACACTGAGGCCTGAGAACGCACAAGTCCTAACTGTCCTTTCAATGACCAAAAGAAGGCAACCGTGGTCTCATTCCACAGAACTGGGCATAAAAGAGCACTGACAGCCTTGATTGCCATGACCTTAAAGCAGAACACCCACTCCCTCTCTATCCACTCTTTAGCTGCCAGAGCGTCAGAAAGAACTACACACTGAGGTGTGTTTAACACTTGATGATTGCGTCTTCAGACAAACAGGGTAGATCTCTGACCACCCATTGGGCAGGCTCAGTTAAAGCTGTTAGCCATGACAACAGTATCCAACCCAAAGTGCAGGTTGAGCTGAGGGGAGCTTGAGAGATGCCGTTTTTAATTTGACTTCTGCCAACGAATATTCAAAGTTTGTCACGGTGCAGGAGGCTCGCCCTCAGTTCTTTGTGCCCTCGAGGGACAGAGACATGGGCAAAGTGCCTCATCTGTGCTCTCTGTGAGTTCTGAGTAGCCCCCAAGGCTCCGCCATTGGTTGGACAAGGGAACCTTGGCTGTCTGTGCACATTGAAGATGGCAGCTTTGCTGAGTGGAACATTTATTGATATCTCCATGTTAGCAGCACCTCGGAGGTCCTGCATATTTTCAGGTTTGAGTCCGGCGTGGTTGACGTGTGGGCTGCTGCCAGCAACAGCCCCGCCCCTTGCTGTATCGCAGCTCTGTCTAGGTCTCCAGCATCTGCTCAGTGAACAGTTGGAGCGGCCGTATTACTCATAGAGCAGGAGCTGTGCGTCCTCTTGCACTTGGACAAAGTAGCTCTGTTGGCAGCTGGTGAGGGCCACTTGCCTGCATGCAAATTTGAAATGCATGACAAGACGACAAGTGGCCAAGCTGTCGGAGCCGTGTCGTAGCGACCACGCTCATCTAGTCATTAGCAGCAAGAACAGTTCAGTCATTGTAAGGATTGTGTTCTGAAAGGAAGAAACTGCTGAATGTTTGAGAAGAAGCTCAAGCTTTGGCTACTGATGACAAATTGTTGTTCAACTCCAACCTTTTCCGTTTTTAAAGAGCTGCACCAACTTTGAGATCTCCTTCCCGTCCTGACAGTTGACTTCAGGTGTTATAAATCTTTTTGACTTGATAGCTTGAAACCGAGCAGTGCCAACAGGCTGGCGGGCCTGTGTCTGTCAGGTTTATTTAGCCGACCGCGGTGGTATCACCTTCCACCTCCACACCCACTGTCCCCAGACACCATACAGTGTCTCCTCATTATGTCAGGTCTGATATGCAAAGCAGTCCTGGGGATGACTGTTGCATTAGCAGAGAGACAGGGACGATGCTTTTCCTGTACGTGAGTGAGAGGGTGTGTGTGTGTGTGTGTGTGTGTGTGGATGGGTTCCCCCAGCCAGTGGCAAGACTGTTGCTATGATTTTATAGCCAGAGGGTATCACGTTCAGCGTCATCTTACCAAAACAGATAAACACACACATCTTATCCGCCTCTTGCAGGCGCCGCATCAGAGCAAGCCCAATATGGAAATGTAGTCAAATGGCCAACTGGCATCAGCAGCAGGATAAGAGACTATAGACTTTGTTGTCAGGGTGATTCTCCAGCCTCAGGATTTAATCATAGGTTTTCTGTCTTTCAGGACGGCAGCTTGTTTTTGTTTACTGTAAAAGCTTGTGTAACAAATGCAGCCATTTTTACACCTTTAAATTGTGTGTGTGTGTGTGTGTGTTGGCTGGATGCAGAACCAGTGGACTGAGAAACAGAAAGCTCACCCAGCCATTTGGCTGCAGTCCTAATTGGCTGTGCAGTGTTGACAGGATGCTGACAGAGCACATCACACAGACAGGTGCTCTGTTTCTCTCCGTTTTCATCTTCTGGGTTTGTGAAATTATTTCCTCAGAGGAATTCCCTGCTCTACTCATTTTCAGGCACAAAAAAATGTGAGTGGTGCCCTCTGACAAGTTACAAAGCTTGTTGTTTTTCCAGTGCATGGATAGAGAAAACCGGGGGAACGTGGAGTCTGGAGATGCGCCGGCTTTAATGAGACGGCTCGGTGCTGCTCATCGGGCCTGGGTGGTTTTCTGCTCTGTGACCTGCCTGGTCTCTGAGTGTGTGCCTGTGTGGACAGACACACCTAGAGCCATAAATGAGCATTCACTAAAAACATGCTTGGACTCTTGCTTAAGCACGTGCAGGTGTGTGCATGGATTAATGCACCAGCCCTCTGCAGCTTTGCACTTTAAAAGGGAAACGGTGCAGTTCATCATAATGGCAAACTTGACTCTGCAGGGGACACATGCACCAACACTGACTGGGCTTTTGATAGACAGCAGAAAGCAGTGGGGTGTAAATAAAAGAGGGGGAGGGGATGTTGGCAGCGTTTGAAACGAGCCATGTCTAAAGGACAGGAAAGATTGCCGCCCCTGGGTGCTTTTACCCAACAATTTACTTTGATGGATCACAATGATATCACTTAATGCACTTCTTTCTCTTCCTGCCGCTCATTCACAAATCCATTCACTCAGTCCCGCGTCCCTTCGGGTGTCTTTCCACATTGTTTACACTTTGTGAAGTTATGTCACACACTGTATGCCTTCCAGAGCTGCACCTCTGCTCCACTCAGTCAGCCATGTTGTCAAAGAATAACAGAATCATCACGGCCATCAGTCTAGACTCAAGGATAAAGGAGATGTCGTTTTTTTTTGCCATCAGGGCCCCTGGGTTATGGAAAACCTTGGCTGAGAACTCTTAGTGGGCTTAATTTATGTATTCGTTGTATCTTGCCCACCATCAACTAAGAGGCACCGAAGTCATGTTTCATTGCAGGCTTGTAACTTTGATGGCTTATAGAAATCTCTCATCTCTCATTACATCACAAACTGTCTCATTAAACGTAAAGATGAAGTGGCGTGAAGCCAGGCTGTCTTGACGTCCCCCTGGTGGTTGCTCTTTTTTCTCAAAAAAATTTAGGTTTTTCTCATCTCACTGACCAAAATGTTTGAATTGCGTCACTTATCCATTGCCAGAGAATCTGTGTGAGTGATATCCAGTGATGATTGGTGTGACTGGTTAAGTATGCGTGTTGATGGGACCTCATTACCGCAGCTCCGCTCCGGCTCCCAGTAATGTCTCCGGTGCAGGATGGTAGCATTTGTTAATGGGAAGCTTTGGCTTCAATTCTACATAGTGGGGAGTGTCCTTCTTTATATACAGCCCATAGTTAGCATGCTTATGTTAGCGCTCAGCTCAAAGCTCTGCTGTGCCTCAGTAGGGCTTCAAAGAGCTGCTAGTTTGGATGTAGACATTTATTCGTTAATAATGTATTTACAACAGAACCAATGAATTATTAAAGAAATATCTAATGGTTTATTAACGCAGCTTTTTATTTTGGCCCTCAAGACCAGGTTTATCAGGCCTGTTACCGTCAGTATATGTGTGCTTAAAGCAGAAAGACAGGTTAGAAGGTGGGAGGGAAATAGAGTCACTGTCTAATGTTACCTCTCCGTGATCAAGCATCTCTCTCCATCTTTCATTCTTCCACTCTTAAATCCTGATCTCTCTTTCTGTTACATCTTCATCATTTAGAAACCAACAGCCATAATGAGGGTCAGCTCCATGATTTACACATTTTAATCTTTCTTTCTTCATCTTTCTGAGACTGTGAGGGTGCGGGGTCTCCCAAGTTAAACGTGCTCCAAGTGCTGAGAGTTCCCCTCATGTATTTTTTAATATTCAGCCGATGATCCAATTTTAATGAAGCTCCTCCACTGGAACTGTTAATAGCAACTAATCGTGCTTTGCTTTTTCTTCTTTTTAAAGATGGCTGGCGCTTGTGTTTCTCACTGGTATGCGTGGCAACCTTCACTGTGGCATCTGCCCTTTTTAGCCATCCCTTGGGGTGGGGTGTAATGGCAAGAAAGACAATATAAAGTAAAGCCGCTGACATTAAATGTGTGTTATTGTGCAAGGGCATTGTTGATGGCAGTCAGCAGGGTTTTATATTCCCTCCTCACTGAAATCCCAGGAAAACATCTGGGGCTAAAGAGCAGTTTGCAATGTAGGGCTCATTACAGTGAATCCCCACCGGCGTGATCCGTGGGTCCCTTCCTGCTTCCGGCATCCTTGCAATAATTGGTTTCAGAGGCAGAGGTTTTCAATGAAACCTCACAGTTTGGTTAATCAGGTAGTGAAATGGTGCCCGGTGAGATTCTTGAGGTTGCTCGTCATTTCCTGGTAACGCTTTTTTTAAAGTCACTCATCCTCCATCTGTGTGGCCACAGTCTGGGCACAACAGCTGCCTCAGATATGACAGTGCTTCTGACTAGTGTCTGAAGAACGCTCACCACTGTTTCCTGGGGCGGGGCTTATCACGGCGGGTGTTCCGCTCCACTTTACCTTCTGCTAAGACGAAGGAAATGTGAGACACACCCCTGAGGAATATTTTCCGTTGTTGATTTTAAAAATGGTTTTGCAATTAATCAAATATAAAAGTACATGACAATTATTTATAATTGTCGCACTAATCACCACTTTGCTCCAGACTGAATCATGAGCTTGGTGCAAAGCCAACCCTAAGAGCTTTGATATTTTTATGAAAAATCCCTGAAAGCACAATTATTTTTTGCATTAAGCTCATTAGCAACTGTTAAGTCTTAGAATGACTCTAACTTAGGCCTGCTCAGACAATAACAAGTCGATAGTTTGAATTTGTTCTTCTTTCACCTGGCCTTTAAATGTGTCCTGGTTGTGCCTCGTGTGACCTCCTCAGATTTTTCTTCCCTGCTCCGTATGCAAATAACCAAGTAGATTATTTGTATTTGCAAACACTGGAAGCGTAGGCCCACTCGTCCATCCTGTTTCTCTCAAAGCGGTGACAGCAGATGAAACTTACCTCGTGCTCTGGTGAATTTCAGAGGTGATGGTTTGCTCGCTATAACACTGCGTCGGTAGCTCAGCTGTGAGCTGAGCAACGCTGCCAGGGGATCACAGAGCACAGCAGTAATACCTAGGGTACTTGTCAACGTCTGGGCCCACAGGCTTGGCCTCGTCTCCGCTCTCCAAAGCTGACATCAGATTGGCTGTCACCTCCTTTTATGATCAAGAGTCCGCCTCTGTGGTGTCAGAGCCACCCTGGCGATGCGCGACCGGCGCGTTGAGGGGCAGGTGCTGCACACGTGGCGCGGAGCCATCTGAGGACAGGATGAGAGGCAGTGACTCATAAACGCAACAGAGAACACGGTGTATAATTGTCCAAGTGCTGCCGTGCCTTCCCGAATCAATCCAGCACAGGCTGCGCCGAGGTCAAGCTCGTTACAGTTCTTGCATATGCGGCGTTGATTGGATAATAGCGTGAAAAAGAAGCAGCTGTCGACATCATCCACACTCACTGTCCTTGTTGAACGTTGAGGAGAGACTATAAGATTCAATGAAAACACATTTGTTGGACCCTGATGAAGACAAAGTGAAGATGTGGAACCTGGCCAGACCACGGCAACATGAAAGAGTGTAGGTGGCTTTAGGTTCGTGTGCGCTCAACATTTGGATGTGTGTGGGACGGCCGGATGTCAGAGAAAGGGAAGTAGAGAGAGAGAGAGGGAGAGAGTCAGAGGGAGCCGCTCGGGCATGCATGTTGTGTGCTGTACAGGCCGAGCTTCTCGCGTGTTTTCGCACAATGGGAATTTCTCGGCGCTGAACTCAGCACATTCTGATGCGTCTCCAGCGGTGTGGCTGCCATGAATATTCATGAGGTCCTCTCGTCTTCGGTAAAAGCCTCGTGGTGTTCCACTGAGGCTGTCGGAGGGAGGAGGAGGAGGAGGGCTTTGTGCACTTTGTGTGCACTGTTGAGGTGAATCAGTGCTTCACCGCAGGTTTGTTTTCCAAAGTCCAGTTTTGGACATAAGATATATGATATGATCTAAGCTGGTATTTCTCAATTAGCAGCCTGTATGAGTCATTATTATTGCTTTATGTTAAAAATACACACACACACTGTGACTGGGTTGAAAAGCAGCCCCTACAGCTCTCTGTTTATGAATAAGTAAATAGAATTTCCTGTCCAGCAGTAGCTTTTTCATCCCCTCAGCCCAGCCCCATCCCTTCTAGCTATTTTTTCCCCTCACATGGTCCTTTCTAACAACCACACATACGCAGACCTATCACCCCTTTGGCTGAGCAGGCCTACTTTCACCTCCAGCTGCAACAGCGCCAGTCCGCCTGCATCTTCCCTTCTTATGTAAGCCTCAGAAGGAGGGCGAGCAGCGGAGCAGGCTTGCTCTGTCTTTATGTGCTGGCTTCAATGAGCCTCAGTAATGCCCAGGGATGCGTGTTAAGCGCCGCAGACCGCGCACTGGAACGTACATAAAGACACAGCGCCCCCAGCGCAGGAGCGCAGCCCCTTCTACCTGACCCATCCATCCACATGCACGTTCAAAGCGGAAATGAATGGGCTGATTTGTCTGCATCTCTTCATAAGGAAACATTCTGTCCCTTTTATCTGTCAGCGAACTAATGCAGTGGGCTAGGGGATGGCTGGAGAAAAAGGGCTTTTATTGTGAAATAGATGCATCCTTTAATGGATTAGAAGGAGTGAGAGAGAGAGAGAGAGAGAGAGAGAGAGACTAGAGAAAAGGGAGAGGACGCACTAATGGAATCCGCCATCATCCAATCATTTTCAAGTCCAAATAATTCCCATAGGCTTTTTATAGTGACAAATTATTTTCGCCTCTGAGGTGATTAGAACTGTTCAGTCTGATGCAGCCGTGCTTTATTATATATGATTATAATGTGAGTGGGCGCTTGGAAAAAAAAAAAAAAAGGTTGAGAATCGGCTTTTCCAGCGAGGTTATTAAGAGTACATCTGCCCTCATTAATGTTTCATTGGGCCAGCGCTAACAGCAGCGTCACCAGAAAAGTCTTCCCCGCCTAAATGAGTACCAGCTACACTGCGTTAGCTCTGTATTACAGGCACGGCCCGTGGCACGAAGACACCTTGCACCTGGGCGATCCTGTGGCGCGCACGCTTGCATAGAATTTGCTCTTCCCTTGTGTTTCCTCCAGGCGTCACGAGTCGCTCCTCCGCATACGGACGAGCAGGTTTGGCTGAACTGGAAACGAATCTTCCAGTCGGTGTGTGTGCCAAGGTGTTCAGGTAGAGCTGAGATGAGAAATGATGATAATAGTTTTCATTCATGGAATAAACGTGGTCTGTATCTGTGTGCTGCATCTCGCTCTCGCTCTTTGGTGAAGGAATGAACCCAGAAAAGGTTCAACTCTCCACATGCACATGTATATCAGCTCCTAACACTTCATCGTTTATTTTCTGAGCTTGGTCATCTGAAAGAAGCTTTTCTCACAGTCTTCTCATTACTCTATTGGGTCTCATTATCGCTCTTCTGTGTCACTGACCCAGGTCGGGCCCTGTGCCCAGGCTCTGTGCCCGCTGGCCTTGCTTTGCCCCTTCCACTTGTTGCCCCTCTCGCGAGGCTAATTGTGGGCCTTGTGGCTGCTTGCGGGCCCCCGGCAGAGCTCTAACCACAGCCTGGTGAGTTCATCTGCCGTCACCAGGCTACAGCCGCTGTATTATTCATCAGCTATCTCAGGTGACCTCTCATAAACACCCTATTATCATTTCGGATCCAATGTCTCATTAGTGGCCCATTCAGCTTCCTCAGATATTGCTTTTGTGACTCCAGCGGAGCGCCGTCCAGCTGCCCTCATCCGACCGACTGATCCTTGACCGTCTGTCATTCGCCAGCCGGTCAACGTGATTGTGATTGGCCCTCGGCGGAGAGTTCAGGTGATCCAGCGGAAACTGAAGATGTCTCAGCCTGTGTTGCTGTCACTGCCCTCGTCTCAGGTTTTCAACCATAAAGTCCCCCCCCACCCCTTATTCCTCTAGGTAACTGCAGGTGAAATGCACTGCCCCCCCCCCAGCCTAACCCCTTACTCTCGCTGGCCCATATGCTATATAATGTTATTCAACAAACAGAAAGCCGGGTGGGGGGGTGTATTTACAATGTAATGCTGCGTATCCCAGAGGAACATGGGATAAAAGGGTATTTTTAGTTCAACAAGCATTGCCTCTGTTTAGCCTCTGACCCTCCATTAACACGGGACTGGCTTCTCTGGGCCAGACCTTTGTCTGCTTAGATTGGGCTCCTGACACTCAAAATACTGCCGCTCCATTACTGTCCAGTTCGCCTTGAGCACTTACATAAAGCATGCTCTGTTGCTTCTGTATAGCCTGGATGTGGGCGTGTGTGTGTGTGTGTGTGTGTTGAACCCATGCAGGGAATTGCTTTATTAGGGTCAAGGCTTAGTTTTAGGGTTAGTCATTTAGCCGGTGTTTAGATTAGATAGTACACGGTAGGGAGGAAGGTGAGGAAATGCATGTGAGTACTGGGATATGTGAGTGTTGTTTGCGTGTGTGTTATTAGGACCTCTTGTACTATAAGACCTTGCCAGGACCAGTGAACCTGTCTTATGGTTCCAGGTATGGCAGCTAGGCATGAATTGAATGAATTGATCATGTTAATGCTAATAGGGAGAGCTGCGTGTCGCTGCCATGAGGATGTATTGACAACAGAGCAAGAGGAGGACACATGCAGGAATGCATACACAAAAACTGACCGCATACACACCCCGTGCTCAACCCCCCCCCAGACTGTGCTCGTCAGCACGGCCTTTATTTGTCTCCGTGTCAGCCGGGGTGTAGCCTTTATCTGAGGCTCCACTCTCTCCCAGTGTTTTCAAAAAACAAACCAGAGAGGCTGCTAATTAAGGGCCATGCCACTGTTTGAGTTTAACCAGGTGGTAATTAGAGAGAGAGAGGCTGCCGTGCTGTACATCAGTGAGGATTTAATGACTCTTCATCCAGTTGCATGGTGGTTAATGGTTTATACCAGTAGATTAAATACATTATTTCTCTCTGACGGAGAATGATGAAATAATTATCTCAGCTGATTAAAATAACAACAGGGCCCATGTTAAATAATTCACTAATAAATACAAAAGAATAAATCCTCCTCCTGCACCGAGACCCTTTGCAGAGTCCTGTTCCCAAACTCTGCAGTAGTTTGTTTGTGGGAACACGATCTGACCTCGATCCGACCCAGCTACCCCAGGCTGAACGGCTCCATGTGCTTTGCATTTTGGGAAGTAGCATAGCATGCAAGCTGTACCAGCAGCAGCAGATGAATAAAGTATCGATCTATGTATGAGCCACCTCCAGTTCTTTGAAAGTCTCACCGTTGCCGTGAATCCTCAGGGAAGGCTCATCAAAGCGGCCTCACTATTTATATCTAAGGTAATTCTCTTCTCTGAATCAGCCGTGCTCATCACTGCAGATTGTGTGGAGGGAGATGGGAAAAGCCAGCGGACCTCAGCTGGCCAATGAGCGTGGACTGCCAGTTTGCCCACCTGGTGACTAGGCCTCTGTGTGGGCGGACGCGGCTGCTCTCCAGCCCCCCGTCTCTGTGGTAGCATGCACAGACACAGATTCTCTTTCATATGCATGAGGTCTTGAGACAGCTCTGTGCTATGTAAGGCAAATAAACGCAGGGCGTCCTTTGTTTGACATATTACTTCTGCAGAGCTATTTTAATAAGGCAATAAAAAGGTGTGTTTCCATAGAGATATAACAAGTATAAATATAGAGTGTGTGTTGGAGATGAGGTGAGCTCTGTGCATTATCCTGCTAACCAATCGAAGGTGGGTACACTGTGGTCATAAAGGGATGGACAGGGTCAGCAACAACAGTCAGGTGGGCCTGTGGCCTGAAGCGTTTAAACATTACTCAAGTGGTACTGAGAGGCCCAAAGTGTACCAGAGAAATTACACCATCACCAGTAGCCTGAACCGCTGATATTAGCCATGCTTTCATGTTGTTCAGACCATCTGACCAATCTTCTGTTCTCCGACTGTGGTGAGTCAAGGTCGGGTGTTCAGAGAAGGTATTCTACCTTGGTTGTAACGAGTGGTAATTGAAGTTACTGTTGCCTTTAAGTCATCTCCGCCCACTCTGCCCCTTCTCCTTTGACATCAACTAGGCCTTTTCATCCATTCATCTTCCATATGGAGCTACAGCGTAAGAGTAATGACGAGGAGAATGAAAAACTTTAGTTAATATGTCATTTTATTTTATGTTAGCTTGCTGATACTGAAAAACGTTATGAAGATAGGATTTAATGCCCAGTTGTTTTCCAACGTACAGCTAATGGCTAAGTGAGACAACTTAAAAAACAGTCCTTGTACCCCTCAAGCCTTCTCTGCTTGTTTCTTGTCTGCGAGTGGCTCCATAAACTGCTTACAGTGTATAAGTTTGTCTCTGGAATGGGTTTTGAGTATCGATTTACTGTTTGGGGTGGTTCGAGGTCCTGGCCCGACTCCCATCTCTGCTCCACGTGTTCATGTGGGCCGATGGCATTGTGCAGAAAAGCGTTGAGAACAAGGCCTTTTCATTCGCTGACAGTTGGCCCTCTGTCAGTCAACACAGCTCCGGATTAGCCAGTGCTGACGGGCTGGCCGGCCGACCCATCCTGGGAACGAACACTGTGCCCTTCCCACACTGTCGCCTGTCAGCACCTTTCACATACAATATACAAATGCAGTGGCTTTCCATTCCCAGCTCCCTGCTGTCTCCTCCAACTACCACCCCTTGACAGCAGGATTCTTTTTTTTTTTTTTTTACCCCCACAGCACAAAATGTAGCCTGCGGCCCGTCACAGCAGGACGGAAAAGGTCTTAGTCGGCTTGTTGCCTCAGCTTTCTTGGCAGCCGAATGTACTGTCGATGCAGGATGAACTGACAGAAAGAGAGAGAGAGGGAGAGGAAGACAGAGAGGCGGCTGAGGCTGAGAGGGTCACACAGACACAGCGAACAAATAAAGGACCTAAGCATAAACCAGGCTGTCACAAGACGTCCGCCTAATTGAATTGTTCCTGGCAGCGCTGAGAGAGCACAGACCATTTTAAGTTTAGCTTTATTGAATTATTAATCCCGAAAAGGAGGACGGTATAACATTTAAGGGGACAGTCTCCAGACTCGAGCGCTGAGGGAGGAGGGAATGGTGCGACTGCCCAACTGTATGCAGTGTAACAAGACGTCAAACAAAATTAAGTATAACCGAAAATTGTGTGTCACAGAACTGCGTCAGCATAAACTGTCACGTACGCAGCACCAAGACCCCAAGCCTGTTTGCCGTAATTGCTGCTTGTGTGAAGCTAAATTTGAACCTTTTGCATTTTATTCAGATGTTGTGTATGTCAGCACGTCGGTTGAATATGTGTGTGTGTGTGTGTTTGTTTAGACAAGGGAGAGGTAGAAGTTGGATTCGACGTCTGGAGATGACCATCTCTGGCCAGTCTCACTGCACTAAAACTGTAATTCCTAGAATACGTCCATCAGGGCTGGGGGGTGCATTACAGGCGTCGACCTCGGTTTCCACGGGGCCTCAGAGTAGCAGCCTCTCGTCGGACGTCCTCTCATCTGCAATGCCTCCCCCAGCACCACTGCATTATGTTGCATTTGCATCATCTTGCCTCTGCATTGCCTCTGCAAGACTGTCCCCCCCCCACCCCCCCACCCCCATCTCTTCTCTTGCCCCCCTCCCCTCCTCATCAACCCAGTCTTGTGTGTCAGGCTGGTGCCAGTCTGCAGGGGCTCGGTCGTGAGCTGCAGGGCAGGGCACGGCTCGGTCGAGCTGCAGCAGCATTCGTGTTTGAAGCGAAGGTGGTGGTGTGTAGTGCTCGTGTCTTGGCAGGGAATATGCAATGAGCCCAGAAAAGATTACGTTGTGGTTAAAAAAAAAAAAAAAAAAAAAAAGAACGGGGGGAAATGCATCAGAGGGAGGAAATCCCTAGCAGGAGGATCCCAGCTCAGGGCTTTCTCCCTGGCACCACCCTCCGCCTCCCTCTCCTCTTTCCATCCCTCTGCATGGTTTTCCCCTCCCTTCCCCCCTTTTTCCTCATTCCCATCCTGTCTCTTTGAATCGGTCTCTGTGCATTGATCTTTCTTGCGTTTTTTTTGTTTTTTTTTTCCTCCTCTCTGTTTCTTTCAATCCGAGGGTTTTCCTTTTATCCCTGTTAGAGGAGTGGGTGATGCAATCCACTGCCACTCCAGTCCCCTGCCTCCTCTGCACGTGTGTGCATGCATGTGAGTGGGCGTATTTGCCTTTTGCACGTACATGCATTTGTTCTGCCGCTACGTGTGTTGTGTTGCGCGCGTCATGAGGACGCGGACGTCCACAGCGAAAGCCCCCCCGGCGCTTTGACCAGCACTTTGTCTCTTGTCCCTGCCTGAACACGCCGTATCACAAAGGGAGGGTTTGCACAACAGGTGGATTTCCGTGTTAGCGATTGTGCCGACGATGCTGATAATGGAGGCTGTTATGTAGATAAGCCCCTTGGTGCAAGTGGGCCCCATGTAGCGAACAGGTTAATGGGTGCTGGTGCCTTCACCCCGGAGGGGCCAGCATTGATGTACGGGGTCTTTCTGCCCTTGGCCACAACAAGTCAGCTGCACTCCTGGAGCTCAATAGAAAGCAGGCTGTTCTGCCAGGCCTTTATTAAAGGGCTGTTTGTATTGCCTGCTGTTTTTTTCATTAGGTGGAATCTTATATCATCGCCTCTGAATATTGCATGAGGTTCAGCGGGGCTTGCTTGTCGTGACACCGCCGTAATATTTCACAACAATCAAAGATGGATGAGCCTATTCTTCTAGGTAAATAGAGAGAGGCCTGGCACAGCTGAGGAAAAGCCCAAAGATGGTGTCGGCGACACTAAGGCACCATAAAGGAGGCTGGAGGAGCAAGGGATGAGAAAAAGAAAAAAACAAAACAAAACAAAAGAGCGATTGGAGTCCATAAAAACAAAAACGCAGTGTCAGACGAACGGAGCAGGCAAGAGATGAGCGAGAAAGGTAGATGAGGGGGAAAGGAGAGGGAGAGGACAAGACAGAGGGGGATGGAGTGGGAAATCTTACACAGAGTGAGGAGGCTAAAAAAGAGAGAGATGGGGCTATTAGAGGGTGGGAAGGAGGAGAGAGAGAGACCCATGCTGCTCCTGGTAATTGAAAAGGCACCGGGACTGATTTAGAGAGGAGCTTAGTTGGGGTTTGTTGGGAGGAGGAGGAGGGGGAGGAGGGGGGGGGGGGCGCTGCATTGCAGGGGGGGGGGGGGGGGGGCGCTGCATTGCAGAGTGCAAGGACCCAGGAACTGCCAAGCCCCCTGCAGTGCTCTGCTCTGCCACCTCTCCAGACGTCATTAGCTCAACACGAACAAAATGACCCTCCAAGGCCCGTAAGAAGCAGCGAGGCTGCAAAAACATTATGGCTCGATCCATTCCAGACAATTATAGGTGTGTGTGCTTTTCTAGCACGAGCGGTACAGCAACATGAAGAATTAGAGGACAGGGCCTCACAGGACGATGATAAACATACAGGAAGGAATTGGGTGGGTGGCTGGTTCTCGTGTTGTCACAGGTGAGGTCATACATGCAGGAAGTGTTCGAGGTCTCCAGTTGTGATGCTCTTCATTACAGCGCTTGTGATTCTCTACCTTTAGCTTTAACAAGGATCGGTCTGTCCCTTTTATTTCAGTGTGTGTGTGTAAGGGAGGGAGAGGGAGGGAGAGAGAGAGAATGTTAGAAAGTGCCAGAAGCCTCCACATATTGATGTTGTGCCTGGCTCACTTCACCTCATCCACTTCCTTAACTCGCTAATACAGCTGGACACTACACCAATAAACAGGGCTGCATGTCATCAAGCCTGGTCTGCATCATCGACTGTACACACACACACACACACACACACATGTCCATCTATATATACATACACACATGCACAGCGTACAAACCCTCTCATAGACACACACACTCCTGCTGTATGTCCTGGGCTTGTCTCAGTAGTGGGCCTGTTCTTTCCAGGGGCGCTGATACGTGACACCTCTGCCCGGTCAATCCTTCTCGCATTACTGCCTCCGCAGTGTGCTGCTTCATTTACACGTGAAATATTGATGTTCTTAATTTAACCCCCAGGGTGCTCAGGTGTCCCCCTCCCCCTCTTGGAAGGAGGCTAAGCCTTTTCCAGAGAATGGCGCAGTCGCCCCAATACAGAAACAGAAACCCTCTCCGGCTTGGGATTGGCCGACAGGATGAGTTTAGCTGAGCCTCATTGGTCGGCTGGCACATAGAGGGAGAGCACAAACCCACTAGCGTAGTCGTGTCGCACTGGGTTTGCTTTTCTTTTCGTGACAGTGTGGAACCCTAAACCCTCATGAATTTTGACCATTGAAATTCATTCAAATTCAAAATTACTAGATGATATTTTATTTCATTATCATCATTTAGATTTAAAATACTTCTTTCTGGAAAAGAGTAATAGAAAACTCTAGGTTTTTATTCAAGATGCTTTTTTTTCTGACAGTTCTGTTGCCGGTGGCCGGCCATCACCTTTAAGCCAATCACATGCCTGCAGCTTTGATTAATGAGGCTCAACGACTGCAGCCTGATTCAGCTAACTACTTTTAACTTGAGCAGCAACGGTGCTGCTGTGACTAAACATTTTACCACTCAGTCATAGACTGTATATACACTCAACAGAAATAAAGCCAAAGATATCTGGGCTATGACAGTTGCCATCTTGTGGCAATGACATCATTTAAAAACTGATGTGACAAGCACTGCGGGCGGTTCCACTGTCATGAGAAAAAAACCTCTGCGAAAATAGCAATAGATAAAAAGAAGTGAAAAAGGTGATTTTTAAATTGAGAAAGAATAACATGAATATATATATATATATGAAATCCTCTTCTTTCAACACTGGAGATTCAAAGAAGCTCTGTTACTCTCCTTTAAATGTAATTTGATGTTTTGAGCACTGGACCAGGCGAGGTAACCAAGTGCAGCAATGCTTCAGTCCCAGCTGTCAATCAATTTTAGAGCCCCTCTTACTGGCTGTTGGGGTACTGCAGGGAGGGGCCAGTCAGCAGGGCTCTGTGACTAGTTTGCTTGGATTTCTTTCAAAATAAAACCCCAGAGCTATAATCAGAGCAGGTTTCCTTCTTAGTCACTGCCTCCTTCCTTAAATAATGTGATTAAAGTAGCAGGGCGTGTTCCACAGCAGCTCAGTGGCACCTAACATGAGAGATTCTATGAGGAATGCAAAGAATGCAGTGTCCCTTATCTGCTTGAAAAGAATGAGGTGTGTGTGTGCTTGCATGCAAGGGCAGGGCTCTCCATGATTTATCTTTCCTAGTTTATGTGTAGGCTGGTGGAGCTGTCTCAGTCTATATTTACTCCCTTCCAAACATGGTCAAATTACACTCCAAATATAGTAAAAACCATTTGGTTTTCACTTGCCTTTGTGAGGATTTGCTTCACCTCCAGCATCGTGGAGGTGAGGAAGACACGTTCCTGTCTGTCTGTACACTGTACGTGTGTGCGTACGTGTCTTTTAAAGAGCACACGCAGCAGTAGTGTGTGGCCTGGTTTGCCTTACTAGGACAAGCCAACATCGGCAGATGCAGGAGGGTTTATTCAAACTCCCACTTGCCTTTTCAAAAACCCCCAACATCCCAGTTCCAGCATGCTGCTGTTGCCTAGCAACCAGCTGTGTCTTGAGAGAGAAGAGATCCGTCATAGATGTGTATGTATATCCTCGGCAGAGAGCAAGTGCAAACACTCTGCTGCCTCTCTTTCTCTCTCCCCTGTGGGCAGCTCACTCACTCTCTCCACAACCTCACTGTCATTTAATGGGGGACAGTATGAATCCTGCCTGTGCTCAGCATCACTCAGTGACTGTGCACATGGGCAGAACCGTGTTTAAAATCATTTGGCACATTTGCCTGCTCGGTAGACGTAGATGTAGTCATGTCTTTTTTTAAAAGAACGACATCAGACGCTGTAAAGTTCATGGTCTTTTATTTGAAAAAAAAATAAAGACTAGCATGTACAACTTGGAATGAATGTAAACTGAACTCAGATGAACAGCTGCGAAGACTGGTGCACTGACACTCCTAACAGCATGCGCTGCAAACACAGTACACCCCTCACTACGCTTTTGTCTGAGTCGAGAAACAGAAGAAGAAAAAAAAGTGAAGGCCAGTGATTCTCTCTTGCAAGAAAAGAGGACAGACACTCCATCTCAGCGAAAAAATAAAATCAAAAATAAAAGAAAGCTCACCGTAAGACTCTTTAAGTCCCCCTCCTTTTAAAAGGGCAGGACGCACAACTACTAAGATGGCCGTCCAAATAACATAACAAAAACAAAAGAACATGCCAAACATTTGAAAATGTATTTTTTGTACATTGTTTTTTTCTCTTTTTATCTAGCATACAATTAAGTCCCATTCCACTTTAACGCTTGAGTTAGAACCTGGTATATTCTCTCATCTTAACAGTACAGGGTTCCTCTCCAAATACAAAAAAACTGTACCAAACCAACAAGAGGACAGCTTATAGTGGAATCAGCACGCTCTGGTAGCCCGGAGGAGGGATGGGGGGGGGCATGGGGGTTAGTGCTCCGGTCTCAAGCTGCATGCATGAAGAACAGAAAACAGAGAGAGAGAAAGAAGAGATGGCCAGCCCAGACATTTACCATTAGCAAACGGAACTGGTAGGAGTTCGCCAAATGCTTTAGCTTTAGTCTGAAGGTAGTAGATACAGGGTTTGTTGTTATTATCTTTACTCATTAAGTACTGATGCTAAACTGATCTCCGGGGGGAGGGGACAGGATCACTAACCATCATTTTCATGCAGATATTTTTTGTATATTTTCTTTATATTTTTTCCTGTGTGGACAGAAGGATAGATTAATTCAACATTCAATTATTTTCTATACAGAAACAGTATGAATAAATGAACATTTTTTCCAAGAGGTAAGTAAAACATTTTGACTTTTTTTTTTTCTTGTTTTTTCCTTTTTTTCTTCTAAGAGGGGACAGGGCGGGGCGGGCAAGCTTCACTTTGCGGTCATCATCTGTACAAACTCTGCAGAGAGAGAGCGAGAGCGAGAGAGAGAGAGGAGAGACAATGAGGTCATCAGTTTTAAGGCTTTGGTACAGCCTGTTGCCAGTGAGAGTAAAGCACCTGCTAAACTGTTAAACGTTTTATTGTTTTTTTAATCAACTTGAGCAGGTTGGGAGCATCTTAATTGGTGTCCCCTTTCCAAACGGCTTTTGTGTTCATCTCATTAAACCGATTTGATTAAAAAGCTTCTACGTTGTGCTTACAGTTTTGCGCACACACACACAAAATAATGAAATAAGAGGCTTTCATTGTCTGTAGAGTACATATTCAGTCTGTGGTATCATGAGAATGGGAAAGTAGGGCACTTTTCAGCCAAGACTTATGGACTTTTCATAATATATCAACAGCCTTCTAGAAAATGAGCGCAGTCTGTAGCATAATGTTGCCGAGGGACTGAAGGGAGGGCGAAGGGAGGGGAAGAGAGAGAAAAGGCTCCTGGCACACTGATGATAATTTAGAGGGATAACTTTCACTCATCTGTTTCACCACGCTCCACGTATCCACGCTCCTATCTAATAACTAATACGTGTGGCTGGCTTATCTGGCAGCCGCCCTCAGAGAAATGCATAGCTTGGAAGGTGTGGTGTTCTGGTCCCCTTGTTTAATTATGGCTTATGCCACGGCCTAGAAACTAAAGCTGTTTGTGCACTGTGACATTTAAGCATCTGCTTCATTTTGGTTATTCATTAATTTTGTTTTTTACCTTCATAGTTGACCTGTCCATCTCCGTCAATATCTGCTTCTCTGATCATCTCATCCACCTCCTCATCCGTTAGCTTCTCTCCCAGGTTCGTCATGACGTGACGGAGCTCTGCAGCGCTGATGTAGCCATTTCCGTCCTGGAAACATGCAGCATGGGAGCAAATGTGTAAAAAACATGTAAAAAAAATCCCCACAGGTCGACAACTGGTGGGGCAAAAGATTCCCAGCAGATCAATTAATGAGCGGAGAAGGCAGCGGGTGTTAAACATAACTCTCCACCATCACAATAACCTTGCTTATTTAATGTACTGGCTGCAACCAACTTTTCTTGGTCTCCACAGAACTAATTACAATTCTGCTTGCCAAGTGTACAAACAGGCATATGCCCTCATTACACTTGGTTTAAACTTCATTTACCTTGTCAAATACTCGGAAAGCCTCACGGATCTCTTCCTCGCTGTCTGTGTCCTTCATTTTTCTGGCCATCATGGTCAGGAACTCCGGAAAGTCGATGGTTCCATTACCTGCAATGTGTGATCAATGAAGCAGATTTAATTAGCAAAAATTGCGATTACTTAAAAATCAAACTGAGATAAGTAGAGATAACACAACCCAGCATTTAGCTGATGAAAATCACTCGGCTTGAAAATATTCATGAAGTGCTCCCGTCCTCGTTTTTCCCCTCCTGTGTGTGACGGTTGCTCTTACATTAGTGTACGGGCCACAACTTCTCTCCAGAGGGGACTGTGGCAGCGGCATGAGTAATCGCAGTGAGGGCGGCAGCCCTCTCGTCATTTTAGTGAGCGCCTTCCTTCCTGTGATATACACTGCAAGCTCAGTGTGTGTGTGTGTGTGTGTGTGTCATTCCTTTTACTTCCTTTAGGGAAGCCCTGGGAGGAGGTTACGTATGCTACATAGCACAGAGGCTCTGCGGGGGAGGGGCCATGGCTAGTCATCCATAATGTAGATGTAGCGTATACTGTGGGTAGGTGCCGTCGTCAGAAAGTGAAGCTGGAGGGGAGGTGAGAAGGACATGGAGTGGGGGGAGGAGGGGGCTTCTGTCCAGATGCTCCTTCCCTTTATCCCAGTTTTTCTCCCTTTTTGTTTGTATATATTTTTGGGTTGTCTGATAGTGTGACTATTAGGACAGTTCTGCCAGTGTTTCAGGTGATCCTGCGTTTGCTCATTGGTGGTGGCGCATGCATGTGTGCAGTAGAATCAATATCCATGTTGCTGTTGTCAAGACAGGATTAGCAGAGGATCAGACCCTCTTGACAGGGGAAGGATCTATGAGCAGCTCAGCGGTTCACAAACTGCAACCACAGACGATGAGAGGATGGATGGTAAATCTCGTCGTAAACCCAGTGGCCTTGATATTTTATGTACATGTAATGTATATGAACGCAGGAGTGCAGAGGTGAATTCAAATGAATACCAATAAAAACCAGAGAATGTTGTGTGTGGGTGAAGTGAAGGGCAGGGACAGCGAAGGGAAAAGAAGTGAGGATTAGCCCAGGGGTGAGGGGGTTTACAGAGCTCGCCTCGCAGAGCGAGATAGATAGAGAGTGAGTGGCTGTATGTGTGTTTGTGTGGAACAAAAAGAGATGCAGTAATATGATGGGGCAGATTGTGATCTCATGACCTGGGGTAACAATCTAAGGACCTGTTATCTAACGCACTGAGACAGCCAAGAGCACCAAGGGAAAACATTCTGTCGCCCAAGGGTGGAAGGCTAAAGGGGTGTGGGGGTGCCCCAGTCTTCCAGAGGGGCAAGACTGGCAAACTATTATCGAAAAGGCACAATGACTAGGAAGAGGTAAGGTAGCCCTTGAGTGATATCTGATCAACTGCACCTCGGGCCAGCTGCTGCAGTGGAAGTAGGAAGAAGGGAGGAAGGCAGGCGGGAGGAGAGAAAATGGTGGGAGGGAAAGAGAGAGAGAGAAAAAAAAGAAGAGGGAGGGAGTGGGTGGTGGAGAGGGAGATGGAGATGAGGGAGATGTGAAGAGTAGAGAATATAAGGAGTGAACCGAGTGGGAGATGGTGCGATTACACATAAGAGGTGCTGACGCAAACTATAGAAGGCTGAGACATCGCAGTGCACTGGTGTGTGTGGTCATTGTTTTCCTTGAATCATAAAGCCAACTTCCATCGCTGAGATAAGAAAGAGGGGTGCGATTGTGTAATGACAATGAGTGATTTGTCGGCAGTAATGCTAGTATTTTTGTACTACAGTTATTTAATCCTAAATTCAATTGGATTATCTTGTTTCTAAAGTCTCTATAGCATATTTTTACCTTGCTTCAATGTGCGCATGCGACATATTCACCATCGTTTGAAGAAGGTATGCTTAGTTAGGCAGCTGCAATCGTTTTTACAATCAAATAGCCAAGAGACTATTTCTTTTACCAGCTCTCCGTCTACATAAAGCCCTCCGTCCCTGCTTCCATTTACTGTTATTCTTTACCACAGCATCCTTGTTTGGTAAATAAAGCTGATTTTCAATGGGCCAGCTGACATCCCATGGCTGTCGATGTGGGTACAGGATGTGCAAAGCGCAGAGAGGCCTTATGCAACCACTTTTATTTTCCATTACTAGCTTCATTGCTGTCTGACCTAGATTGCATCAGCCAAGGGAGGCAGAGGCAGAACAAGGGGATGTTAGTGATGGTGTGTGTGTGTGTGTGCGCGCGCTTGCTTTTTAGTGTAACTGAGGGGGAGGGCACCGAGGAAGGTGGGAGGATGTTTCAATAAAGGGGCAGCCAAACTGCAGAGCGATTGATTTCTCCTGATCAATGCAGTCCCATTTACGAAATCCTATAAGCTGACAGAGCACCGCTGGGGTACAGGCCCCACTGACAGCTAACATCCTCGACTCTGCCGCCCCAAGGACGGTCAGCTCGAAGGCGACGAGCCAAATTCTCAGAGTCCTTCCCCCCTCTCTCTTTTTCAGTCTTTCTTTGTATCACTCTTTTCATCATGGCGTCTCAGTGAGATGCTGCAGTGCAGGATAAAGAGGAGGTGAACAGAAGAATCTGTCTCTATTATGGCACTCAGCATGGGGCACCCACACTGACAGTCATTTGACACGTAGCCTGCTCTTCTCACCAGCTCTGTGAGCACCTCCTGCACATCCATATCTAAGACACTGAGTGACAGTGACTAAAGTGCTGACACAGAGGGACACGTCATCTGAAAATAAAGCTGGCCGGACAGTTGGCCTGGACAGTTGGTTGACAGTTGGCAGTAAAGGGAGGGAGGTGGGAAGCAACACGACTGATGTGTTTTCAAAAGGGGGCTGTAATGGATGCTCCATCTAATCCCTTATCCATTTGTAACAGAGGTTTGTAGTGATAATGGTTTGATTTCACCAGAAAATCTGAGATGAATCTAGGGTAAAATCAGGATCTGTGAAGAAAGGGTGCAGTTGTAATGTGAGTGTGAAGTGCAGTGACAGTTGCTTGATGCTCAGCTGATTGACATGTAAGCTCAGTGAATAACTATTGTGTAACACACTGTGTCCAGTGACATATTATGGAATCTTAATTTTCTATAAACCAGACATACTTGTTGTGTTTGTGATAGAAGACATTTATAGTGTCCTATGATTTAGTCCACTCTTGTTTATTATTTCACAGAAATCAGCTGCCTCACAGCATTTTATCTCTGGCCTCATTTCAAGCCACATTTGATGACGATTATTGTGAACCATATAACTGTTTCTATTACATAATTCTGGGCCGATCAAATAGGTTATGTTGCCTTATTTGTTGGCATCTAAAATAACCTATTTCAGAGAGATCTTTATTATGAAATTAAATCGTTTAATAAATAGTATACTGACCGTCAGCGTCCACTTCATTGATCATGTCCTGCAGTTCAGCCTCTGTGGGGTTCTGGCCCAGCGACCTCATGACAGTGCCGAGCTCTTTGGTGGTAATGGTGCCGTCACCATCCTTGTCGAATAAGGAGAAAGCCTCCTTGAACTCTGGAGGGGTGGTGGTAAGAGTGAGAGGTCATGTTAGTGTTGTGACAATCATGGGTTATGTTAGGACGCTCAAGTCAGGTTGATAATTGAGACTGATGGAACGAGAGTAAACGTTCATTCTTGTCTAGAACTTTGCCCACAAGAGTGTGAACACAACTCGGGCTGGCAATGTGCTGAGTTCTGAAAACTCACAGAGATTGTATCTCATTCTGAGGGGAAAAAAAGAAAGCGAAGCAGAAACAGAAGATTGGAGGATTTCAGTGAGAGAAGTTCTGTGTTTTTTCTTTATACAAGCAGGCCTCTGAACTAGAAGGCCGTAGAAACCCATCCGGGGAAGTGCAGGCAGACTTGAGCATTAGCACAAGCTAATTAACCACAGAGGGGGTTTGGCTGATAAGAAACTGTGCAGCCTCCAGTTTTAGTACAGAACCCCTATCATTTATTCATCATAATTCATCATATCAAGGTGCCTGAATGAGAGAAACTACTCGTAACGTTGGCCTGGAAAACTGTCTATTCACTGGAGCTTCATGGCATTTCGAGTCATGACATGCTGTAAATATCGGTTCCTCTTACTTCTGCTCAATTTAAAACGCTAATGATCTACCGAGGGAGGGAAGGTGCCACATCCTTCAATTTTCCATGTCATGACCCATTCTCTGAAAGTGTGTTCAAGGCAAACAGAGCAGCCAATGCCAACTAGGAGGAGGAACTTTATTGAATACATTTCAAAGGGTGGAACTGATCCACTAGAAGCCAGTTAATATGTGAAGAAAAGTGAAAAGCTCTGTTCCTACCTGCAATCTGCTCCTCTGTTAGTTGGTCAGCCTGTTGGGGGGAGGGAGGAAAGAGAGAGAGAGAGAGAGAGAGAGAACAACAAATAAGTTATTGAACAAGGCAATTATTCCAAACCTCAAACTTTCGTCACTACATTCCTCATCTTCCCCACCCACTGACCGCACAGCTTAACACTGTCCACAGTGTTCAGGGGTCTGATGGCCTCAGTGCAAAGCAATTCCCACAGGCCACAACTGGAATCTACTCATGGGGCTGCCAAGATTTAACAATAAATAACAGTAGCCCCAATTAACCGAGAGCCACAATTTGCAAACCTTTTTTAATAACCTGCAACTTAATATTTCTTCTAGATGACATAATAGCAGTACCTCCGGAGTGAAGTGTTATCAGGTTGAGTTTAACATTGTCCTGTAATGCTAACATACTGCATGAGGTGCTGCTTTGAGCTGATGTGTGGCTCCATGGGATTGTAAAACATAAAACAGGCAAGCAACATCATGGTGTTCCTCCACAAAAAGGGACTGTTTAGGCGGGGTTGTCTTAGGACATATCAGAATGGGAGTGTTTTCCATGGTCCTACCATCAGCGAAAAAAAGAGGCCTGCTGGGTTGGCACTGTTTGGTTCCCCTCCCTGCCTGTTCCCTGCAAGAGCTTGGGGTCTTTCATGGCTGATAGTGACTCACACATGCTGTAAATGGCTTGGAAGTGCGCATCCACTGCTGGGCCTTTTACAAAGATGGATTCAGGCTTCTTTGTTAAGGCAGCCACTGATTTCAAACAAACACCCACAGCAATAAAAGTGTGAATACAGAGTTTGTGTTGCAAAACACTCCCACGTGTACACCCCCAAAACAAAAAAGTGGAATTTGTTTTATTACTATTTAGTATCAACCCACTGACATCATTGTGTCTGAATACAAAGAAGGAACACACACAGAAAAACATGGTGGTCGCAGATGTGCACATGCACTCAGAGGCTAATGCATGCTTATACGCCGTCTTTTTGCATTCATTTCCCTGAGACTTACTCTAGGCATAACGTACACTCGCCAAACCTTCATCACTGACCCAGAAAACTGTTTTTCTCCAGCTGATTGCACAGCTCTTGTCCAAATTGGACAAGCCATCCTCAATGTATTGGTTTTCAGACCGATATCTGCCCCCAACGCTAGGCTACGATGTAAAAAAAAAGCAAACACCTAAATGGAACTCTTCCATGACACCAATACTTTCCACCCCCATGTTTCCTGTGAATTAGTCAGAGTAGTCAGCTGTGCCTCAAAGCTAATTCCTCCAGCCCATCAGTGTGTTTGTGTGGAATCCAGCATTGGATACAGACGAGAACATAGGCCAATAACAAAGTTGTCCTTCCTCATTGCCAACACAAACATGTCACATTAAAAAACGCAAGTGACCTTTCAAAATGGCTGCCTTGAAAGATGCCTATCCAAAAACATAGACCTCATTAAGTCCATGTTATGTTATTTTATTCTGGAAATCAGGCTAGCAAATTAAATTTACTGCATAATGACTAGATTTGTTTCGAAGGGATGAGATTTAGCAGATCACCGCATGACACAGCGCAAGCTGAGCTTTAATTGTTAAAAAAACAAAAAGGCCTCTCTGGCCTGAGCAGCAGCAGCAACATCCAGGGGATTGGATCGATCTGGTCAGCGAGGGGGTTCATGGATAACTTCAGCAGTGCTCATACGATTAGCTGACATGATTCAATAACCTGTTCCGCTGGCCTGTCTTCTGGCCCCCCACCCCACCCCCTCTTCCTGTCTCCATTACCATCTGTGAGAAAAGGGAAATGTCAAGAGACACCACCACCTCACCGGCACTAATATGCCACCCAGCTCAACGCTTTCGGTCTGTTTTATTCTCTGCCGCCATCTTCCACCCTGTCCCTCTCGCCTCGTACATTTTCTGCCCTTGTGTTAACTTCTCAGTCTTTCTCTGTCTCTGTCTATGATGCTGGCTTTCTTTCTTTAGTCACCCTCTTTGTCATGCTGCATCGCCCCTGTTGTATGGTGGCTGTCGCTTTCTGTCCCCTGCTGTCTCTCTAAGTGTACTGGGTGTGGGTTTTGGTGACTCAGTGCTATGGATCCTCCCCTGGCTCAGACCCAAGCTGCTGGGGCCTCACACTGCTGCTGCACTGCCCACTACCGGCCCATCCCTTCCTTTTCTCCATTTTCTTCCTTTTCCCCCAGGCTCTTGGACTTGGGTCAATCCCAACTCCTCCTTCTGAAGACCTTTCCCGTCGATGTGTATGTTGTCACTTTCTTTACGTGACACACAGCTCAGAGGAAACTCCCTGTGAATCACCATCCATGGTGTCTTATAGAGATAGCAATTTGCTGGCAGTCTTGCGGAGGGTTGGGAGTGCATGTGTCTTTTGTAGATGGGTGGTGCTCTGCTGGCAATGGTCTGTTGGCACGAGGCGGTCAACCACTCCCACTGTTGCCTGGGCAGCCGGCCTCAGCAATGCAATCCAAAGTGGGCTGTGGGAGGCAGGGGGCAGTTCACTGGCCCTATCTTTTACTCCCACCTGATGCCATATCACCCTTGCATCATTCTGTTTAATTTGACAGGGGAGATGCTAAATGGTGTAAGAGGACAATGATTACCATCATTCCAGTTTTTTTGAGAGGCCAGTCTGTTAGTGTGAGGTGACATCGGTTCTTCTCAACATTCCCCCAGTGAAAGGTGAAAAAACAGCAGATGGGCGTGACACACACACACACATACGGTTCAATTCATCATGACACAAGCACAAACACAAAGAGTCAGTGTGACACACACTCCTACTCTATAGAAGCACTGAATGCCTTGTTTCTTTGAGACTGGACAAAAGACAGTGAGGCCTCTGGGCCCTGGCTGTGTCAGGGGGGAAGGAGGGCGGGTGGGTGGGGTGTAAACAACGGCACCCTCCCAACATCCTGCAGACAAGGCCAGTCCACCATATGGCCTGGATGCTGGTGGGTGGCTGGGTATGCCACTCCACTACAGACAGCACTGCATCGTTCCGAGACACAAGGGACATTGGAACATGGCTAGGTGTTGCCGCCAAGCATATGAATTATTCACTGCAGCGGATCAGATGTCCTTCAAGTTACTAAACATGCATCAGCAAACAAGAGCGTAACAGGAATATGATAGGGCCTTAGCATGGTCCAACTACTTATTCGATACTTCCACCTCAATGGGGGAGGCTGTTTCCACTCCAGTGGGCATATTGATGCAGACAAGGGGCTTACGCCTGTGGATTAAACTTTTCAGAGACGCTGATATGCAAGCTACCTCCATAACAATTACACTTTACACTCCAATTACTGCGGCGCATTGCAACGTGAAACGGCATCGCAGCTCGATACCATATATGGGATATTTGATCACAGCAGAGGGAGGGTGGGTTGCGTGGGGGGTGGGGGGTGGGGTGGCCCACAGCTTCTCGACTCCCTTGGGCCATTAATGATCTATTAAGCTTGATAATCAATGGATTAGCCTGAAAGGCCCCTTTTCCACACCGCTCTTGATAACGTCTCCTTATGTGACGTCGCCGGTGGAGGGGGATCCATTTGATTAGCCGGCTGCATGTGACTGCAACATCTGCTTCTGCAGACATTCATTCCCTACAGAATGCTACTCATACCAGACATGTTCCTGATGGAAAATGTCGACCGTCCTGTCCTGATTGTATGTCACACTGTGTGGTTGCAGACTGGTTTGGTAAAGCTGTGGCCAGGGGAAGAGAGAGCTCCTTGGACAGCTCACAATGGCACCGCTTTTGCATAACATTGAAAGAAAAAAATTTTTGCAAAGAGGCAACCAAATCAGCCGACATTAAACAGGTGGATAACACAGCCCGAGATAAACCCTGACAGGCAGAGCTGCATCTTTCCCTTACGAGCTGGGGAAGGAAGGGGGGGGGGGGGGGGGGGGGGCCTCGTGCACACGTTTAGTTACAACCTTGTCATTGACAGAATATGGACAGTTTCCGGTGCGGAACACTGACGGGGATACGGTTCTCCCTCCATCATGGCATGGC
This sequence comes from Pseudorhombus dupliciocellatus, assembly GCA_016785235.1. Taxonomy (NCBI): domain Eukaryota; kingdom Metazoa; phylum Chordata; class Actinopteri; order Pleuronectiformes; family Paralichthyidae; genus Pseudorhombus; species Pseudorhombus dupliciocellatus. Next base: position 1,170,711 of record JAFBJW010000242.1, read on the forward strand.
ACGGCACGGCTCGGGCAGCAAAGATGGTGCAATCGAGGAGGAGAGACAGAGGGAACCGAGGCAAGAGGAACGCGTTGGACAGATGGATGAGATAAGGGGACAGGGACAGCTCTGAGACATGTGTAGCTGTGTGATAAGACACACTCACAGGCTGTGCGCTGAATAAGAACACGGCAATAACACGGTATTATCTTGCGGGTCATCCCCGCAGTAGTTAATCTAGAGCTGGGGGGGGGGGTCCGGAGGTGCGCCGTGACAGCAGCCGCGGAGCCGCTACGTGAGCCGACATGGCCCAAGCGAGTTGCGCAGTTTTGAGGAAATAACGCTCCCGTTATGAGGGTGTCCACCATTTTCAGAGAAAAGGGAAGAGCGCGCGCAGCAGCAGCAGCCCCAGAGAGGACTTCATGTGTCTCCGCACACAAGCTAACACGCTGAAGTACTGCGGACTGCGGGCGTTTTCCGTCCTCGCACGCGCGCAGGAATCAATGAGCGGAGCGGCGGATAGAATAGAAAAGCGCTAAACGGACGCGGTCTCACGCGGGGCACCGGTTATTTCACGCGCATTTCCCGTGTTTGCTGAATGAATGGCGATACTTACCATGTCGATGGGTTGTGTGCTTGTTGGTCTGTGGAGGCAGAGTGCGCTCGTTCCTTAGATGGAGTTCCACTGGCGGGTTGGCACTGTGTATATTGGCCGTGGCCAGAATGGGGAGGGGGGAGGGGGGCCGCTGCCTGTGTATCCCTCCGCCGCACTAGCACCCACTTCCTTATTTCAATCCAGGGCTGTTGCAGCAGAGGAGAAGCAGGTCTCCTCCTCCTCCTCCTCCTCCTCCTGCAGGAGACATGCCAATCACCGGGGCTCGAACCCCTGCAGTGCACGGAGAGCATCCTCACACTCACGTTCCCTTACACGGTGAAGAGGAGGAACGTTCGGCTGGTGGTTATTGTTGTTGTTGTTGTTGTTGTTATCTCGTTTGTTAGATCCTGTTGCACGTGCAGACCTAATGAACATCACTGCATCAGGGGATGTAAATAAACACACAGTGGACTCTGGGATGTTTGTGTCCCGTGTGTTTCCAGATTAACCATCATTCTCAGTATAATCACACACTGGGTGATATATTCTGCTTTTATCCCGTTTATTGTTGGTAAAATATCGCAGGCTGACATAACTTAAATGTAAAAGTCAATATTGGCTAAAAGTAAAGTTTTTGGGCCCCAAGTTAATGTATTATGGTTTTCACTTTCACTTAAATTAACGATAAGTGTGCTAACAGTATTTTTATTAACTTTGTCATAATTGTTCTTGCCAAAGAAGATTGACCCGGGCACACTGGTTGGCTTCGGTCTCCTCAGTCTGTACAGCTGGAAAGATTCAGAATGAGTTTCCTCCTTTTGCACTATTACACTGTAGTATATCATAGTGATATCACTGTAATACAAGGACCAAATCTATTATTGCAAATTGAATCAATAACTTACAAAATTCTTCAGGTTCACAATGGTGGACACAAGACAGAATATTGTTATTACCAATAAGTAACTTTAAAAGAATACAACATTGGTATATAGCTCCAAATTAAAGTTGCAATTTGTTGCCATCATTGTTATTAAAGTCTGATATCACTCTGTCTTTGACAAAACACATTTTTATAGGTAATTATTTCGCCATGCGAGGCAGTTTTGAGTTTTTAAATAGAACTTATCAGATGATTGTGAGAGCCTCAGTGATATATCGATTCTAAACGCATTCAATCTCCAGTGGTGCATTCTGGAGCTGTCCTCTGTCTGCCTGATTTATCTTGAGCCCAGTGAGACAGCCAGCTTCTCCCAGTACGGAGGACTAGTTCTCAGCCGCGGAAGGATACCTCCACTGTCGGAAGCAGCCTGGTTGACACTGGAGAGTTTGCGGTGCCGGTGTGTGAGGTCGTCTCTGATTGGTCGCGGCAGACCTGCAATATTATCCTCCATGTGTCGGCCGCGCTGATTGGCTACACGGGACCTGCATTGCACCAGGCAGTGGCACTTGATGGGAATATAATAAATATAAATACGGTCATGTTCAAACCGGCGTCGCTCTGAGCGCCGCGTGTTTTCTGCCGTGTGCGCGTCTGTGTTTGTTTTCGAGGGGTTTGATGGCGACGGAGGGGAAAAAGGCGACACGTCCTCATTGGTGCGGGGAAATGTTTGATAGGCTCTTTATGGGAAGTGCGCAGATTTACGATTGGCTGCTGTGAAGTGTGGTCGGCCTGCGTCAAATCAAGAGGAGCCCAGCGGTGCTCCTGTCCGGTCACACAGACACGCTCCGCTGCAGCCCGCTCTATCTTATATATGTGCACATAGTAGAGATTCATGTATACAGGTGGACTACATTAAACGTGTGTATATAAGTATGTATAATATATATATACATGCACAAAGTGTATGTGTGGATTTATGTATACATACATGCACTAATAATATACTGTGTATGTGTGTATATGTATACATATAAAAGCAAATATATACATACATAAGCATATGCCTTTTATATACACTACACGTAATACTTGTGTGTGAGTAGTTTACAGCCTGTGGAGTAAAAAGATGACTCACATTATGCACAGGCTCCATATACAGTGAATGAAGACGATATATTTCAGTGGCGGTGTGTGTTGGTGCTGTGTGATGGAGCTGTCGTCGTAGCACTGTCTCTGCTCTGATAAATATAGGTGGTTGTTCATGTGGTAGAAGGCCTCCCAGGGTGAAAGTGTGTTATGTACAGAGTCAAGTCTGTGAAATGTGTCACTGCAGAAATGATGGATATGAATGGAAACATATATAACCAGCCACTGGATTCATTAGCAACATGTATTGATTAGCCTAGTACTAATAGTACGCTGTGATTATATTCATTAACCTGTTTTAATTCCATAAATTTACTGCATGTGCTGGTACCTGGTGTTGCACCTGGCGAGACTGAATACAGATAAAAACATTGATCCTTCAGATGTTCTGTGCTAAAATAATTCATCCTCTGTTTCAAGAGCTTCTTGATACTCTTCCCAGTGGCAGTTCATAGAGACCTGGCTGTCTGCTGTCCTCTCGTCAGGTCAACTAACTCTAACTCAAGCTGAGCTGTTTCATTTGTTAATCTACTGGAACTAATCTGGGCTTCTTCCTGAATTTGTTCAGTGCTTTTTTTGCCCTGTTTAACAGGAGGAAACGCTCTTACATAAGCAGTTCGCCTTGCTTGTTGTGTGCCTAACCCTCCTGCTGTCTTTAAAAGGAATGAGGGAAGTAGACTGAGGTATCTGCTAATGCAGGTACACAAGTGCTCAGTTATAACGTGTTTGGAAAGATCTTGATTTTATTTAGAGCTACATTTATTAGGACATAACCTGTGTGCACAGTGACTGAGCGATAATGTGAATTTGGCATTTCAGAGAAGGCCAGCGCCGTGGTCAGCCTTGTCGTATCATCGCCCATCAGTGTCTGTGCACTCATGGGGGCGTTGTAGAAATACCCAACCCAGAGTTTGCCTTAAGCTGACAGGGCAAATGCCTCATTAGAACGCACACTCCTCTTCTTGTAACCCTCCCAGCCTCTCTGTCCCAACACGCCACGCTTGATTTAAATGTTTTTTTTTTCCTCTCCTCTCTTTCATTTGCTGAATGTGCTGTGATGTATGAGCTGCATCTGAAATGCGTGACTGATTTAATAAGGAGTGTTTGTGAGGAGGGGGCTGCAGCACAGCAGCAGCAGTAGCAGCAGCAGCTCTGTTCTCGCTCGAGCCCAGAAACGGCCTTGCAAAGTGCTTGGACGCCTGCTGCATGGGGCCACTTTCTGCTGAGCGCTGAGTTACACATGGCTCCACATCAAGAGGAATTAAATCAGCGCTGCTGTTCCCCACATGTCAGACTGCAGCAGAGGCATCTTAGCTGGATTTACTTAACCAGGCTGTAATGACTTTACAAGGCTGATTTGAATAGAAGACAAATCAAATCGGCCCCTTCCTGCAGATGTGTACGAACAACACTAACACTCACTCTGATGCATCCACGCCGCTGAGGAACATTTCCCTTTACTCACATATGAGTGAAACATTAGTGCATTGACATTATGCAACTCCTGCAGGAAATGTCAGAGTAAAACGCTACAGTCATTGCGTTACATCTCGTTGTGCGGCTCTGAGATTTAATTATGTGCGTCTGTGCTGTGTGTAGGAGTGATATGGATTATTACAGTAATCAGTGAATTTCTTTTTAAAAAAAAAAGGAGGCAACTGGCAATTGCTTCAGGCCCTCATCTCGCCTCTGGCCCGAGACGACAAACATGACTTTGCATATTAATATGATTGATTTTGTTTGTGACACTGAGGGCGACAACACAGAGACTAATTGAATAATTCATGTGATTAATTATCTCAAGATATTACAGCACGGAGGTGAAGTCAATATACCAGGATCTAATATAGAACTGCCGTCGACAGATGCTGCTTCAGAACAAACAAGGTTTTAGAGGGTGCTGCCAGCCAAGACACTTGTGTAAATGAAAAAAAAAGGGCAAAAGTGATGACAAACCTGCCATTGTCTGACACTTTCTTTTTCGCTTGTCATTTTATTTATTGTCTTAACAAATAACGGGAAGAGGAGAGTGGAATAAAGCAGACACAACATGCACAAAATATATCAAAACTCTCTCTGGGGAAGACAAACGGCTCAGCGGCCGTCTGCTCTCTTTCACACAGCGATAGACAAGAGGTGCGGTGGGGTGAGAGAAACACAAAAGTTTGAAAGTTAGAGGTAAAGCCCCTCCGGTGTTCCCTCCTGCTTCTTGTACAGGACGTTCTCCTTGGATTTCTTGAAGTCCTCGTTGGTGACTTTCATGCGGCGCTCTCGCAGAGCCATGAGGCCGGCTTCTGTGCAGATGGCCTTGGGGGAGAACAGAGGGGGGAGGACTTAGTGTTACGGTCAAATATCTCTGTTTTATGACAAAGTAATGATACATTACACAGAAAATATAGTGAAAATAAAACATTTTTGGGAGTTAAACATAAGAACAAGAAGAAAATCAATTGATTTTTAACTAGTCATTTAATTAAGAATGTTGTCTTTTAACAGTGTAAACGCATTATTTTTCACTGAAATGTTTTAGACTTAATACTCGTACTTTCATCCTCTGTACTTGATTTTATTTTGTGTTAGCAACCTGTGTTTAATAAACTCGATCTGGGTTTCCATTTCAGAATTAGAAACACTGGGAGCTCCCTCAAGGTGCAGTTCTACAAGATTCCACATGAGGGCGGCAGAGTTATGTCAGTGAGGTGAGGATCTATTTTATCTCTATGAACAGACACTTTGAGCTAAGAATCTACAGCAGAGAAAAGGTAAAGAAACAGAAAGCTTCTCCAGCTAAAAAAAAAAAAATCAATCACATTGATTTTGCTCTTTGATGTAGAGACAACACTGAGAAAATCCATATTGGAAAGTGTCATTCTTGTGGCCTAACTTTTTCAGCTCTTTCTTTGGTCAATAAGTGACTTGTAGCTTTCAGATTATGGCAATAAAGAGTGGATAAACCATTTTTGCAGTTAAGAATCTGCATCCTTGCGCTCACCTTGATGTCTGCTCCTGATAGGTCATCCTTAGCCAGGATGAGGTCATCAAGGGTGACATCATCTGCGACTGTCATGCGGCTGGTGTGGATCTGGAAGATCCTTCTCTTGGTCTTTTCGTCCGGCAGTGGAAACTCAATCTTTCGGTCGATTCTCCCTGAGGAGGAGGGGGAGAGAGGAAGTGATGATGTGACTTGGCCCTGTGCAAACCGGCTCCATGAAGAGGTTCGGACAATTCTAACATTTATTCTTGACATTTTCTCTCAGCAGTAGGGAGTCAATGAATGAATTTATATCTGTAATATAAGTGAGAAGGATTTTCAAATTGGCACATTGAGAATTCTTCAGCCATAAGGAAAACTTTTGCACTCCTGTGTAAATTCATTATTTTAATCTTGTATAGAGATGACCTCTGTATTTTGAATTTAATTGGTTCACATTCTTTGACATCACTACAATGACTCAGCAATTCCAAAATGCCAGAGATACTGTAGATGTGTGCGCCGACAGCCCTCAGGGACCAATAATAGGCAGAGTCGCAACGGTCACACAAAAGCAAATGCAGCAGAGACAAGCTTTCACCTCCTGTTCTCCTCCACTCGCTGCAAGCGAGGGGACAAATCAAACATTCATGTCCTATGATGACGCTAATCTACAGCATGGCCTCACGTGGAGTTTTGTGAGATTTGACTTGTGATCTTTAGCCTGCATTTGTTTATGTGTGACTGGGCCCAGTCAACCATTAAGACTAACCAGGCCTGATGAGTGCTGGATCCAGGGTCTCTATCCGATTGGTGGCCATGATAACTTTCACGTCTCCACGCGAGTCGAAGCCGTCAAGCTGGTTGAGCAGCTCGAGCATGGTCCTCTGGATCTCCCGCTCGCCTCCAGAGTTGGAGTCGTACCTGTGCAACACACAGTCATGTTTAAACATTCATAGAATCCATGACTCAGCCTTGCTCTTCTGACTCCAAAGACGTAGAGGTTGTCCTTCATGTGGTCTTGTTCTCACAGGCTCTCTTAACTGAGTCTACCCCATGTGAGCCACAAGCTCATTTATTATTAAAGTCAGTCAATATCCAACTGAAGACGGGGACAGGCAGGTTCATTTTCACCAGCCAATATTCCATCTAACAACCCTACTGTCTTACACTTTTCCTCTGACAAAAAAACAGACAAATGGAACTTTGAGATGTGTGTTGTTGTTGTTGTTATGTTCTACCATCTTGCGTGAGTTAGCGACAGGTCTGCATCACAGGGAGGCAGCCCAGACAGCTGCAGCTCTCTGTCTCTGTTACTGTGATGAAGAAGCTTGGCTAACATAAGCTTGTACTTGCAGGTGGTTAGTGTTATATTTTTGTGATTGCAAAATTGCTGAAAGCACCTGAGGCCAAATGATCACCGTAGCCTTCTGTGTACCTCTTTGTGCCGATGGCGTCAATCTCGTCGATGAAGACGATGGAGGGGGCATGTTCCTCTGCCACCCTGAAAAGCTCTCGCACCAGCTTGGGTCCATCTCCTAGGTACTTCTGGATCAGCTCTGAGCCCACCACGCGCAGAAATGTGGCTGATGTTTGATTGGCTACGGCCTTGGCGAGCAGTGTTTTACCTACAAGACACATTTTAGTATGAAAACTTTATTCCCACAGACAACTTCTGTGTCCTTGAGTTTAATTTTATTTTATTTATTCAACTTTGCATTGATGTGCACCTTTGCTGGTGTACAAGATGGTTTAAGGCAAAGTTGAAGGTTGGAAGCTTCTTACCTGTGCCAGGTGGTCCATATAAAATGACACCTTTGGGAGGCTTGATGCCCATCTCTTCATAGTACTCTGGATGTGTAAGAGGCAGCTCCACTGACTCCTATGAGAAACAACAGAAAATGACACAGTCAGCCTCAGCTTTGGTTATGTCAAACTTATATGAGCCAGCAATAACGTGTGGTCTGTTAATAACTTTAGAAGTCATATCACATATAGTCACAAAGTCTTAAAAGCAAACTGAGGTTCATGCATGAGACTGTACCTTGATCTCCTGGATCTGATTATCCAGTCCTCCTATGTCAGCATATGTTTCTTGTGGGGCCTTCTCCACCTTCATGACTGTTACCAGAGGATCTGTATCATCCATCAGCACCCCAATCACAGCATGAACCTAAACATACATATGATTCACAAATTAGAATCAATTAAAAATGTGCTGATTCGTTTGATGTTGAAGTATAAGGAGATGGAGTTGATCCCAAAAAGGTTTTAGAGTGATTGACCTTGTGGTTGAGCAGGACAGAGCAGCCTGGCTCTAACAAATCTTTATCCACAAAAGACAGGATGCTGACGTAATGCTCTGATCCCACTGAGGTGGAAACAATTGCGTGGTTATCATCAATGATTTCCTCCAGGGTGCCGACAGACATGGGTGTCCCTCTCAGGTCATCCACCTTTGACCTTTCCTCCTGTAGAAAAAAACCCCATGAGGAGTTTATACTTTCTCTCTGTTTGACCCAAAACACGTAGCACTTAATAATATGCAGTACTGGACCAGGAAGGCTCACCTCCTGCTTCTCTTCCAGGGGTTTCATCTGCTCCTGATTCCTGATGAACTCCTCCTCCATCAGTAGGTAGTCTTTGATACGCTCCTGCTTCAGCAGCTTCAGGCGGCATTGAGTGTGAGGGGTGACTAAAAGGCAGCACATGTAAACCATACATTAAGAAAATACTCATTGTGTGAGCAGTATAACTGAGAATTCCCAAAAATGGATGAAAGAAACCTCTAGATCAGAGACTTTTCAGTTCCTTACCCAATGGTAATTTGCTGGCAGCATCTGGTCCCTTAGTCTTCTTCTTTCTCTTTCCAACTCTGGTGGGAATTGGAGGCTCATACTTCTTTTTCTTATCCTACAGTTGGCACAGGCCAGTGACACACGTGAAAGTCAGTAACCTCCACTAACGGCGCACAACACAAGATCTCACATTTGCTTGCACATGCTACAGTCACTTGCGTTATGTTTGAAGTAAAGAGGAATAAAACACTGAAGAAATGATTGGGTAAATATGTTGTTTCATTGCTACAGAAATGTTTCTGGATTATAAGTGATTGTTGATATCAGAGTTAGCAGTGCAAGCGGGTTCAGACGTCAGCTAGCAGGAGCCGTGTCATCCTCACCTTGTCATCCTTCTTGCCTCCTCCTGGACCGTGGCCTCCACTCTGGCTTTGACCCTAGAAGAGTTCCAGACACGTTGTGAGAGTCAGTAAACACCGAACCGAGCAGGTTCTTCTCATCGGTACAGGGAATTGGTGCTCAGCAGCTCATTGGCTTCGATGTTGACAACAGAGTTAGCTCACGGCGTCGCTGCATTGTCGGCTCGTGCGCTAACGCGTCATCTTGTTTATACTGAAATACTTTTTGAAATAAATACACAGCCTTTTGGACGTAAATGCTGTATGTAAACAATCCGGATGCAAGCCATCGCCACACAATGAATGACTCCGCTATGAGTTAGCACCAGTTGTTAACCGGGCTGGTTAACAACTGGTGCTAACCGATAAAAGCTAATGTCGTTAGCATTCAGCTAATGGACACTTTCCTTCTTTTAATTCAGTTTTTATGATACAAATCAAAAATAACATGATCTCAAACGGCACAGCAACATCAGGGATAATGCTTATAACTCCGTGTAACGTTGCTTTAACGAATACTAGGTTTGAGATTCATAAAAAGGAACCGCAGGGAAAATTGCTTGCTCACTTACCATAGTGACTTGTCGCTCCTGTGTGACGTCAGAGGATACGACAACACTAGGGGACAGAATCTCCCAGACGCTGACTGTATAAGAAAGCGTCTGTGTCATTGGAACACTTCACCACTAGGACACGCCTGAAATTAGTATTTTATTCGGTGCTTTGAAAAACACCTTTCAAATTAAAACACAAATGTATTTGAATTATCTTTGTGTGACTAATATGTGATTTTCTAATTTGAATTTTAACATCAGACACTATGATGAATTTAAATTAAAATAGGTGTAATAAATGTGTTATTGGACAGAAACACTACAGAAACAAATGTATATGCTAATTAAAATAGGACTTACTATAATTTATTCTCCACTACACTATTTTAGTGGATTGCTGGATTCATTTAAAGTGTAATAATCTCATACCTTCATGTCTTCATGCCCTGATCGGCAGTTAATCTTCTACTTCTAATCTTCTTTTAAATCAGAGTTTATTGTCATAGAGAGACAACAGAGGAGTTTCATGAATGACACCAACGTCACAAAAAGGTTAATTTTGAGGACAGCCTCCTCAGCACTGCAAAAGGTTGTGAGGTGTGCGTGCAACAGAAAATATGACGCAATAAAGCTGTGGCCGTGATACTGTTTTTATTAATGCATTCATTGCTCTACACGTGTTAGACTAGCACTGCATGCCATCTGGGTCTCACAGACGGTTTAACTGGCTCCCTTATTTAACCTCCCCTGTCAAACTTGTGCATGTGATAAATCAATGATTATGCACACAACACTGACAATGCGTTCCTTCTAACTTAATAAAGACATTAAGGTAATTAACTAATTGTGATGGGGTGCCACAGTTTGTGTAGCTATTCCCTCTGGTGGAGCATGATGGCATATATGGAAGCAGTTTGACAGCCTGCAACATGCATAGTGTCCAAATAAGTATAGTATTGCATTAATATATATACTATATCCTGCAGTAAGGAAAATAAATCAACTTTAATCTCAAAATCCCACATGATTGTTGCAATGTGAGGAAAATTTCAAATAATTTCCAGTCCAGCAGATGCAAGAGTGGTGTCATCTTCTTCATATTTGTGTGTCCAAGTGTCACTGCTAAAACACACAAGTACTGTAATATGTCCTCAGGCTGACACGCAAACAGATTGGAACATGCAATCATTTGTTAAAAGCTATTATTATCTGTGTAGGCTCAGTATCTCTGAAATGGTCTCTGATTCTCTATTTAGCCATCTTTTGTGTGAACAGTTCAGTGTGTGCGTGCAGCATGTGTTGGCAATGGCAAGGCAATATATCTCTGACAATATTCTGTGTGTGATATTGGATTCTAGTATTCAGGGATTTGTTCATGTCCAAGTATTCTTCTCCTTCTAAACTGTTAATGAGCTGAACTGCTGAAAATGTAGGAGGCTCCTCAGTGTTGTTATTGACTGATGGGGGTACCATGACAACAAGAAGGTCAAATACACCAAGTCAACGCATAAAATATAATAAAAAAAGATAAGGATTATTGCAAATACACACACTGCAGAGTTTTTCAAATTTGAAATTCATTTTTAATACTCTAAAGCTGCTGAACTGATCTGTCTCCCAGCCCTGCTGCCTTTAGTCTTTTTAAAGACATATCTTTGTCAAGGTTTCTGTTCTCACGCGGCTCATTTACAGTTTTTGATTGAAATTGTGATTTTATTCCTCAAAATTCTCAGTCATTGTTGAAGTAATGGGTCCTTGAAGTTCCACAACCAGGCTTCATATTTCTACCCGATGACCTTCTTTCTGATTAAAAATCACTGCCAGCAGATATTATAGTTCCTCAGTTGTAGTAAACTGGCTAATTAAAGTTCAGACTACACCACTTTCAAAGATATCAGATCTTCATGCAGGTCACATGACATAACTTGCTGTTTTGAGATTCATGCTAGAAGAAAGACTAGACAACAGGTGTTAACACCTGCACACTTCACCTGGAGAAAACCTTGACTCGTCGCTTGTCTCTAAACTAATTTTGTTTGTTTTTTTGCAAGGATGCGTGGAAGTAATGTAACTACAAACCAGCTCCAGCTGACATTTTTACATTTCTAGCACAGAGTTTCTTGAATTGATAATTTATAATGATACTGAGCCACAAGACTGATGCTACGTCTGCATGCATGGCTGGGTTTGGTGGTGTTAAATTCCCCAAATGCAACAAAAGCAGGACTGCTTCTGTTATCCTCTCTCTGGCAGCATACAGGAATGGGTCAGGGCACACTGTTACTTCTTTATTTGGAATAAATTAAATGCATTATCCATGAAACTGAAACACATGCAGATATCTCCTGTGAGTACAGCCTCATACAACACACTTCAACATGCAGACAAATCCAAGGCTTGACAGGTTAGCCTTGCTAGTTACTGTTGCTACGATATGATAGCTGCTTTGTGCGTGTTTGTGTCTGTTAGTGAGTGTGTGTCTGATGGGGTGAGCATATGATCAATTATAACTTGTTTCTTTGTCCGTGACTCAGCTTATGTTTAATTAATGCTGCATACCATCTGGATTTTCAGCTGTGAGCTGACTTTGCAGTCCATATTTCACAGGAAACCTTTTTTTAACTACAGAAATAGCAGCTTTGCCAAGTTGTCATTTCATTCAGACTTCTCACAGAGGATGCCTCTGTCTGCCGATGACATACGAGGTGCGACATCTTGGAGAGAGTCTCATGCTGTAACTTCAGCGGTCTCTCACATATGCTCACAAGGAACTACTGACTAGAACATCTTTTCAAATCAAGCATAGCGTAGGGTCTGCAAATCAAAGTTTTCTATTTTCCATCTCCATAGAAGAGCAGGCATTGTTTCTTTATATGAAATGATCTCTCTATCACAGTGACTGTGTGCATGTGAACTTCTGAGAGAAGCATCCACAATTTACTATAATCTATTTACAACTTAAATTAATCTGTGCACACATGATGTTTATCGTATGCAAATCTGTTCTTGTGCATACAGCATAAAAAAGCAATCACCTTCGGGACATGAGAGACTCAGCTGGTTACGACTCAAGTCAATTACTCTACAAGGCTTTGTCTTGTGTCTTTACTCAGACCACTGTAAATACATTCACCTTATGATACTGAAATCAAATAAGGAGGCCTGGAGCTATTTGTTGCACAGAATTTATATCAGAAGCAACGACTTCAAAGTCTAGACAGCAACCTCGATTCCACAGCGCTGCTATGATGCGGCAAGTGAACAGCACGTGATTCCATTGTTCCATCACCATACAGAAAATACTGTTCATTCAGCTTCGCAAAGGTCTGTTTGGATGCTAATCATATTCACTCTGGAGGTCTGGTCTCTTCTTGAAGCGATAATGAAAGCAGCGCCTAAGTCAGTGGCCATGGAGAGAGATGTATTGTGCCTGGGAAGCATTTGTGTAGATCGTGAATGATGTGAATTAGTTTCTGAAATTAGCCATGAATTCTTTCACAACGTGCTTACGTGCAACACTGTGGACGCAGCATTGCAGATGACTGGAAGTTGCGGTTCTGTGTGAAGTAGCATGTAGGGTCTTTGAAGCGTCGGCACACAGGATCTGGACAGGCTTTTTTTTTATCACCATGGAAACTGAATTCCTTGTGGGGGGAACGTTCCGCCACTCTAAGCCTGATCCAGATGTGAGACTTCAGCAAACCTATCATGCATCATTCATAGAGTGGTGTTCTTGAATGTGACGGGGGAAGTGGTTTCATTCTAAGCTGGTGCTGCTGGGGGTCGGCCTACTTGCACTGCTAAGGATATAATTTGTTGCAATATATTCTGTCTTGTACCCAACTCAGGAAGGCAGTCCTTGGTGTGTATTTGTACTTCCTCATTCCCCCAGCTGTTTGTATCCTGTAGAAAACAGGTTGAATTTGGTTTCTTCTATCTGTCCACGCTGGTCTCCGCCAGCCGGTTATTCATGATGCCAAGGGCGCCCACCCCTCCTGAGAATCCGTTCTGACGTGAACTGGAGCTGGACTGGCGCGGGTGCCCGATGGCCATCTCCGAGAGCTGCTTCTGCATAATGGCCAGGTTCACCTGCAGGGAAAGGGGGGGGAGTTGGGGAGGGATCAACAGATGAGGAAATATTTGCTGTCGGGGCTTGTGATGCTGTTGTGAAACAGTAATGAAGACATTGTGTTGGTGGCTGGAGCGTCTGAATTTACAGGTGTGACATGAAGGCAGCAGATGGTGGTTATCCTCTCCTCTTGCTGCGTCACACAAACGCATGGAAAAAGGCAATAAACACAGACACAACCTGGATACTGGTTGACTCAGCAACGTTTTGATTTTTACCCCTCAAAGCAAAGTGTGTAGAGAATGTCAACTGATTAATGCGATGCTTCACTTCACCACATCGCCCAATAAAACCACAACATTCAGCTTTGGTATTTTGCTTAATTGCCACCGTCTGGCCTGGCACGTTTTTTTGAGGACTTGTGGTTGTCATGACATTCTGAGCTTTTGAGATATTTCGTAATATGAACTACTGTGGACAGAGTTTTCTGTTAAATGGCCAGGAATTGATTTGTTCAAATAAATATCTGGATTAGTGTAGACGAGACTTTGGAGTTGCCTGTGTTCTATGGAGGTGGAAATACAAAATGAAATTTAGGTCTTGCTGAATAACATTTAAATCCCACTGTCCCCTGCATGGGCAGTATTTTGTCTTTAAAGCCAATAAGAAGACATTTGTATGCTGAAAACTAAACTCTGATAGTGAACATGTAAAGTGTTGTTGTCATTATTAACAGCAGAGGGACACAAAAGACTCCATTATAAACAAGGTTACCAAGGTTATTAGCGACAGGCGACGGTGGGGGCACTTCTGCTTTTCTCCACAGAGGCAATGATTCCTCGTTGGAAACGAAAAACAACTTTTCATTTTTTGGTAGAAAGTGCGGCTTGTCCTTCAGCACATCTTTTTTGGACCTAATAAGTATTCAGCCTTACATTGGCTTGTCAAACCACAGCACGTCGAGCTACAGGACCTCAGGGGAAAACGTGTCACGGTCAGCTCTGCTCAGACCTAAACTTCCACACAGTCCTCAAGTGAGTTTAACACTGTTCAGGGCTTCAGTTCTTTAAGTCGTCAGGTCGACAGTGAGTTTAGTTACTTATAAAAAAATGAGCCAGTGGGAGGAGGAGAAAGTTTTTTCTTAACTTTGAGAGAGTGGGCAGGCTATTTCCTGAAGGCAGCACTGATCCTCTGGAAGTGCAGGCCACTCTGATATCAATGTGTGTCACCACAGAGTCTGTCTGGGCTGTTGAAGAGGAGGTAGCCTCAGGTTATATTCAGAAATGTACAATTCCGACATCGATTTGATACTAATAGGTACGTTATGTTAATATGTTGTTTTATATTGTGTCACATGTCATAACTCCTGAGGAATCCCTGCCATGGAGAATACAATTAATTAAAGCTCATGAGGAGATGGGCTGAAGGTGGAGGTCATAACTGAGTATGACTACAGGGAACAAGCTTATTGGACTAAATGATGTGGCAGCTACTCGTGTGATTATTGAAATCAAATTACTCTTGGTATTTATCTGATTATCCTGCGTGTAATAACATGTGTGATCATGTTAATCATCAGCCACGTCCTTCTGTAGCCCTGCTGCTCTCACCTTGTTGGCTGCTAAGAAATCCCTCATGGAGATCATCTCCCCAGACATCCTGCGCCCAGTGTCAGTCTCGCTCTCGTTCATAGCGTCCGTCTCAATGGACGGGTCTCTGCGGGAGCGCAGGTGACCCGGGGCCACCACGTTCCTTCTTGGGTGTCGGTGCGGGTGGTGACCCCTTCTAGGGTAGCAGCAGCGGCAGGGGGCTTCCAGTCTCCTGAGCAACCAGTTGAGGACCTGCTTGATGACGATGGAGATGACGTTAAAGAGAGAGTAGATGCAGCAGACGCCAGTCAGGATGAAGAAGAAGTTGCCCAGCCGATAAGCCACTGTCGCGTGGCCCTCGTAGACGACCCGCTGGCTGCTCACCATGTCTCCAAACCCAATGGTGCTGAAGGCCACAAAACAGAAGTATAGCGAGTCCAGGTAGGCCCAGCCCTCGGCTGCCGAGTACATGAGGGAGGCGCAGCAGGACACCAAGATGGCGGCCACTCCCAGAATGAGCATGACGCAGTAGACCGAAGGCTTCCAGCCGGCCAGATCCTCACCTTTTCCTCTTCCCCCACCCGAGGTTCTGGCCGGTCTGTGTTCGTTCGAGACCTGCCGGCCGTTTTGCGGAAGTATGGCCTTGTTGTGGCGTCGCTCGTGGCAGGACTTTAGGACCACGGCGATGACAGTGATGACTCGTTCCAGGAATAGGTTGAAGAAGAGGATGGTGGAGGCGCAGCCGAGCAGGCCGTAGAACATCAGGAAGACTTTTCCTCCAATGGTGGCAGGAGTGGTCATTCCAAACCCTGGATGAACGCAAACAATATTGTTATAAGTGGGCAACTACAAGATGGAAGGGCAGCGAATCGCAGAAAGAGCAAATAATGTCTCAGTAATGTGCTTCTGAATGAAAGGAGAGAATAAAATAACCAGGCGGTTGGCTCACCTTCAAAACAGACCTCCCATCATCTCTGTGATTAATGAGATGGATATTTAATGATCTGTTATGCTACTTATTGAAAATGATTTCCGTGAAGCACTACTTCAGTCCTCCGGGGCGGCCATTGGCGATTCACTGTCCCTCTCTCCTCTCTTTCTGTCTCTTACGCTCTGCACAGTGTAAGAGCCGAGGTGTTTTCAGTCTGAGCACATCACTGCCTCAGTCCCAGTGTGTGTGTGTGTGTGTGTTACGCTGCTATATGGAACCTGAGAGACCCCCGGTGCAGGAGGCCCCCTCACGTGTGTCTATGCGATCGCTTAATGAGTTTCTTTTCTCTGTTTAAGGTCATTTGATTGTTTTTTTTTCCCACGTGTGGGGCTGAGACATTGTTGTTTGTCCATGAGGTCTTTGTATCACGAGAACAGGCAGGTGGTTGTCATAGTGAGAGGTCATTCTCTTGAAAGCGCCTTTCTCCTTTTCACCCCCCATTTAACAATGTCTCCTCTTGTATGACATCACTGTTGATTTTTTTCTTTGGGGACTATTGGATTATTTACAGGTAAAGCAGCTGTGAACTCTTATGACATGAGAGCTCTTCTCTTTAACAAACCAAAGACCAACATTTCTGTAGCTCATTAAGAACATTGCCGCGGTGCCACATGCAGGAGTGTTGCGGAGGGTTTGATTTCCTCCACTTTCAAATCGGTTCTCAAGGTGCAAATTGAGCTGGAGTTTTCTTTAAGAAATGGTGATAAAGCCAAATGAGCAGGATTTTATAGGTGTGTTTATCTCCCCTTCTTCTTTCAAGAGGCCTGTTGAATGTGGTGATGATGAGTCATTAAAGCCATTTAATAAAATACACAGCTCATGAAAGAAAAGAGAGGAAATAGCATGCTGTGTCAGGATGACTGCCTGGATCAAAGACCTGGATCACAAACAAAGAAGCAGTAATTTGTTTTTTTTTGTGAACCTGAGAGCAGCTTATCACTTGAAGCAGTTAATGTCTCTTTTTGTAAGTTTGCTTATTCACTTGCTTCTGGGGAATTAGGTAAGAAGAGTGATGCCACTTTAAGCACGTGTTTATTTAATGCCGGAAGCAATGATAGCTCCCAAAAGTAAAGCCAAAGGGACTTGATCGCCCCTTGTGGGCTGGCTGCAGTATAGGTCTAGTCCATGTTAGCAGGGGGGACATGACCAACATCTCATTTCAGAGCCCCAGGAAGTATCTTGTTTTGCCTACTCTGTGTCAACACTGAACAGAGGCTGTCCTTTTTTTTTATTTTACTGTATCCTCAGTGTTATATCACACAGTGGAATCTCTAGAATAATCTGGAAAAACAGCAACCTACAGCAGTAAATGACTTCCCTGTTCCTGTTTTTTTCCCATCAGGCTGAAGGGATGAAGAAAAATAAATACAATACCAATGAAACACTGTCATCTAGAAGGTGTCAGACAAATCTCCCTCGATAAAACCCTTCTTCTTTGATTTCGTAAACAAAACACCATCACCATGGTTACATGGTCGATCCAAAATATATAAGAAAGTTGATTTCATTTAAACAGCAACTGTCTTTCTCTCCCACCAGCCTCGCACGGTGTCATACGTAGGAAAGAGGAAGGTTTTTTTGATTGAACGTCTCTCCCAAAACACAATCCCAGGAGGCACAACTACAATACCTTCCTCTGAAGTTTTTTAAGTGCAAAGGCTTGTACCTTTGAAATGTTATCAAAGAACCTTTATCCTCCTGGACTGATGAATCAATCGGGACAGTTTCATGCCCATCCAAGCAGCAGATGTGCTCTGACAGGCAGCTCCCAACACACGCCAGAGGGCTGTATCAGTCTTACTCTAAAAACTCTAAAAACTGAGAGATTAGTAAAAAAAAGAAGACAAAAAAGACACAGACGTCTTGGTGACACTTAAGAAATAATCAGGAAATCTCTGTGCAGACAGCTACATTCTTAGAAGCAAGCTGATATAGTTCATGACACATTTTCTGTGCAGGGGGTTACAGCCGATTACAGGGGGATACAGGGGGATACAGATTTCATCCAGTGATGCTCTGACAAATGCACCTCGCCTATGTCATATTTTCGCTGATGCAGTCATACTTGTGATGTATTTGTGGTAATATGTAGTATTCTGAAAGCATCTGAATTAATTCATGTGCTGCTTATCAATGTGATGAAGTCTGAGTGTAGAAATTGTTGATTCGAACTGAAGTTTGTGTCAGATGGCGTGGCAAATAAACTGTCAGTCATTTTGGCTCATTATAGTCATTATTTAGAGTTTGCTTTGCGTTTGTGGAAGCCTGTGACGCAACAGGCCTAACACGCACAAAACGATTGATTTTCAAAGATTCATATGTCAAATCGGTTTTTGAATGCAAATATTTTGCAGGAAGATATCAGCCTGAGATGTTTTCGGCGAAGCCAAAGTCCTGATCTCACCGATGGTTGACACCACGGTCCCCACGAAGTAAAAGGCGCCGGTGAAGTCCCATCGAGGTCTGATCGTGTCCACACGGATCCCGGCTACGTTCGCCTCCTCGTAGTTTCTGAGGAAGTTGTTCAGGTCCTTCTTGCTCAGGTTGTACTTCTGGCTGAAATGCTCGAACCTCTGCACCCAGCGCTCCTTCGCCTGTCGCTCCTTCGGCTGCTCCAGCGCGGAAAACACCGCAGCGCCACAGAACAGATAGATGATGATGAACAACGCCAGGAGCAGGAACCTCGCGTTATCCTCGTTTATTGGAGCCGAGCCGCAGCAGCAGCCGCTCCGACATGCCATTATGTCGCTGTTGTCACCGCGGCGCAGTTGCAGCGAGGGACCTGTGGCATGGTGCTCTCGAATAAAACGCACAGTCCTCAGAAGAAACGTTGAGATGTGTATGTTTACGACAGAAAAGTCCTGTGCAATGCAATCAGAATTGGCCAGGATCTGTAAAGTGAATGTGAATTGGACATTCTGCTCCTGAGCGTGTGCCCAATCCAAAGCGCTCTGCAGAACGCAGTTCTCAGTTCAGGTCCCACCGGGTGTCTACTCTTCGGTCCGGGCAGCCAAGATCAAGATGCTCAGAGAGGTGCCGGGTTCCGCGCAGCAACCTGTGGATGCAGGGAGTCGTGCAGTTGCGCTCTGTGCTGCTGCCTCTCCAAAGAAGTCTCCACCCAGTGCGCGCATTTTACGCACCGTGGATTGACCACCGTCAGAAGTGTGAATTCACACTCTCCGGCCACCCATCACCACTTGTTTGGTGTTTCTGGACGAATCTGCCCATACCACACGTGCTTCACCTGTTGCAGCTCGTAAAAAAAGGCATCGCACCAGACTGTATCCAAAGAAGAACTGACCTGGAAAATGTTCGACCTGACCCTTTCAAAGGTTTCAGTCGGACAACATGACGCGCGTTTACATTGCGAGATCGATAACACTTGACCTTTTCCGTGCTCTGATGAGGGATTCATTCTCCATCGCACATACCCGGGGACGATGCGAGCAAATGTCACAACGCAGGGACAGCGCGATATAAATTATTCAAGATCAGAGGGACAACAGAAAAGCTATTTCTGTAAAAGTTGGAATTCAACGAAACTCACGAGGCGTTCACGGACATTTCAGCACCATGGACAGAGCGTCGTCTCGGTCCAATCATACAGCTTGTCCACGTCGTCTTTACATCAGTCTGCTGGATATCACCTTTTTAATTGGTTAATTCGTGGTTTTAGTCTTTTTAGTTTCCTGACACAACAACCAAAACGCGGTCTGGGTTTTATCCTTAATCAACGTTGTTGAAGACTTTGTAGGTAGATTCTTAATGCTGATTTCCTGCCTTTGAATAGCAGCTTGGACTGTTCCCACTAATACTTCCTCATTCTAATGTATTTTGTGGATACAATTTTTTTTGCTGAACAACAGGGAACGACTGCCAAATGAGGACTTCAGTTTCACATACATGACTCACAGCCTGGTTGTAGCACTGTGTCTGATTTAATAGACCGGCCAAGAGTCATATACCACACAGCAAACTATTGGCATTCACTGGGAATTATTTGGAGCTTAATGTTGACTCAGGGTCAGCAGAGGCTGTTTAAGGCCATCAATAAGTGATTTAACCTTGCGCCATAATATTCTATATTACACTGTGCTCCTCTACTACATTGTAATACCAGTATAAGTATATTATACACTCTCCATGTCAGGCTCAAAGTGAAGCTGGATTTTGTGTGTTGTGTGAACCTGACATTGGCATCCATCTTTTCAAGGATCCATAGAACTGCAGAGAGGAAAAGTTGAATTATGATATAAATCACAGCAGAGCTCCCCATTCATTCTGTGTCGCCTGCAGGTACGGGGCCGGTTCATTTAAGTTCATGTAGTAGACTGTGAGCCCCACTGTTGTTCAGACGGACTGAAGTGATTGTGAGTCAGAGAAACAAGCATGAACGATGCTCTCCATACGTGCCCTACACACGTGCATGTTTATGCATATGAAGCTTTGTTTACAGTCATTAATTGTGACAGAGTCAGGACATTCACAGGCATGATCGTGCATACATGTTGTTTTCTTATTTATGCATAGACACAGACACAACCCACACATCAGCCTCACCAACCATTTTCCAACCACTTATAATCCATTTTCTTTTCTTTCAGGTGCTGGAGTCTGCTCCACCTCCTGCTCCCTCTATACCTGCAGACTCACTGGGTCCTGTGAGGTAAGGAGTCTTCATTCTATACCCGGGTGATTGCCGGGTTTGTGCAGGCCCTTCAGTCTGCTGCGTTTTTAGGAAACATGTTTATGTTGTGGATCCTAAGCAGCACCTATCAGTCCAAGCCACACTGGCTCTCACAGGAGATCATACCCACTCACCAAAGTGTCAGAGAACAGACTGTCAGGATGAGGAGTCAAAAGTCAGTGAACCATTAAACATGTTAGAAAGTTCCATAGAGATGCTGGTAACAAAAGAATTCTACTGGATTCTTTACAGATATTAATTAATTAATTAATTTTATAACGGCATCTCTTGTGCACCCATGCAGAGTGATTAATGAGCTTAAACAGACCAATAACTAAGTATATGAGTACTCTGTGGAATTTATTCATGGGATGCTAAAGCATGTAATGACTTCATGCAATTAACTGTTGTTTTTTCCTGTAGGTATTCTGTTTCCATGGTAATACACTGGGAATATTTAAATAGCCTCGGGTTTATTCATGAGTTCTGAGCACCAGTATATTTGGAGAACACAACTACAGCTACAGATTTGCAGTAACCTTGTAACATTCCATCTCTTTTATTCGGAGTGCGTGTGCACATTAAAACCTGGATGTGCCTGATCCCTGCCTTGTCTAATGTCGTGATGCAGCTTCAACTGTTGGGGCGACTGTGACTCCAACCACGCAGTCTGCCAAGGTCACAGCCATTTGTCATCAGCCTCTACATCTGTAAAGTGGCCACTTCACCTCATTAAGTCCTGGCTTCTAAAGCAGCATCATTAGAGCCAGCGCTCGAATCACTGAAACACAATGTGCACATACACATATCAGACGATTTTCTAAAGCTCCGCGCCGCAACACAAGCTCAGATCTCAACAATATCTGCAGCAGCTCTGGGGGGTTGTTGTTTGGTGGCTGACCCTGATCTTTGACCGTCTTGTGAAGGGTGCAAGGAAAATATTATTTGCTAATACAGTCATAGCAGCTGGCAGATGCCCATCCAGGCTTTTTTAAATAGAGGTCTTGGTTTTATATTATGACACAATACATTTCATTTAGCTTTTTATCCAAAGTGAGATAAAATAATTGCATCGACCATGACTATTTTTGTGTACCTGCTATCCCGTGTCGGTCTGTTTATTTAGTTCAACATTTGTCCTTGGTGGTAAGCAAGCGTCAGCAAACTTTGTTTTCCAGGTCCACAATAAATGCTTTCATTCTTGCCAGCGCAGGATGACCAACGTGCAGCATTTGGGCATTTAATTAAGCATCAGATTCTTGGATCTTACTTTATGTCTCAGCAGAATTTAAACCTCTGCCTTGGAATACAGGGTTTAAGTTGTGTGGTTAGTGTTGTTGGAGTGAATACTCCTGTGGGAGCTGAAGTGTTTGAGAACCTGCAGTGCAGGGCCTGTGGTACAGACACACTCACCTTCACATCTACGGGCGGCTCAGAGATAGCCTTTATTTGTACTGTGGTAGAGAACAGTGAAACCTCACACACATGAAAACATGCACAACCCACACAGAAAGACCCCGACCAAACGAGAACCCACTGTAAGGCAACAGTGTCACTGGACAGTAACAATGCAGATGAATTCTTATTCCATCGGAAGCAAATCATAAGACTGACTGTGCACCTCTCTCTGGCAGGGAGAAGTTTGTCTGCTGAGCAGGGGGCGGGGGGGTAGCCATAGTAACAACAGGAGAACTGGGTTATAAAACACTGGATGTAAACACCAGTAAAATCACAAGAGAGTACAGTATGGCAGACAGTCTGTCAAATATTGGATCAACAAGATGGGATTTTGTTTGTGTGTGAGTATCACCCCTAAATTGTTTGTCCGTGTTCTCCTGTATGCAGAATCAGATTCATTTAGAACTATTGGCCAAGAGAGCACACTGACCTGACTGACTGGAGAGATGTTTTGTGACAGACCTCACCTAAATCACAACTGATCTTATTTATCATGAATATTGAAATGACCAAAAACATGCTTCCTTTTTTCATTTTTCAGAAACTAATTGGAGTTGTTGAAACAGGGAGCATTCACTGTAGCGTGCAATACGTCAGGAAACAGACTGCAGTTCAAATTCCATGTATTGGTGTTTGCTTTGGCTCTTTCATTTCCTCTGAAGCAAACACTCCTTCAGTCTTTCACCCTTCATCGTCTAAATGCCTAAATATGTTCTGAGGAGAGACTCAGACCTCGTCACCTCGGCCACTACATACATACACACATATGTTTCCACGCGTCTCTTTACATGCGTTTTCGTCCACGAGGTCTGAGTCTTTAAAGGACTCATGTACTGTGAATGTGTGTCATGAACGAAGTGAAGCTTTTTTCTGTCTTCTGTGAAACAGAGGTGGGCGGACTGCAGCATCGCAAGGCCAGTGTAATTGGTCAGGCGGGGATAATGAGCTCGTTCCAACTGAGGAGCGATCAGCTGCAGAAGCCTCAACTTTTTCGTTGATGGGTTACACCATAATGTTCGAGTGCTCCCAGCAACCTATCCGAGCTGACTGGCCCCTGCTCCAAAAAAAGCTCTGGCAGCAGTGGAGATTCGAGTGCAGCGCTTCCATAATTTTCTGCTCAAAACCATTTGAGCCAGACCCTGATCAAAACGAGCATTATGATTTATTTGCTCAAAACTCGGCTTGATGTCTAGTGTAAAAAAAATAATGGTAGATCTTCTTTTCCTCCAATTATCGAGTAGTTAGGTCAGAAAGGGTTGATGAACAGAGCAGTGGTATAAACTCACAAAGTCCTCTCTCCTTCATCTCCCCTCAGATCATGTTGTTCCTAATGGATTAGTAAAGTAGCTCAGCCAAGCTGTTGACATTTGCTCGCTACGGCTGCAGTACAGAGGGTTCATCTGAGTTTTTCTCTCGACCTTGACCACCTCTGTTACTGTATGTACCTTCCTCTCAGTGAAGTGACTGTGTACCAGGAGGCACAACGTCTTCTTCACGCAGACCGTTGCATCTTTTGTTGTATTTTGATGGCGCACCTTTTCTAATATTTGGTTTTTGTCTGCTCACTTCTCAATGTCAGGTCAAAGAAACTGCAACATTATGAGGAGCTCTCTCAAATGAAATGTTTTTGTTGTTGTTGTTGTTGCTATCTTTCAAGTGTCAGTGAAAGCACCAGAGAAAGATTTGTTGTTGTGGCAAATAATCAAAGGGTTTTGGGAGTCCATGTTCTGTCCTGTCCCTTTTCCCTGTGAGACGTATCATAAGGTCACGGTTTTCGTGCGCTCTGTGGCGATGTCACGGCGAGGCAGCCTGGTTGCCATGGCTGTTTCTCGTGGCTGTCCCTTTGATGTGTCAGATTTTCCCCCAGTCCACACGTCGACCAATCAGATCGAGGCATTCGGTGATTGATGCAGCCGGGATCTCCCGCTTGGAAAAAAACAGGTTATCAAAATGGGTCAGGCAATCACTGCTTTTCAATCACTGTGTAAACAAATTTGTATTAGGCTGTGGAAAGTGAGTGATGATGGCTGTGAGAACATCATGGCTCTTTAACCCCTTGGTGACTGGTCAAGCTTCGACGGACAAAAACTCACTGAGGTGCATTGAATACATGATTTTGTTTGACCAGAGTCATAAACTGTGGTGATGTGCACACACTATGCTTTACTTCCACCACTGACAGCTGGGCTGTGTGGCGAGGTGCGTTTTCAAAGTGCGCTGGGTGGCGTGAGTGGCATCAAACGCCGTCGTACCATGATGTGAAGTGGAGATTAATGGCCCGAGGTATGGATGACCAGTACCCACAGAGGTGGAAGGTAATTGGCCTTTAAAAAAAAACTGCAACAGAAATGCATTAGCACCCGTTCTGCCACAGGCTCTAACATCACAGAAAAATCTCCCGATAATGAATTCCATCGCCATGGTTGCACAGGGAAGCTCATGCACAGTAGGAGGTGATGAAAAGTTGCCGTTGCTTTTCAGAAGAACAGTTGAAAACTTGTGCCGTTTGTTTTCTGATCTTTTAATAGTAGCAGATGGTTATTTATTTATTTAATTAATTAATTACGGGTGTGTGTTTATACGTATTGAAGTCTTCACCTCCTCTCACAATCTAAAATATCAGTGCTGATATGTTGCTCATTTGGAGTCATAGTTTATTTTGAAAAAGAGGTTGATAGGAAAGTAAACAGTTGTGCAGAAAGTAGTACTGTAATACCGGCTGCATCCCCGCTCTGAGAATCAATTTGAAGAGACACACAAACGATTTCTCTTTGTTCTCAAAGTGCAGCAGTACCAATGTTTGTGAGGCTTCCTGTGTTTGTTTTTCCGACAGTATCAGTCTGTGAAAGGAAGGCTTGTGCAGCAATCTGGTCGGGTCAGACATAAGACTCACAACGACCTCCGACAGATGATGGATGAGGTGAAGGGAAGAGGACGAGTCCCACTAGATCCCCTTTGAAGAGCCATACACAAATACACTGGTTGCTAGAACCGAGGACTGGAAGACACGACCGAACGAGTGTTGTTCAGCAGGAATTAGAGTGAGTTATAAAGACAGGACGTGATCAACAATGACATGCAATTTGATATCCAACCAAAACCAACCCAACCAAAGCCGTGATACACAGTACTGAATGTAGAGCATGTCAACAAATCTCTCTGTTTGAACAGAACATCTATGTCTTTTAAATGACAGTGAGATTAGCTAAACAGCAGAGCTCACAGCGGTTCCGCAAAACAACAGCATCCTGAATGATGAACAACTAATTAAAACAAAGCCATTACAGTGCAGACTTGTGTTATTAATTGTACACATGCTAACTAACCCAACCAAGCTTAATGATCACCACCAGGTTGAGCCGGAATGAAAGCAATTCATGTCGCCCTCCGAGCCTCGGTGATTGTGCTGTCACCGCAGCAGCTGTAAATTAACACTTCTCCCATCCTCATCCGGCCTCTCAGCAGTTAGCCACCAGCGCGCAGCTGTAATAAACCTTCTGAGGGACTGAGGGATTGAAAGCAATTTGACTAAAATTACAAAAGAGGACAGAGCTCTCTCTGTGAACTGCTCCTGTCTGTGTCGTCTCTTCACTGCAACATTATGTTTGTGCAGCGAGCACAGAGGTTTTAGAGATGTTTGTTGGCGCAGCCCCCACATGTGCTAAGCGCTAAAGAATATGTGTTTTCTGAGGAGAGATGTCCATTTCCAAATGGCCCACATACATCCACTCGTCCTTTACGTTGACGTTTGAGCGATGCCACCACTAGAGGGCAGCACCTTGTTGAGCGTTCCTGACAGGAACAAAGTTTGTTTGTCCTTGTGCCCCAGCGAAGTATAATCATTGTACTTGTACTTTCTTATCCTCCCTTAAAATCTCCCCTCAAAAAGAAATGTCTTATGTGTGTCCCCAGTCGTTAAGCAAAGCATCCAATAGGGCATAGAGTCAAGAGTTCTTCAAGTCAGAGTCATTAACAAACATGTCGACAGTCAAGGCTGATTTTGGTTTTGAATCACTGCTGTGACTCATCAGACCAAATGGACGAAGTAAGCAGTAAGGACAGAAGGCTGTGTTTATTTCCATAAGCATAAATGAGCCTCGACACAGGAGAGTCTGTAGTTTCAGACACCTGGCAACCAGCGCAGTCTTTAGTTTGTGCACTGATCAAACAAACAAGATATAACGTGATAATTAGTGAGCCACAGAAGTTCTGTTGAACTTTGTACAGCACCGCAGCAGCTGTGTTCCTGTTTCCAGGCTTTATATTAAGATAAGCTTTGCCTGCTGGCTTTAGCTTCCTAGAAACCCACATCAGAGCGCTACTGATCTTCTCAGCTAGAAAGCATGGGCAGATTCCCCAGGGTAATTATTTCCTTAACAACTTTAGCAAAGATTTTATAATTAAAATAATGTCTGACAATTATGAGCTTTCATAAATTACATTTTCAATTATTTAAGATGAGGGGAATTTCGAAAAGAGGCTCCCTGTGGATCGATCTTTTTAGGTACAATAAATAAAATCCATTTATTCTGACATTTTATCCTGAATCTGTCAATCTGTGAAATTGCAGCGGGTGCACAACAACAAACCATCAGCTTGAATGAATGAATTTCTGAATTCATGCTTTCTACATTTTGGATTTCTCCTCCAGTAATAACCTGGGAACAATAGGCAGTTTGAATGTGTGTCGCCTGAACCTTCAGGCCTGTTTTGGTCACCACCAGAGAGAGTCACACGCTGTCTGCCTGCTGTTAGTCCCTGGGATTAATGTTCAGAGAACATCTTGATGGAAAACGGCCTTTTTATCGCAGAAACCAGCACTGAGACTGAAAGCCGCTGGTGAAGTTGTGGGCTGAAAATCCAAAACACCTCAACGGAAGCCGCCAGAACGCTTGGCAGAGCTGAGAGGAGCAGTGGGTGAAGATCCTCTGTAGAATTATCACTATGAGCAACCGCTTCATACCCAGTCACTGTAACCACGTAAAATATTTACCAGAGCTGCTTCAAACCAGAGACTGTTTACCATTGTAACAGAGATGCATCCCTCGTTAGCACAGTGGATAAGGACCGGGGTTCGATTCCCCGACGAGGAACCACCTCCAGTAGGCTCACCACCCGCAGGAGGTCTCAGGTTACTGGTGCAATGTGATTTGGGTGCAGTCGTGCTACCCCCGCGACCCGGTAACGGATAAGCGGTTGGAAAATGACATGACAGAGACGCGTGACATGTTATTATGTTTAGTGAACTTAATCAAGGTGTTGACATAAAGTGAACAGGACAGGGTTGGCACTGGCATAAAGACACAACAGACATCTCATTTAAAAATGTATGAATATGACACAGTTTGTTGTTCTTGTTTCTTTAGACAGTGAATGCGTGGGGACAGATCGTGTATCTCCATCCCTGCTAGTGGTCTGAAATAGCAATGGCTGTTTGGTTTCAGAAAGCAGAAAAAACTAAAAAACAGGAACCCAGTGAATATACACTCAGTGACTCATTAGCCAACGGGGACTATTAGAAGATTAAAAACAAAGGCATCGTTAGGGGCTCTACGTCTTCCCCCACCTTGCATGTCCATCTCCATCCACCTCTCCATTTACCCAGCTGTCCGCCCTCCCAGATTCATGGAGTCACCGTAACCTAGCAACCCCAGAAGTGTGTCAGGGATACGGGATGGGGATGGGCGAAGGTGGAGGCGCATCTGTATGAAGACGATGGCGAGGGGTTAGGAGCGTGATGAGATAGATGTTATGGTCAGCAGGCTCAAAGACGAGGCTCTGTCGGGAGAAATTAAATATTGAATTCATTCTACCACAATCATGACTCGTCAATGAAGTCGGAGCAGCAGTTCGATGAAAAAAGACAAATTGGCAGTTCGGCAATCAACGTCTGACGGCTCGTAACCTCAGGCCACGTACAGGTATGGGTCTAAGAGCCGGGGACCTGAGTGGACGCCTAACAAAGAAGTGAAATGAAGTAGAGGAGAGATGTGCAGAAGCTGCACTGGACAAGATTAGAAGTCACAGACAGAAATGACTTCTGAGCCAGACAACTGACAGACCGAAACCTGTTATTAATGTTGAGAGAAAGAGAGAGAGAGAGAGAGAGA